>JAJHJA010000491.1:0-455374 GCA_021202915.1 Heliconius himera
TAAAACTCCGTTTGTAAGACGACGCACGCACACATAAACCTATCAAAGGAACACCGCTGCACACGGCTCATTCCGAAATCGAGTCGTAGGTATTGGCGATAAAGTTCAAAGTTGTTTAACCTTTAGTAGTATTTTTGTAGTAGTAAGTGTTTATGTTATTGGGACCTATACGTAATCGCGTCACACGAAATACAGGTATGTATAAAAATCGTGAAATGAAAAAAAAATCCTACGTCCAAACTGTTGATGCATCTTGATTAATTTCTTTAGGTATAGGTTTGAAATATTTTACCCTATATGCTGTTTCCGTAAAAGGAGCGCTGCCTCTTTCCACTCTGTATAATAAATAGGAACATTTAATAAGAAAAAACGAGATTGATGGAAAACAAGGTGATTATTTCTTGGCTTAACATTACTTTTAAAGAAAAACTCATTTATCAGGAACTTAAATTACAAAAATAATTTAAAGATTGAAGTCGCCAGCAGCTTTATAATTTAAGACAACTTGATGGATGATTCTTGATGGACCGTACCGTGGTGAACGGGATAAGTCTTGAAACTTATGAGGGATTTCGTAAAGAGTTAATAAACTTTACATTATATGTACACAACATTATTTTATTAAAAATAAATAAATGTTATAAATAAATTATACATTTACTTATAATATTATTTTAAATAAAAAAAAATAAAAAAATTAGCTTCACGCTGTATCCCGCACACAGCAGGGTAGGCAGAGGGAAACTAGTGTTAAGACACTCCGTTCCCCACTTTCTGCCGAATTTTGGAGGCATTGCGTGTTGAGTGGCAGAACTCAACGCCGCGCTTAACCTCGACACCAGAGCGAAGAAATGGAAATATAAATTTAAGTAAATATTTCATCTCCTCGAGTGGGGATCGAACCCACAACCAGTCGGTTTTGCAGTCACACCTCGTGCCGCTGCGCCACGACTGGCCTCAAATTATTTTATTTATAATAAAATAATTTGAAACCGTCGTGGCGCACTGGCACATGCATGTGACTGTAAGCGCGACGGTTGTGGGTTAAATTCTCACTCAGGAGAGTGAATTATTCTTTATGAATATTGAAATGAAAATACTCCGCGTTGGTACCAGTGCCAAGATAAAACACGGCGTTGAGTTCCGCCACTCAATACGCAATGTTTCGAAAATTTGGCGGAAATCGGTGAACGGAACGTTTTTAGAATAGTTTCCCTCATCCTGCTATATGCAGCATACAGAGTTAAGCTGATAGAATAAATACAAAAAAAATATAGCAAGATTTATTTACCATTTTTAACTGAATTCAAAAAGAAAGGATAACAGTTTAACATGTAAGTAGGTATTATTGTTGAAATTGGCTAATATTTCAGTAACTTATATAATTAATTTCGAGCTAACACTAAGCACTTATGCTAAATTTCGTATGCTCATCGGATCATCGGAAACTAAAAGTCATATTGACTTCACTCAAATCCAATATTTCGAAGTTAAGGAACTATTTAAATTTGATCAAAATTGATTCAATAGCTTTTGAGATATTTGCTTTAAATGATTTTGCAAATAGAATTTCGTGACCATTGTTACCTCGTTCCCCATTTTTCGCCAATAGCAAAACATTGTTCACCTATTCCAATTATAAAAAATTCCTATGTAATTCATATCCACAACCGTTATCTCCAATAAATCATATCACAACTCTGCCACCAGTACGTAAATTTATTACTTCCATTTGATATCGAGAAAGTTTTTTAGTAGGTAAACAAAAAAATGATAAAGCGAAACTCATATTTTCATAGAAATTACATAATGTAGAGCAAGTCATTATGTTATATTTGACCAATTTGTCTCACATGTTGCGGAAGCGGAACTTGCTTTGAGACTACGTGTTATAATTTGTCTCTTATGTCAAAAAAAATGTGAATAGTAATTACTTATCACTTTTGTTCTATTTTTTTTTCTATTATAACAGTGTGCATGTTTATATTTAAAAAAAAGTTTGGCATAGTATAAATATTTTATTTTTATTTTTAAATGTGAATAATCTGTGTTGAATTTTGTTCCCAAATCCCAAAGTTTTACATACCAAATTTTCTTTTTTGACATATTATATTGTTTGCAAATGTCGCCGTTTTTAACCTCAAATACGTATTTCTACTAAAAAATTAATAAATCTAAGCTATTTTAACTTGCACTATTTCAAAACTAATTCACTCCAAATAAATTTTAAAAAGAAAAACCTATACATGCAATAAAGATAATTCAGGTTCCTAAATATGTCTTATAAGAAAAATTTTTATCGCTAAAAATTCGCTCTATATTAGCGTAATACGCCACTATAATTGAAATGTATCAGTGACACAACCGACATACTTGTATGTAGTTCTTGAGAAATTACACAAAACATCTGTTAACGACCATGGTTCATACCATATTAGTTAAAAGTAAACGTTTAATATAGCTATTAATAGTTTTTTTTTCTTTTTTATAAACTACCGAACTCACTGTATAATTAGAGTAAGAAATTAATCTGAAGTGGAATTAATGGGTGTAGGAAAGAATTGGGTAACTATAAGGGTATTTTGTGCTCGAGATATCTAATGTGTTGTAACGTGTTTAATGTGATACACTTTTGAAATTACTTATATGTCTTTTTTCTTTTTTTCACACTGTATCCTGCTTAAATGAGGTAAGGGGAACCTGGGAACCTAGTGTTAACACATGTTCCACTACTGTTTCTCATTTTCCGCCAATTTTTTGAGGCATTGCGTGTAGAGCGGCGGAACTCAACGCACTCATGTCTTAATGTGAGTGACAAAACACTTCTCGCAAATGCAAGAAGTTTATGAAATTTATCTTACTTTTAATCCACAAAACTTTTTATTAGTTGATAGTTAACAAAAGCATCATGTTTACTACGCACATATATAATAATGACTACAATGTACATATGCATATAGTATTTCGACAGACGCTAGGTAAGGTATCGAAAGTAAAAAAAAAATAAAAAAACGCTAGTCTCTTTTATTGCTGTTTTGAACTACTAACGAGGATAATTTTCTCCTACAAACACGTTTAAAAACGCATAAATGACATTATTTTTTTTTTTAAGTTTTAAATGAGCAGTTTAAACTAGCGATACTTTACTTCGCCACTTTACTTAGGGACCATCTATCTGTTAATTTATTATTGCAGTAAAAATTAATTTATAATGTATGTTTATAAAGACATATCACAACAATAAAACTACAGTAGTTAGTACTAAGTATTACTTTAGTAACTGATCTACAGAATGCACCTCGATAAGCCTTTTCAAATACAATTGATTATTTACAACAATCGCACTTAACCTTCACCTCGATATAAAGGAAAAAGAATGGATAATTATGAATGAAATGTAAAACCAAATTCGATTGTTCTAACTGCTATAGTCATTTATTATAAAAGTTCCGTAATGGAAAATATTGTATTGCGTGTTGTGTTGTTATCCTGGTTTAGTAAGTATCCCGGCGGAAATTGAAAAGATATTTTTTTATAGCTTCACGCTATGTCCAATATACGGAAAGGGAGGCAGAGGGAATCTAGTGTTAAGAGAAGATATAGAATGTTGAGTGACGGGACTCTACGCCTCGCAATGTGTCGACACAGAAAAAAAAACTTTGATTCCCAGAATCGTATTCCATAAAATTAAAAATATATATTTCTCAAAATCATATTTCATTAAATATAAAAAAAAAACAGAACATTTAATCTTAGTCTTAATTAACATTTACTTAAGTAATACAATGAAGTCTACAAATTCTGTAAAGGTCGTTAGTCTCGCACTCCAAGTGCATAGCAAATTATCCAACAGACTACACCCAACGCCGTTACATAAGACGCTGTCTAATTGTTACATTTTTGTTACACATCGTCAGCTCGATGAAAATTTAAAAATTTTATATTAAAATTGCAGTTACTTAACTTTTGTTTCTTTTATAATGATGCTACTATAATTAAACACACACATTCTTGTTTATTAATCACGACTTGTTATATTTCTCTATGTTTTATATTTTTGCCTCGCATCTTTTATCTTTTTTCCAAGACAAACGAGACAAAAAAAAAATAGTGCTAAAATACTCTATACTTTCTATGTTATATATGATTTCCATCCATATTAGGCTTACAGAACCCAACATCGCACTTTGTGAGATTAGGCCGTAGAAATGCAACCTATTGACATGGATAAAATTTTCATGCATATTTATGGTAATTTTATAGAGAATATAAAGGCCATCGTGGTGCAGGGTCACAAGCGTGCGACTGTAAACACAGCGGTTATGGGTTAGATTTCCACTAGGGGTAATATTTTTTTTAATATTTTAAATTATTCGCTCTATTAACAAGGCCCAGCGCGGCCTTGAGTTTCGCTACTCAACACGCAATGCATAAAAAATCGGTGGGAAATGGAAAACGGAATGTCTTAACACTATGTAGGAAGAAACCTGAGAAGGTTTCTACCTATCCTGCTAAGTGCAGAATATTTTTTTTATTTTAAATCTTATTGCACACAATGACATTTGTTAGGGCTAACTTCAACGCCATAGTTTGTAGACCATATCGATATTTGCCGAAGGTTGGTGTTTAAGGTGTGAATGGCATCTGCTATCAACACTAGCGTGTTCGTAAAGCTGCTAGTGATCAGCGTAAAGATGGTACCGAGAATTTATAACGGATGGATTTAATAAATACTGAGAAGAGAAGAGGAGATAAAATACCACTTTGAGGCACGCCGACATTCATATCTCGCCAGTTAGAGTTTGTCTGACTTACACAAACAGACTATCGACTGTGTGTAAAGCAGTAGTTAGATAGATATTTGTTCATGGGCAATGGATTCTAAGAATTTGGAAAGGAAAGGAAGGATTAATATCGGACGAAAATGTGACGGTAGCTAGGGTTTGATATTTTTGGAAGTGGGAGAAACGCCTTTCACCACATTCCCGGGTATCGGTTGGAAGTGAAAGAAAAATGACTAATATTACTGACTAAAGGAATAAGAACGTCCAAAATTAAGGTAATCATTGTGCGACTGATACCATCAGAGCCTAATGCTTTAGATGAGATAGCTAGAATAGCTTTCGTTAGAATCGTTTTTCGGTATAGACATTATTGATTGAGAAGAGAAGGAAAAAATATAGCAGTGTTAAGAGAAAACAAACCTAGTAATCAATCTATTAAAAAGGTGTAACTTACAGCTCAAAGGCATTTTTTTTGTATTAGATGTAATAAAAAATGTATTCATTTCGTTAATTACTATTTTATTTTTACATAATAACTTCTATTTCGTTAGGATATCGTGTTATGAATTTTGACTTACTCATTAATCTATATTTACTCTATTACTTAATAATGAGGCCGGAACGCTTCAATATTTTAGTAAAATGATAGTGAAAATCTTTGGAAACTTCTTGAAAATGTATATTAAGGTAGACAAACTTCGTACTGGGTACTATTAACTTCACCTGACTACTTTCTTTTGCAGTTTTTTCACTCATTCAATTCTAGCTTCTGTGAAATATTAAAACAGAATGATTTTATCATTTATTTATATGCGCATATTTTGATAACAAGATTTTTTATACTGAACATATAATATATATGATTTTTAAATTTACTTCTTTTTGTTGTTTTTTTGCTTGTTTTATTTGTGGTAATAGTATTTAACTATGATTTCTTTAAAATAATTCGTAGTAAATAGTTTACTAGAATAAAGCCCGAATTTTTGGATCGTACCTCCTTGTTTCTAGATCATACAAATTGGTTAATAACTACACAGAATTTAATTTAATTTATTTATTGATATTGACTTTTTATTTTATTTATTTATTTAGTTTGCTTAAACTCTGGCCTAGAAGTTTATTTTCTTCATATTTAACAAGACGTCCATACATGTGTATGTATGAAACATAGTTAATTTGCATAAGTATATATAAATAGCATATAGATACATTTATTAATAAAGGCATGAGCTTGTGAATTCGTGGCGCAGGTGTACAAAGTGTGACTGTAAACGCGACTGGTTGTAGGATCGATCCCCACTCTAGGAAATGAAACTTTTATTTAAATTTATATCATTTCTTCGCTCTGGTGTCGAGACTAAGTGGGGAACGGAGTGTCCTAACACTAGGAAATCTAGTGTTAAGACACTGGCTACCCCGCTGTGTGTATATACAGCGTGAATTAATTTTAGTAATTTGATTTAATTTAATTTTATAATATTTAAATTTTATATTGCGTAATGTATTTGTTATTATTGTTTATGTTCTAAGCAATTTTGTAAGTTATTTTATTTGTATGCTTTGGACCAGTAAGGTAAATGTAGTGGACTTCTCCACTATTATTTAAAAACGAATACACATAAGAAGTTTTTGTTCGATTTTGGATGTAAGAATTATATATTTAATTTTGAATTTAAAATCAAAATTAACAATCAGCTTCACGCTGTATCCTTCACACAGCAGAGTAGGCAGAGGGAACCTAGTGTTAAGACACTCCGTTCCCCACTTTCTGCCGAATTCTGGAGGCATTGCGTATTGAGTGGCAGAACTCAACGCCGCGCTTAACCTCGACACCAGAGCGAAGAAATGGAAATATAAATTAATAATTAAACTAAATATTTCATCTCCTGGAGTGGGGATCGAACCCACAACCAGTTGGTTTTACAGTCACACCTTGTGCCGCTGCGCCACGACTGGCCTCAAATTAAAATTCAAATTTTGAATTTCAAGCACGAATTACGATTTACGAATAGGTACTCGAAAATTGACAGCTGTCATAAATCTTAAAGTTTACTTTAATTGGTACCGCAATTATTGGTTTGCAAATCTGATTAATACTTCATAATGTTACTTTTTAATGATAATTTTGTTCCATAAAGGTACGGATATAATTTGCTACATATTGTTAGATTATAAGGCTGTCGTGGCGCAGTGGCAAAAGCGTGTGACTGTAAACGCGACGGTTTTGGTTTCGATTCCGACTTCGTTAAATTAATTATTATTTACTAATATTTTCATTTCTTCGCTCTGGTAACAAGGCAAAAGCCCCGCGTTGAGTTCCGCCATTCAACACACTATACCTCGAAGAATCACCGAAAAGCGTGAAATAGAGTGTCTTAACACTATGTAACCTCTGCCTACCCTGCTATTTGCGGGATACAACGTGAAGCCGTTAAATTACGGAGATGTAGATAAGTACCAAAATTAAATGTTTCTAACGTCTTTAGTTTCATTTATATATACAAATTGTGCTTAAAATATTTAAAAATTCCCATCTTATCTTTATTTTAAACCACTGAACAATTTCAAAGTAACGACTTCATCTCTTAATAAAAGAGATATCATATTTTTTGTAGTTTCTGCTAAAAATGTAGGTATAAATAGATAGTGGAAATATGCTTTACTTTAACGTTATTTTGTAGACAGACAAAATAAATATAGTATTAAAGTTTCGTGTGTTATGAATGTATGTTTTATTTATACGGAGTGGAAGTGTCAGTGCTCCTTTTACGGGACCAGCATATAGGGTAAAATATTTTAAACCCATACCTAAAGAAGTTAATCAAGATACCTCAACAGCTTAGACGTAGGATTTTTTTTTCATTTCACGATATTTATCCATACTTGTATTTCGTGTGACGCAGTTACGCATAGATACCAATAACGTAAACACATACTACTACAAAAATACTACTAAACGCTAATCAACTTAGAACTTTGCCGCCAATACCTACGACTCGATTTCGGAATTAGGCGTATGCGGCATATGTGTGCATGCGTCGTTTTTGACAAATGGCTTATTGTGAAACAACAATAATTTTAGTATTTATTTAGTTTGAAAAAATAACTTTTCATTTTTGGGGAAAAAAAATTGTATTAGGCTTTTATATAGTAGTTAAAACTGTGGTTTAATTTAAAGTGGCGCTGACACTTCCACTCTGTATAGCCATAGTATGAAGTCATGACAGTACACACAAATGTGAGAAAATGGTGAGGATCGGATAAATTAAAATGGCTTTGTAATTTTTACTTGAATTATTGATATTTTAAATGTATATTTTTCTAAATATTATTCAATTTAATTAACTGAATGAATAACAATAATAACATGGGGTCCGTCCGTTGAGACCTTCATGGTGCAGTGGTACAAACGTACGACTGTAAACGCGACGGTTGTGGGTTCAATTTAGCGTCTTAACAGGTAAGAGAGTTTCTTAACACACTGCTGTGTGCAGGATACAGTGTAAAAATAAAAAAAAAACTAGTAGGGAAGATCTTGTTGATTAATTAAAATCCACGGCGCAGTCGGATAAAGTCTGACGTTTAACGCGATGGTTATGGGTTTAATTTCCACTCAGGGGAATGTAATACAATTTTCATTTCTCTCCTCTGGTATTTTAAAGTATGATGTTCACTTTTGCCGTTTCTGCCACTTCGATTTTTTTCTTTAAGATTTGAGATATTGTCTGTAAAAGAAACATCTCTCTCTCTCTCTCTCTATTAAAAATAGAAAGGAGTATCTAGACACTAGGCTCTCTCTGTTGACCCAGGTATACGAAGTTTACAGCATAAAGCTGAAAAATCCAAAAAAAAATCTTTTATTTTAACCAAAATCTTATTTTTATTCTACAAGTTTCTATTGCACAAACTATTTTAAGTACATTGTATAGTGAAGTTCCATTTGTTCGAAGTTAACTAAGCTACGTTTCAACTAATGGAAAACTTATACACTTCGCAGAGTTTAATCTCACAAAACACAAGGAAGTTTACTATACAAGACAGTAACATGTGATATATCGTAACATTTAGTGATTTTAAAGTGACATTTTTATGAGCAGTAAAAATAAATCGAGCCGAAACGAGAGCGTTTACAGCTTGAGACGCCATTATCGATTTTACATTTCAGATATCTAATATCTACCTTTTAAAAGTAACTTCGTTTTTTATACTTTATTACACTCTTTAATTTTTTTTGTAAAATACCGATTAAATTCATGGATATAATGGAATATGTCAAAGACATATGTCAGAGCCAGAGAGAGGCCAGTCGTGGCACAGCGGCACAAAGCGTGACTGTAAAACCGACTGGTTGTGGGTTCGATCCCCACTCGAGAAGATGAAAAATTTACTTAAATTTATATTTCCATCTCTTCGCTCTGGTGTCGAGAACAAGCGCGGCGTTGATTTCTGCCACTCAACACGCAACGCCTCCAGAATTCGGCAGAAAATGGGGAACGGAGTGTCTTAACACTAGGTTCCCTCTGCCTACCCTGCAGTGTGCGGGATATAGCGTGAAAGTGATTTAATTTATTTATATACTGTATAAATGATATAATATTGTATGTCAAGGACATATATATGTACAAGGAATACAAACATGTGAAATAACAGTAAAAATTTAGATAACAAAGACTACATCAATACAGATAGCGAAGCTCTACTCTTTATGATACATTAGACGGACTTCCGGTTTCCCTCAAGTCTATTTCCTGTACGTAATTTTTATGGCCCATATTTCTTTATCTCTTCCCAATACAGATACCCTCCGAGCAAGTAGGGTGCTCGTAAAAATTTTGCACTCGTATATAGTGATATAATGTTGAAAATAATATAGGAAATGTATTGTAAATTAGATTTTAATTTCAAAATGTTTACTTTAAAAAGTATTTTATATGCGTAATTCTCTTATCAACCACATACATTCACGTTTTTTATTATAATTATGGAAAACGAGGCCGGTCATGGCGCAGGGGCACAAAGTGTAAAACCGACTGGTTGTGAGTTCGGTTCCCACTCGAGGTTATGAAATATTTATATTTATATTTCTTCGCTCTGGTGTCGAGGCAAAGCGGGGCGTTGAGTGTCATAACAAAAGGTTCCCTCTGCCTCCCCTGCTGTGTGCGGGATACAGCGTGAAGCTGAAAAAAAAATACGAAAAAATATATATACACATACAAATATAAAAATTCTTTAATTAGTGGCGAATGAACAAAATAATGTTTATTTCGTGCCAATAAAACGTTCTCTAACTGCAACGTAATAGTAAATATAAATATTTTTATTGTAAGAAATGATCAATCAGCTTTCAAGGTTTCCTCCACAAAGCATTTTTTTAGATTAAAAATAGGAACAGATTTTTTAAATTGTACGGATTCATTCTTTCGTTTTTTTCGTAGGTCATCATTGTTTATTTCTAAGGTCAGATCAATTAAAAAAATATTATTTTTACTCAAAATGCTTAAAGAACGGAACGAAAAGGAATGTAATGCGTTCCATTAAATTATACGATCTTCATTTCCGTTTCAAAGCCTTATGTAATAGCATTTAGCAACAGAAGTTTCAGAAATAGCAATTCTGCTTGTAGAAAGGGTTCTCCTAATCCTTTTTGGATATGACAAGCCTCATATACATATACAAAGTATGAAATTATGACTTCAGTCAGCTTTGTAATAACTTATTTATACTTCGTTAAATTTACATATGTTTATATAGTTGACTTGACGTAAATATAGCCTTGTGTAATTTATGTATGTATGTACCACAAACTTTACATACGAAACATACATACAGCTGGAAACATTGCGTGTTAAGTGGCGATACTTAACGCCGCACCCTGCCTAGTAAACCTGCAAGGAAATGAAAGTATTAAAGATTTCATTTCCTCGAGCAGGAATCGAACCCACAACCTGTCGCGTTTATCACATCATGTACAATAATGAACAAGTTCTAACTGTATTCGATGGTTATTAGTTCATATATCTTTTGACTTTATTTCCGTCTAGTAGGTATGAAAGTGTAAGCAGTAGTAAAGTTCATAGACAAAAACTTAAAAAATACTCTTATTGATAGACGAAAAAACGCTTGTTAGATTTTAATATTCAATTATTGTTATTAATTTGATATAGTTTTTAATATCATTATTAAAGAGTTTCTATAAACTCCCCACCGTATTGTGTTTACAATTCATAATTCATCTAAGATTATTTCCGCTATGCGAATGCGCGTAAGATCGACATTCCAAGCTATTTGACCTACAATACAAAGCCATTTCTTAATGTAAAAAAATGATTTTGTTGGTTTTACTTCGCTAGGATATCCTGTAATGTATTCTTAATTCATCGTAATAGTAATATACATTTTTAAAATTATATTAATTACTTCATATTGAGGCCATCGTCGTGGAACATAAGGACTATGGCTCACTGTAAACGAGACCTCAGTGGGTTCGAACCCTACACAGGGAAATTACTTATTTAAATTTTCCCGCTATGGTAGACAAAGTACGGTGTTAAGATACGTCATTTAAAACGTAATGTGTAATTTTTGAGAGAGAAGTAGACGTCAGAGGCTCATAAGCCTGCATATGCTGGAAACTACGTGAAGCTAATCAACAAAAAATTCACAATAATTTATAGATTTTTTTTATATTAAAGTGTATATATTTTATATAAATAACATGTCAAGCGGTTATCCAAACAAAGATAAGAAATTCACGTAGCATCAATAATTTATTCGAAGCAATCCGTTTATTTGCGAGAACAGTAATATTTAAAAGGAAACATTCATTTTGGCGTCTTCATAATTGGCGGTGAAACATTTTAATTACAAGGTCTTTGATTAAATAACTGTCTTATGACGTTTTAATAACGCTTTTACTCGAAAGGATGCATACTTATTTTTCAAAATATAATTAAAATATCAAAATTTATTATATAAAAATTGTTTAAAGTATCGCTATTTAATATATATATATATTGTTACTAAAACCCTTTATTAAATGAACATTTTTAAACTTATTTTGTTTTGTTTCAGATAAACATGCACAAATTAAAACTTTGCCTTATGGCACTATTCGGCGTGGCGTTAGGACAGTTTTTGAACTTACAAACCTCCCCCGGCCAAACATTTTTACGGCAAATTACTCCGGCTAACTATCCTAGTGGTATTTTTCCGGCTCAAAGGCTACCTGTCAATGGACTTGGGTAAGCTATGTTTATGTTTGTATCCTTGTGAATGTAGCAGGATATGCAGAGGGAGTCTGGTGCTAAGAAACTCCGCTTCCCAATTTCCGCTAAATTCTGGAAGCATAGCGTGTTGAGTGGCAGAACTCAACGCTTTGCCTCGACACCAAAGCAAAGAAATGAAAATAGTAAATATTTCATTTTCAAGAGTGGGAATCGAACCCACAATTGCAATCATAAACATTACATTTAAAAAGTAAATTTGCAAATTAACTTAAAATGTATAAATAAATATTGTTATTTCTAAATCAAATAAAAAATGTATTGTTATATGTACATACTAGAATTTCTTATTATAATTGATATCCTTATTTCCGAGTCCTACCCAAATGATAACTTCTTGTATCATTTCATTGTAAAGTTCTTATTAAATTTGCTTGTAGATAGATCTATTCCAGCTAATGCTTTTTGTGTTTAGAAGAGATTTAGTTGAGAAATGTAACTAATATTGTCTATATTAATTTAAATATATCAGAAACGAATGAAATTGTCCATAAACATAAGATAGAGAATTGCTTTTTTTACTTTAAAACACAATTATTAAACATTATCTACTTGTTTGTATATTTTTGTTATATAATTATATATTTCACGATCTTAAATACATATTTAAATAAGAGTAAAATATGAGATTATACATTTTCTTTTCTTACTTTTTTGGCAGTTTTGTTCGTAAAATCACTGTTGGTCTCTTAATATGCACATATTCTATTGTATATAATACTAGTAGATTAGATAAATGTTGCATGAAGCTAATTTTTGCACCAATTATGTTAACAGCTACCTGAAGGCGATGGATATAGAAGAACTCGCTGCAAAAATCAAAATAAGGTTATTTTTATCAAAATTTTTATTAATCATATTGTTACGATTGGCTTTACGAAATTAAAAGTAAATTTAATACTATATGTGTTACTTCTGATTATTTTTACATTCTATGACATATGTGATTTTGATGTTACTTTGTCATGAGAGCCAAAAATTTTAAAGAAGCAAAATTGGTTTATAGTGTCATGTAATTTGTACCCGAGTTCAAGTATAGCACGTTGGTGTCTTGTTAGCTTTTGAAGGAAAAAACTACCTTTATACATTACAGTGTATACAGAGTGGAAGTGTCAGCGCTCCTTTTACGGGAACAGCTTATAGGGTAAAATATTTTAAACCCACACCTAAAGAAATGAATCAAGATACCTCAACAGTTTAGACGTATTTTTTTCATTTCACGATGTTTATCCATACCTTTATTTCGTGTGACGCAGCTACGCATAGATACCAATAACGTAAACACATACTACTACAAAACTACTACTAAAGATTAACATTATCAACTTTGAACTTTGCCGCCAATACCTACGACTCGATTTAGGAATGAGGCGTATGCGGCGGTTTCCCTTTGATAGGTTTATGTGTACGTGTATCGTTGACAAAAGGCGTTTTATATTACAATAATTTTATTATTTATTTTGTTTGAAAAAAAAAAACACTTTTTTATTTATAAGATTTTTGTTTTTTTATTGTATTAGGCTTTTATAAAGTAGTTAAAACTATGGTTTCATTTGAAGTGGTGCTGACACTTCCACCCTGTATAGATTTTTGATGTATAATAAAAATAATCATCAACAACCCGTTATACAATAAACACACACTACTTACTCTCTTGATGTAATATCTAGGAGATATGATTTTTTTACTTTTAGAAAATTACGTTTTTCGGGCCAGGCGTAGCGCAGGAGCATTAGCATGCGACTGTAAACATGACAGGTTGTGGGTTCGATTCCCACTCGAGGAAACGAAAAATTTAATATTTTCTTTTCCTCGTTGACATAAATCGCATGCCTCTAGAATTCGGCGGAGAGTGGGAAACAGACATGTCTTAGGATTAGGTTCCCAGGTCCCATCTGCCCACCCTGCTTCGTGCGGGATATGGTGTGAAATTAAAAAAAAAAGAAAATTATGTACCTATGACATAAGATGTATAATAGTATATGTTTAATGTATATATGTATATTGTAAGTAAATTATAGATAGCCTTAATATTGTGAAGGTAAGTAATTAGTGTGTTTTTGCATGTCCCAATAAACCTGTAGACTGTATATAAAAATAGATAAAACCATTATTTTTTATACTCATTTAAGAATGATTTGTAAAATTAAATCAGCTTCACGCTGTTTCCTGCAAACAGCAGGGTAGGCAGAGGGAACCTAGTGTTAGAACACTCCGTTTCCCACTTTCCGCCGAGTTCTGGAGGCATTTTGTATGGAGTGGCGGAACTCAACACCGCGCTTTGCCTCGACATCAGAGCGAAGAACTGAAAATATAAATGTAAATAAATATTTAATTTCCTCGAGTGGGGATCAAACCTACAAGCAGTTGATTTTACAGTCACACTTTGTGCCCCTGCGCCACGACTGGCCTTAATGATTTTAATATTTAAGTTATAAAAACTCTTGAAATTTACTAATCTAAGCAACTTTAACCTTTTCATTATTTATTTTTAAGAAATTATCATTAAACTAAATTAATTTTTAATTCTAATTCTCCTTCTTTAATCCATTTATAATTTTAGTTTTAGCAACCCTCCGCCACCGGTTGGGTCTGGGCAAGATCCAGCAACACAATCATGTGGTATTGCACCGTCTTTTTGTGTCAAATCCAAATACCGAACAATAGATGGTTCGTGTAATAACCTGCTTAGACCTACATGGGGTAACCCACAGACGCCTTATGGACGATTGGTCGCGTATAAGTATGGAGATGGTATGTTAAAGTAACCAGTTTAGTAAAATAGCAAATAATTAGATGTATATAATATCGTAAAGTAAACCTAATATCACTATTTACATTAGATAACGAGATTTCCTGAAATAAATCAAGAAATCCTTTCTTAATGTTCCTCTACCCTCCCAAAGATGACAGGCAAATTTACGCTTTCTAGGCCCAGCAAAAAGAAGTAGTTTCAGCTATGTGGTGTCGGTCCTTTAAAAAACCTATAAATTTGTAAAGTCTAGTCTTCTATATTATACTGTTTTTTGTTTTGTACCTCTGAAGATGGACACTATTTTAATATATTTTATTTAAATTTATCGGGTTATTATTAATGTATTTTTTAATTTAGTATTAATACTTGTCAAGATACTTTTGTTTTATTCTGGTTCTAACATGGTAGCGCAGTTGAGACATAACGTTCGAGTACAATTCGGTAGAATTAATGATATTTTTACCCCATTTTATTTACCCCTTTGTCAGAAGACAAAATGTGTCATTAGATTTCGTTATGTATCACAATTCTGTTGATTTAGCGAGAGAATAGAACGAATTTTTCTTGAACTATATATATCTGCACTATATAAATATTCAAAGTTTACATCTGGAAAATATTATAATAACTATTTTTATTAAATATAAATGCATTGTAGAATCTAACTCTAAAGTTAAGCTCTACAATGTACATGTTGTACAATTAATATTATTAATATATTTATTGTTTTTAAGTATATATTATTTTTTCAATACTTTTGTTTAATTTTCCTTTAAAAAACTTTTTATTATAATATTTTTAATCAAATCTAGAGTAATACGCAGTCTCAATCGTTGGAGGCTCATAAAATATTTTAAAATAATTCTTATACAAAAATAAACTTGATTTCAAAATACAAACCCTGATTAAACATATAATTCAAAGTAAAATAATATATATCTAAGATCGCTGGTGGCTACTTCTTCGTGCAGATGGCTACTCTAATTCATTGAAAATGGTCATTATGTCCGTAATCGGGTAGCGGCAAAATTATTATTATCACCGTTCATATAATATAATATTTTATATTTAGCTTATTATTCTGAAGAAGGCACTGTGTAACAAAATTGATTTACTAGCCTAGTGTTAAGACACTCCACTCCCCACTATTCACCATATTCTGGAGGCATTGCGTGTTGAGTGACGGAACTCAACGCCGCGCTTTGCCTCGACAGCAGAGCGAAGCAATGAAAATTTTAAATATTTAATTTCGTCGAGTGGCACTCGAACCCATAACCCTTAGCTTTTACACATTATGCCCATGCGCAACAATTGGCTTCAATCACAGGGTCGGGTTTGTAGTTGTATATGAATGTTGAATGTGTATTGTGACCCAGTGAATAAGTATTTGTGACCTATTCCGAGATATCAAGCTACAAATAAAAAGTAAAACATTTTTTTTATTTTAGGCATAAGTCAGTTTCCACGATCTGTTTCTGGTGATGAGCTTCCAAACGCTAGGACTGTTAGCAACTTTTTGTTCCCCGAAAAGAACTTAATTGACCCTATTTGGAACCTAAACGCCCAGCAGTGGGGTCAAATTATAACGCACGACATGTCTCTTACCGCTGGTGTAGCACAAAGTCGTAAGTATATATTTTTAATATTAAAACAATTGTAGTTATAATTGAAACAAGTGATTTTCTTTCTCGATTTCTGTATACAGATGATAAAAAAAAATAATTAAATCAGCTTCACGCTGTATCCCGCACACAGCGGGGTAGGCAGAGGGAACCTAGTGTTAAGACACTCTGGTCCCCACTTTCTGCCGATTTCTGGAGGCATTTCGTGTTGAGTGGCAAAACTCAACGCCGAGCTTTGCCTCGACACCAGAGCGAAGAAATGGAAATAAAATTTAAGTAAATATTTCATCTCCTTGAGTAGGAATCGAACCCACAACCAGTCGATTTTACAGTCACACTTTGTGTCGCTGCGCCACGGCCTCAAAGATGATGCTTAGAAAATTATATTAAATTCCCTAATTATAAGTTATTTTTAAATATATTTTGTGTGTGTATCAGTAGGCATATTTGCATATACATTACATTATTTATATATAAAACTAAAAAAAAGACATAATAATTATTTCGATAGATAACTGTTACCTTAACATACTTCAATGTGTTTTACGGGTATAATGTTTTTGGATAACTGAGAAATAAGGTTAAAAATAATTGTATTTTATTTAAGATATGTATTATATGCAAATGTATGCATGTATAATCGATAATAAACTTGTTATATGCATATTTTATATGATAAAAAAATATATATTTTTTTAATTAATCATTTATAAAATTTAACACCTCTTTAAAGATAAATGCAACACAGTCTTTTATATATTTCTGTATATTTTCATTGAAATAATAAGATAAGACATATGGAAATAGAATTTATATATAAATAGATAATAACGTCTTGTAATAAGCCTTATAAATAACTCTTATTGATAAATTGTATTGTAAATGTCACACGATGGGAACAAATAAGCAGCGTCTTTAGGATATACATATAATTTAATATGCATATATTTTAAAATTTACATTAAATTCCCTATCATAGATTATGGATGATGTTTAATATTAATATTAATATAAAATATAAGTTTTTTAGGTGGGCAGAGGGGGAACCTAGTGTTAAGTTCTCTTCGTTCCTATTAAGACACTCCCGTTACTTATTTTTCGCCAATTTTTCCAGGCATTGCCTGTTGAGCTGCGAGACTCAATCCCGCGCTTTGCCTTGTTACCAGAGCGAGAAAAAGAAAATTTTGAACATTTCGTTCCCCCGATTGGGAATCGAATATAAAGCGTTTACATTCGTACGCTTAAACCACTGCGCCACGACGGCTTCATAAAAATTTAGTTCATATTATAATATTAATTTTCTATTACAGGTTCAGATGTATATTTTTAAAGAGGTAGATGATCTAAATAGTGATTGTATCTAGTATACACACAGACGTTCGTATCGACTAACGTTATTCGCTTAAATTGTTTTTTGTGTGATTGTCTAAATGTTTTTTTTTTTCATTTATCATATACAACTCATATTCATAATCACTTATAAAATATTTTAGGTATATAAGAATAAAGCACAGTTCTTTATAAAGATAAAGATTTGTTTTAGTTATAAGTACTTATATATATTATCATTATAAGAGTCATCATGTTTCGGAAAACGATCTTTTCGTATCTCAAAAAAGCCTTCTTTAAATTATTAAAAACTTTAATTAAACGTAACATAAATTATTTTAAATTAAAAACTTAATGTTAAATTGTTTAATTCGAGCGAATCATTTATTCAGTCTCTTACCTTAATTATAACAATAAAAATTTATATAAATGTATCTAAAAATTTTTTATACATTCTTGGCTTAAAAAAAGGTTCATGTCAACACGCGACTAATTATTTAATATATCATTTCCTCACTCTAGTAATAAAGTAAAGCACGGCGTTGAGTTCCGCCACTAAGCACACAATGCCTCGAGAATACGGCGGAAAGTGGTAGGTTCCCTTTGCCTACCCTGCTGTTTGTGGGATACAGAGTGAAGCTAAAAATATGTATAAACATATGTGTATCTATGATTATATAGATATTATTACATTTGCAATCACTTTTTCGCTTATTTCATTTACCTCTACGTTTTGTCGTTTGTGTGTGGAGTGTAGCTTAAGCTTTATGATATCGTGGGAACGTTCTTGGTTGCTTACGTTTGTTTTATACAATTTCTTTAATAATTTCTATTAATAATAACATATTTATATATTATATTATAAATTAACAGATAAAGATCCATTAACTTGTTGTGATGACAACGGTCAGCTATCTGCGGATGCGCATACGAATCCCATGTGTGCACCTATCTTAGTACCGCCCAACGACCCCGTCCATTCTCAAGTCGGGACTCAGTGTATGAATTTTGTAAGAACTGGCACTACCAGAGACAGAGGATGTACGTCGCCGTATGCGCCTGCGGAACCTGTGAGTTTTTTTTATTTTTTTGATACTAAATAGCCTTAATAGAACTAAATAGCCTTAAGAAGACTCGTCGATTTATTTAAATATCAATATTTAATATTGCAAGGTGTAAATAAGAAATATTTTTTTACATTTTAAAAGTGTTATTCCACACTTATAAAAATAATTTATATGTAGAAAGCGTATAAAAATTTGAACGTAGCGGGATTCGAAACCGCGCCTCTTGGAAGCTACGTTCTCATCGGACTACGTCGATATACTTATATGGTTGTTGCAATTTATTTTTGTTGCTAAAAAAATCTTATTACCGCCGAATTTTCGAGTTGCAAGTGAAATGAAAATGAAAATAAATATTAATAAATAATAATTCATTCCTATTCATTCATTGAGGCCAGTCGTGGCGCAGTGGCACAAAGTGTGACTGTAAAACCGACTAGTTGTGGGTTCGATCACCACTCGAGGAGATGAAATATTTACTTAAATTTATATTTCCATTTCTTCGCTCTGGTATCGAGGCAAGGCGCGGCGTTGAGTTCTGCCACTCAACAT
This sequence comes from Heliconius himera, assembly GCA_021202915.1. Lineage (NCBI taxonomy): Eukaryota > Metazoa > Arthropoda > Insecta > Lepidoptera > Nymphalidae > Heliconius > Heliconius himera. The sequence continues at coordinate 19,390 of JAJHJA010000491.1, forward strand.
GCAATGCCTCCAGACTCCGGCAGAAAGTGGGGAACGGAGGGTCTTAACACTAGGTTCCCTCTGACTACCCTGCAGTGTGCGGGATACAGCGTGAAGCTTATTATTATTATTATTACTAATTCATTCCCTCGAGTGGGTATCGAACCCAAAACCTGTCGCGTTTACAATCACAAGCACAAGCGTGTTATTGTGTGTGTTTGTGTGAATAAATATACTTCTAGGATAGTAATTCTCATGAGTTATAAAATTGAACTGTAGTAATTTGTAAAATGTAATAGTATGATGGATGGGATGCCAGACGTCTTGTACTTGCGGTTTTGCTTTAGATATACAAAACTGACAGAGATTTATGGTATCGTAATTTTAGTCAATAAATTATATCAAAAATTACTAAAACGGCAAACAATATGCAATATTTAATTTAATAATTAAGTACTTTCACTTGAGGCTGTCGTGACGCTAATATATTTAATATTTATATTTGCTGCTGTTTTTCACGCTGTATGTGGCACACAGCAGGTAGGCAAAGGGATCCTAGAGTTAAGACACTCGGTTTCCCATTATCTGCTAAATTATAGGGCATTGCTTGTTGAGTAGCGGAACTCAACGCCATGCTTTGCCTATACACCAAAGCGAAGAAATGAAAATATAATATAAATTGAACCCACGACCAGTCGCGTTTACAGTCACACACTTGTAAACTGCGCCACGACTGGCCTGGGGATCAAATGCTTTGATTGTTGATTATAAACGTATTGTTTGATAATTAATAATTATTTCGGTCTGAACAAAGCATGGAAATGAAATGCACTAATAAGACTTTGATAAGAAGGGAAAAGTAATAAACAACTTTTATGTAATTATATTCATTATATTTCAAGCAATTTAAAATTAAATTACTACGCAAACTTTGCATGTATGTACCTATGTATATATTACAAAGGTTTTTTTTCTTATTTAAATATCAAGCAATTTACTTATCTTTAATTTAAATGTCGCAAATAGAGTATGAAGATCAGCGTACTATAAAATTAAACAAAACCATTTATAATAAGTACCTACGTTTAACGTTGTGTGAATACTAATATAAATTATTTTATCTCGCGTTTAGCGTTAACATCTATTCGTCTAACAAAATTTGTTGAAGCTATATTGTTAAATTTATAGTTATAAATGATATTCTGAAAAAAGAAACTTTAATTCTATAGTTCATTTATTAAGTTGTTGGCTTACATGTTTCATTATAGTCAATTTTAAACATACAAGTATATGTATGTATGTATATATATATATATATATATATATATATATATATATATATATATATATATATATATATATACTACACATACACTTCCATTCCACCGCTAAAGTCTGGAGGCATTGCGTGTTAATTGAAGGAACTCAATTCGTTACAAGAGCGAGGAAATAAAAATTTCTTCAAATTTCTTCGAGTGAGATTCGAACCCGCCACCTGTCGCATTACAGTCACACGCTTGTGCACCTGCACCACAACTGGTCTGTATATATTTTTTATTTAATCAATACTATATTCTAGCTGTCAACAGTAACTGCTTACATGGATGTGTCTAACGTGTACGGTAGCAGCGAACGCCAAGCTAATGCGATACGCGCCTTCTCTGGAGGACGCTTAACAACAGTTTTGCGAGGAGGACGACAATGGCCCCCACAGGACCCCAATGTTACACTGACTTGTGAATCGGCACAGTCTCCAAATGAACCCTGTTACTTGGCAGGTAGATCGTTTTTTTATTTATTTTTAGTAGAGTAGGCAGAGGGAACCTGGGAACCTAGTTAAGATACTTTTCTCATTAAGACACTTCCATTCCCCACTTTCCGCCAAATATTTATATCAAGCCAAAGATAAAAATATTGTTTCCATTTTTGTATATTATGGAAACACAAATAAAATTCTACTATAATATAGAATATATATATTTTTTTTATATTAACAGGTGATATCAGAGTAAATCAGAACCCGCAACTAACAATCCTCCAGATCATAATTTTAAGAGAGCACAATAGAATAGCTGATATTTTGTCCTCTCTAAATCCACACTGGGACGACGAGACTGTGTACCAAGAAGCCCGACGCATCGTTATAGCTGAAATACAATACATTAACTATTACGAGTGGTTACCGATCTTTTTAGGTAAGCAAAATATTTGAAAAATATTATGTACAAAATATTTTTACTGTCTTATTATATACTAGAGGCCCGCCCACGGCTTCGCCCGCTTAAAATACATGATTATTGATTTAATAAGCAGAATTGATTGACAACTATAATGACTTCTAATATTTTTTATTACTTTAATCTGTAGTATTCTAATATGTTTTTTTTAAGACATTATCGTAATTTCTATAAGAATAATTAATTATTTCCAACTAAAAAATACGACCAATGTTGATATTTGATATTCATAAAATATACACAAAAGTAATTATTTATTATATGTATATATTTTTGTAACATTACGTCCTTGTTATGTTTTAAAGCTCTGTTAAATGTGCTGATGTCATTTAATAATTTAATGTACTGCTTCAGAAACAGCCTTAAATGTTAAATTATTGATTTGGGTAAGAATTCATAATACTCTTTGTAAAATAACTGTAATGTTTGCATATTAACTCCTGTACAGTTTTTAAATTAGTTTTACATATTATTAACTAAATGTACAATTGGTAAATATGTAGTTATTACAGAGTACACATAGAAAGGATGTTTTTAGGCATTTTTATATAGATTTATTTCAAACGAACGAACGAACCAAAAAATCGATGTATTTGCTTGATATCTCTTTGAAGATCAAACCGTTCTTTATTTCTGTGTTAAATTAATTACGATTTAAACTTAACTGTTATGATTTATGAAGGTAATCTCCACAAACAGTTCAATTTTGTTTACTTTGTTGTATAAATTATTGTATAATAGTGCTTCAAAAATATATATTTTTATCAACAGCCATATAAACAAAACATTTTGAATGTCATTCTTTAGCCAGAAATCTTATCAGCGCGATTGCTATATAACATTCGCAGTCAAACTAATGCCTTGAATTAATTCAAATGACGATAACTTTTTTTTAAAGAACCGATTTTGATGACCCAAACTTTAGTAGTTAAGTTGAGTTAAAACAAAGCAATTGGTGAAATTATTAAGTAAATCGGTTTAGTACGTTCAGAGAAAAATGTGGACATACATATCAACAGACAGACATGCAGACAGACAAGAAATTAACAAAATATATATTTTTCTATTATTCTTTTTAAGTGTCCCTCTATCCATTTCAGTCATAATTACTAAATGTACAGCCAAAATATTTTTACTGTGTTATTATACCATATAGAAATAATTCAAATTCAAATTCAAATAATTTTATTCAAAATAACAAGTTAGATGCTTCATTTTTTGAACGTCAAATAATTTACCACCAGTTCACTAAAGTTAATGCCTCAGACCTGAGAGGAACCGGCGCAAGAAACTCAGCGGGACTTATTTTTTTAAATCAATTATACACAATCACATTTAACGTTTCTGACAATGATACTTTGAAACAGACTGGAGCGAGCATTTCATTCCCAAGGCGTGTTATCATTTACAAAATCATTAATTTGGTAATAACCTTTAACACACAAACGTCTTTTCACAATTTTTTCACGTAAAATTCTCTGACGTTTTCTGGATTTCTATTGTAAAAGTGTACACATTGTCCCATAAAAGAATTACGGATTCGATGCAATCGAGTTACAGGTGCACCAAGATTATATGATATTTCTAGTATTAATATTATGAAAATCTCCAATTTTGGTAAAATTATTAATGTTTTTCTTAACATACATAACATTTTCAAAAATATATTGAGATGCAACTGTCGGTATATTAATTTCTTTAAATTTTTGCCTTAAGGAGTCTTTAGGACCTAAGTTATAGATTGTACGAATAGCAACTTGTGTTACATAAAATATTTTTATGTAACACAAGTTGCTTCTGATTCTATAATTTGCAAGTTAAATTAACCTCGGCAGTAGTTACTCAAAATTTATTTGAGCAAATAGCGTTTATGTATGTGCAAACTTTGCCTTCGAAAAGATTCAATTATAGGCGTGCATCGCATGAAAATAATAATAACAGTTTAAATTATGCTGGAAAATAAAATTAAATACTTTAATATTTTTAAAAAAGCTTAGCACAAAAATATTTTATAGGCGATTTTAATATAAGGCAACCTTATATTGAAATCTCCTATACAATATTTTGTGAACGTATCAGTTATTAATATTGGGCCTCTTAAATAATAAGAGCGTTCTATCCAATTAGGCTATAAGAACACGTCTGCCGACAATGAAATTTGAGTTTAGTTGTTAAAACCTTTTGTTTTCTAAATCATCTTCTGTAGAGGTACTGTCAACATCTATAGATTTTTTTTTTACAAAGCGTCCCTATTCAAAGTTTTTCATTGAGGGAGAAAAGATGCTAATTATACAAGAATGCTAATTACTCAGAACTAAAAAGATATTATATATTATATAATATCTTTTATAAAAGATATTATATATTTGATACAAGCAGACATGTGCGGCTTCGCCCGCGTCTATATTATTTAAGGATATTAGGAGATAATTAATTAACTATTTTAGTATGGTTACCTATTCTGTTATACACTTACGCCCAATATTAATAACCTATCTCCAACGTCAATCTTAGATTGTTCCATATATCTATCCAATCTAGAGATTGGATAGATGTATGAAACAATCGTTGGAGATAGGTTATTAATATTGGGCGTTAGTAAATCGTAATTTAAATCTTTTAGGACTTGATTTTGCTGAGGAAATTTACAAAATTGTAATATACAAAAATATTTAGTTATTTCATTCATCTTAAGCTTAACTTATAGTCGAAATATGATTCTACTAACACTATATAATATTTTAGGTTATGAAAACTTGGTCAAAAACAAGATCATCTACCCGGGCGCACGTGGATATGTAAATGATTATAATCCACAAGTCGATCCTTCAGTATTAGACGAACACGCAACAGCAGCATTTAGACATTTTCACACATTGATAAGAGGATATTTGCAGTGAGTTTTCATTTAAATTTTAGAATAACCATTTTCCATAATTTAGTAATCTAATTTTCAAATTTATTTTGGTCTAATAAGTATAGGTCACGTTTAAAATATAGAAGGATTTTTTAATATCGTACTCCCCTCCCAGGTTAGTCACGGAGAACAGGCACCTAGCAGGTCTTGTTCGTCTCAGCGATTGGTTCAACAGACCGTTGTTGCTGGAACTCGAGAACGCGTTCGATGATCTAACAAGAGGGCTCACCTACCAACCACAGGACTTCAGCGACCAGTTTTGGGACAGTGAAATAACGCAATTTTTATTCAAGTTAGTATTTCGTTTTTTATTTTATAAAAGAAATATCTTATAGATAGATATACTAAATATTATGTTTTTAGACTTAAGTTTCTGAAATGAAATGCCCATACGTAGGTAATACCCATTCAGTTAAACTGAAGTTTATCATAAGAAGATACAGCGTTAAGATGACAATATATAAGCTTAATACTTCAGATTTTTTATTTGTGTAATTTTAAAACTGTATTAGGTATCCTAATAGCAAAATAACTATTATAAATGTTGATTGTAATAAGGAGTTCAAATTGATACTCGAAGTTTTTATTTTACAACAAATACCTATATGTTGCGACATTGAGAAAGAGCACCCAAAAAGTACCGAAATTATATCGATTTCTTTTGTATCTTCGTAATAATGTCAAGTATATACGTCACGTCACGTACATATCAAGCCGCAATTATTGATTGTACACACTTTATTTTTTTTACGTAGACAGAGGGAATCCGGGAACGTAGTGCTAACAGACCCCGTTACCCATTAAGATATTCCGTTCCCCACTTTCCGCTGAACTCTTAAGGCACTGTGGATCACTTTGCCTCGTTACCAGAGCGCGGAAAATGAACATCTTAAATATTTCATTCTTCCTTCAATGGGAATCAAACCCATAGCCGTCGCGTTTACACTTGCACGTTTGTGCCCTTGCGCCACGACGCGATGGCCTCAAAATTCATTATAAAATCAAATATTAAAAAAATATTTAATTAAAAAGTATTCAAATGGATAATGCAAAGAGAGAGAGTTTAAAAGTTTTATAAACAAAGTAGATATATTCTTAGGTAAGCATTAAAATATAATTAAATAATAATTAAAAATAAAATATAATTAAATATAAAATCATTCTCATATAACATCTAATTATTTATTGACTGAATTTGTTTCTAAGTTTTTAATTCTATTAAAAGTTTCAAAGAAAAGTTTTTATTTTTATCAATTGTAACGCAGAATAATAACTATTGTTAAAAGGGATATCTTACAGAAATGTCTTAATGGAAACGAAATGTCTGAAACTAAGCTCTCAGGTTTTCTGCTATGTGCGAGAAACAGCTTGAAGCTGAAGAAAAAAAATAACTATCACAAACGGAGCAAAGCAGAAATCAATAAATAATGGATAATGAAGCAGTGTATAAAATTTCGTAATTCCGCCTATCACTTCGCTTATAGCATTAATTGTTGTAAATCCGGAATAGTAGTCATAAATTACCTATTAAGATAATTAAGTTTTTTATTACTAGTAGTAACGTAACAAGTAAAAGTAATTTCAATACAGTCATGTTTTTAAGTTTCTCTCACACTTAACAGAGTAGGTAGAAACCTAGTGTTAAGACACTCCATTTCCCATTTTCCGCTGAATTCTAGAGGGATCACGCGTTCAGTGGTGAAACTCAACGCTGCGCTTTGCCTCGTTACCAGAACGAGAAAATTATTAACTTCAATATTTCATTTCCTCGAGTGAAACCCACAACCTATCACAGTCACACGCTTGTGTCCCTGCGCTACGACTGGCTAAATTATTTTTTTGCAATTAATTTAAAGCAATTTTACCTAGCCTTAGGTTCCTATTTACCTCATTATACATATAAATGTGAAATGTATAATTAATTTAATAATATATGCATTATTTTGAAAAACAATTAATTTAAATATTCAATATAGGTATTATTTTTAAAATGTTATAATATTTTAGCCAAGTAAAAATTTTTATAATACATCATTAAGTGCCTTTATCCATTTAATACTTTTGTATGTGAAACGTACGTGATCCACGTTTTACCTGTACCTACTGTTTTATGTTATAATGTTATAGATTACAACGTAGGTGGCGTACCTGAGAATCATGCTTTAGACTAAATTAGTTCTAAAATTCAGAAAGTTTTAATACTAACATATTTAAATATTTATGTAACGAAAATAATCTATTAGTAATCATTATTTTTTATTAATAGAAAACAGAGGCCAGCCGTAGCGCACTGTAAATGCGATAGGTTGTGGGTTCGAGGAAATGAAATATTTAATATTTTCATTTCCTCGCTCTGATAACGAGTTGAGTTCCGCCACTCAACAAACAATGCCTCCTAAATTCAGAGGAAAATGGGGGAACGAACGTGTCTTAATGGGAACGGAGTGTCTTAACTCTAGGTTGTCAGATTTCCTCTTCCTACCCTGCTATGTGCGAAAACAGCGTGAACCTAAAAAAATATAATATTTTCATACTAGAATTGAACTCGCGACCTACAAAAGTACAATTAAATCGATACACTTCAGATTACTCTATATTAATATATGCTTTTCCATTTCCAATTTTTTAGGCGCAATAACACATTCGGTGGAGATCTCCGCGCGACAGACATCCAGCGCGGTCGAGATCACGGCCTCGGCAGCTACATAGCGACGCGCGCCGCATGCGGGTTGCCCGTGCCTAAAACCTTCTATGGAATGCAAGATTTTATATCTAGAAAGGTTTGTTGTCTTATGATTTTGTATACTTTTCTTTGTAAATTCTAGTAATATTATAAATGTGAATGTTTGTGAGGATAGATGTTTGTTCGACTTTCACGGAAAACCTACGGAACTAAACACTTTGGTGCCAGAGCGAAGAAATTAAAATATTAATTAACAATCATTCATTTTACCAAGTGGGGTTCGAAGCCACAATTGCCGCGTTATAGTGACAAGCTTGAGACCCTGCGCCATGACGGCCTCAAGCTAATCTAGATACTTACACAATTTACATGGATTATATTATTACATGAATTATGAGTCGGGATCGAACCATAAACGTCGCGTTGTAGTTATACTCTTGTGCCCTTGCGTCACGACGGTTTCAATATTGTAATATGTACTACGTTAAAATAATTATACTTTGTGAGACCTCTCTTCTTCTCAAAGGAAACTACTTATATAACATTGGCAAAACTCAACTCAAGAATAAACAAAGTTCTTGTTACTTATCTAGAGCAAATAGTATAATCTCTATATATAATAAGACAGTAAAAATATTTTGTCTGTACATTTAGTAATTTTGACTGAAATGGATAGAGGGACACTTAAAAAGACTAATAGAAAGCAAAAGGATTTTTTTTGAATTTCTTGTCTGTCTGTCTGTCGACATATTGTTGTCCGCATTTTTCTCTGAAACTACTGAACCGATTTACTTGAAAATTTCACCAATTGCTTTGTTTTAACTCAATTTAGGTTCTAAAGTTTGGTTCATCAAAATCGGTTCATTAAAAAAAAAGTTACCGTCATTTGAATGAACTCAAGGCATTAGCTTGCCAGCGAATGTTATATAGAAATCGCGCTGGTATGACCCTGGCTAAAGAATGACGTTCGAAACGTCTGGGTTATATGATTGTTGATAAAAATATATATTTTTGAAGCACTATTATTATATAATATTTTCTCTTTTTCTCTATATATAATAAGACAGTAAAAATATTTTGTCTGTACATTTAGTAATTTTGACTGAAATGGATAGAGGGACACTTAAAAAGAATAATAGAAAGCAAAAAGATTTTTTTTGAATTTCTTGTCTGTCTGTCTGTCTGTCTGTCTGTCTGTCGACATATTTTTGTCCACATTTTTCTCTGAAAGTACTGAACCGATTAACTTAAAAGTATCACCAATTGCTTTGTTTTAACTCAACTTAGGTACTAAAGTTTGGTTCATCAAAATCGGTTCATTAAAAAAAAGTTATCGTCATTTGCCTGCGAATGTTATATAGTAATAGCGCTGGTAAGATTCCTGGCTAAAAAATGACATTCGAAACGTCTTGATTATATGACTGTTGATAAAAATATATGTTTTTGAAGCACTATTATACAATATTTTATACAATAAAGTAAACAAGGCCAGTCGTGGCGCAGCGGCAAGAAGTGTGACTGTAAAATCGACTGGTTGTGGGTTCGATCCCCACTCGAGGAGATGAAATATTAACTTAAATTTATATTTCCATTTCTTCGCTCTGGTGTCGAGGTTAAGCGCGGCGTTGAGTTCTGCCACTCAACAAGCAATGCCTCCAGAATTCGGCAGAAATTGGGGAACGGAGTGTCTTAACACTAGGTTCCCTCTGCCTACCCTGTTATGTGCGGGATACAGCGTGAAGCTGATTTATTTATTTTAAGTAAACAAAATTGAATTGTTAGTAGAGATTACCTTCATAAATCATAACAGTGAAGTTTAAATCGTAATTAATTCAACACAGAGATAAAGAACGATTTGATCTTTAAAGAAATATCAAGTAAATACATAGATTTTTTGGTTCGTTCGTTCGTTTGAAATAAATCTATATAAAAATGCCTAAAAACATCCTTTCTACGTGTACTCTGTAATAACTACATATTTACCAATTATTCATTTATCTAATAATATGCAAACAGGAGTTAATATGCAAACATTACAGTTATTTTACAAAGAATATTATGAATCCTTAACCAAATCAATAATTTTACATTAAAGGCTGTTTCTGAAGCAGTACATTAAATTATTAAGTGACGTCAGCACATTTAACAGAGCTTTAAAAAACATAACATAGGTAAAAAGAACGTAATGTTACAAAAATATATATATATATAATAAATAATTAGCTTTATGTATATTTTATGAATATCAAATATCGACATTGGTCATATTTTTTAGTTCGAAACAATCAAAAATTCTTACAGAAGTTACGATAATGTCGTAAAAAAATCATAATAGAATATTACAGATTAAAGTAACAAAAAATCATATTAGAAGTCATTATAGTTGTCTTTATATTATATATGTTGTTGTATGTTGTCTTTATATTTGTTTGTCATTCTATTATAGGGTGTGAGGCCAGTCGTGGCGCAGCGGCACGAGGTGTGACTGCAAAACCGACTGGTTGTGGGTTCGATCCCCACTCGAGGAGATGAAATATTTACTTAAATTTATATTTCCATTTCTTCGCTCTGGTGTCAAGGTTAAGCGCGGCGTTGAGTTCTGCCACTCAACACGCAATGCCTCCAGAATTCGGCAGAAAGTGGGGAACGGAGTGTCTTAACACTAGGTTCCCTCTGCCTACTCTGCTGTGTGCGGAATACAGCGTGAAGCTGATTTATTTATTTATTTTATTATAGTTGTCAATCAATTCTGCTTATTAAATAATCATGTATTTTAAGCGGGCGAAGCCGTGGGCGGGCCGCTAGTTAAATAATATTGGTCTTATTATAAATAGAATATACTTGTTAAGCAGACTTTATTTCTCAATTCATTGATATGTTTCCTTGAAGTAATTTGACAAATATTTGTGACCATTTTTATTTCTCTAATTGGACAGATATCTCATATATATTTAAATATTTTTTTTCTGCTTCACGCTGTATCCCGAATGTAATAGGGTAAGCCGAGGAAGCCTAAGTGAAGCCGCCGAATTCTGGAGGCATTGCCTGTTGAATTGCGGAACTGCCGCGCTTCGCTTCGACAACAGACCGGCGAAATGGAAAAATTAAATATTTCATTTCCTCTAGTGGGATTCGAACTCAAAACCTGTCGCGTTTACAGTCACACGCTTGTACTGTACCACAACCTGTCCCATACATATATATGATATATGTATGTATGTATGTATATCTATTAAACTATATAATCTACTAAATTCAGAAGCCTCATTAAAATATTTTATAACCCAATTTATTGCATCAATTAATTTTTTATTTTCTATTTTATTAAAATTATTTTTTACAAAAATATTTTTTTTAGTGATTTATTATCAATTATCATAAATTCTGCAATATTAATAAAAATAGGTTCTGTCCCATTTCATTTTTGATTTCCTAATATTATAGAAGGATTATCATGATTTAATAGATTTATTTTAATAACTTGACAAAAAAACCTCAATAATTTTATTGTATTCCTGTACCACGACCTGTCCCATACATATATATGATATATGCATGTATATATATCCACATCACCAAGGAAGTTACAGAAACTAATTAGACGATAATGAACGAGAACATCGATCAAAGTAAACTTTATTACTGCTTTATATCTATTGAAAATGTTCTATGTATTATTTATTGTTAGAATTTGCTATGTTTAGCTATTTAGCAATAGTTAATTTATTATTACAATTATCCAATTTCAATTTCTGTTAGATTTTTTTTCTTTATACTAAATAACAGTCGTTACAGATGATTGACGCTTTTAACAATTCCATTAAAAGCTAAAAGGCGTCTAAAGAAATAGCGTAATAAACCATTTTCAATGCCGAGATTTTGTACAAAGGAAACATTTTTCCAGGTTATTATTTTGTAATATACAATACAGACAAAAAGAAAAACTTTTTGATTTTGTTCATATTAAGTTTTTAATTTATATTGTATTTAAACATAAGACGAAAAATAAAAAAGTGGTCTTGGCCCATGAGGGGATCGAACCCGCGACCTTCGCGTTATTAGCACGACGCTCTAACCAACTGAGCTAATGGGCCGATTGACCATACATGAAAATAAGACATCGTATTTAATTTTAAACTAAACTAAAATAATGTGTCGTATGTATGTCGTCGTATGTACGTCGTGTATATGTGTCGTATGTATGTCGTAATTTGAATACTACAATCAAATAAAATTGTGCCTAAATAACTGAAGAAAACTGTGTATGGAGTAACATTTGGTCTTTTTTAAAAATATTTTTTTTGTCTAACGAGAAAGAGTGAGGTAATGAAAATATTAAATATTTAGTTGCCTCGCGTGGGAATCAAACCTCCAATTTGTCGCATCAGGTCTGACGACCTATAGGTGTTTCCATGTTTATAAAAATGCATATTTGAATTTTTACCACTCATCGAACTTCGATTTCTTCGATTCTTACGAATTTCTTTTTTCTTTCAACTGAACTGTTTGTTTATCCTGTAAAATGCAGGCGATAAGTAAAACTTAAAATAGAAGAAATTTACTTTATTTACACCTTAGGGATTACGTCATAGTACCTTGACAAATTCTAGGCAAATTCGTTATTTGTTTCAATAGCATACACACCTATACACACATTTCATAACTATTGTACTATTTATTATACATAGATAACGACTATAATAAATAAACTAAAATTCAAGAATAATAAATTATATGTATGTTTTTTCATGGTAAATAATAAAAATATTATACTTAAAAATGATAATATGTTATGTGATAATAGCTATATTTTATGATAAACAACTTAACTTCACGCTGTAACCCTAGCGGGGTAGACAGAGTGATCAGCTTCATGCTGTAAACCGCTCACAGCAGGGTAGACAGAGGGAGAGGGAGGGAACTTAGTGTTAAAATACTCCATTCCTCACTTTCCGCCTAATTCGGGTTAACTAGTAGAATTCAGCGCCGCGCTTTGCCTCGACAGCAGAGCTAACAAATGAGAATGTAAAATTAAAATTAAAATAGCTTCGCTGTATCCCGCACACAGCAGGGTAGGCTCACTCATTCCTCACTTTCTGCATAATTCTGGAGGCGAGGAATAGAAAATTTAAGTTAATATTATATTTCCCCGAGTGGGGATCGAACCTATAACCAGTCGCGTTTACTATCACACGTTGTGTCCCTGCGCCACAACGACGAATGAGTGTTTTAACACTATATTCTATATATAGATATATAGATATGGTGAATCTGCTTCTTTGAATATTTTCTGGTAATCAAAATGATTTTGAAATATCCAAAAACTTATATACTACATTAAATATAATCTAAAAATTTTATCGTTGGGCCATACTGTAACCGGAAGAAACTCAGTAGCAGAATCCAACACTACTAAAGCAATTCGCTTATATCAAATATGCCAGCACCAGTGACGCCCGGCTATATATTATAAGTATGTCGTCGACATCAGTCGATTGACGCATTATATTATCTACGATAAAACCAAGTGTTAGACAAACAAGCGGACACTACTATATATGTACACCAGAGCTGGGACATAAACAGCACCACACACCCGTGCGAGACGGGCGGACACTGCTACATACACCAGTACCAGGACATAAAGCAGCATCACACACCTATCCATCATACACCAAGTGTTAACGTTAACGCACCGCAAGGCACCGCGAAACTATCTAAATATAATATATATAAAATTAAATGCCACGGCAATTCACTTAGCAAAGCACATTAGTACCAACGAAGCCAAGCAGCAGTCGGTTGTGACTATAATATTAGTTAATACTAAAACAAGGGTCAATGAACTCTAACAGTCGTATAAATCGTAAATAATTAATATTTGGTTAATGTCTAATGTCTATTATATTTAATTAAAGTAATATATAATAAATATTGAAAGATTACTTTTATTGTAGGACATTAAACAGACTCACATTTATATAATATTTATATAATATTTATAAATTGTAAATATATATTTTGATATAATAGTTTTATATCATATTATAAATTATACTATTATATTTATATTTCCTTTTATAGTAGCATGTTAAATATTTATTAATATATATAGAAATTACATTTATAAGCTATTATAATTCACCAAACCTATTTAACTTTCATTTCACAATTCCCATACACGCATCTAACGAAGATGGCGGCAGGCATTCTGCGTACATTAATATAATTGTAATTTTATATACCTCATAAAAACATCTTCATGTATTTATTTCCATTTACTATATAAATAATATTTATCTCTGGATATTGACGGCATTATATGCATTAATATCACTCTTCTTTATTTTAATAATAATGTATTAAAAACTTACCGACGAAGTATTTCAATACAAGCAATCGTAAATAGTGAAAGCACTTATAACTTATCTTAGCAACCTCAAACACTTATATCACAATTGAAAACACATCTCACATGCTTTTTATATACATTAAATATAACTAGATATATGTTAATTATAAATTAAAACTTCTCTTAACATTTAAAACATGCATCCTTCCTCAGACGCGTCCGCCATCTCCCTTCTCTTTCTTTTCTCTTTCTTTTCTCTTTCCTTGACTTTGACGTGGACAGTAGCTTATTCAGCCAACATGATATTTTACAATAATTAAAATATTAATTATGTTATTATTTATTTTAAATTATAATACATAACGTTTCATTATAATTATTAAATTATTTTTAATAAATATATTTTATATCTGAGTATTTTACCTACGGTATATTACGTCACTTCAATATTACTTGTGAACGGAACGCGTAATTAAATAACTAAACTAAACTATTAATTATAAGATTGTATTTATCTTAAGCTATAATTAAATAATATTATAAATTATATTTATAATATTTTTTTTATAAATGTTTTTTTTTTTAATTAATTATATTATTTACCAACACAATTTAGTTCTGGTATGGATCGTTACAATACCCACATTTGCAAATAAACATAAAACTGGTCATCCAACACCTTTGAAACCCTCTTTTTGCAAACCAAATATTGGCTTTTATTGAGTTATACCCTTTTCTGATTGAAATTTTATCTTTATAACACTTATTTTATAGCTTCCAGTGTGGGAAGTTAAAGAAGAAAGATAGTAAATAGAATATTAGATAATGGCGTTCTAGTTGGAAAATTTTCACACAAAATTATGGCTTTAGTTTAAGTTCGTTCGTTCTAAAGTTTATTTGTAGCCTACCAACATTTGTCTCGGTCTGGCAAGAATTTAAATGAATGTCCCGAACTATGTGTAAAGTTTTGGCATACAACTTGCATGACTTTTTTAAGCAGTAAAGGATGGATGATTTTCTTTGAAAGTGCGGCGTTGAGTTCCGCCACTCAACACGCAATGCCTCAAGAATTCAGCGGAAAGTGGGGAACAGAAGTGTCTTAATGGGGAATTTAGTGTACACTAAGTTCCCAGGCTCCCTCTGTCTACCCTGTTATGTGCGGAATACAGGGAGAAGGTAGAAAAAAATATAAATATTAATTTACACATATTATGTGAAAGTACATTGAGGTCAGTCATGGCACAGGGGCACAAAGTGTGACTGTAAAATCGAGTGGTTGTGGGTTCGATCCCCACTCGAGGAAAAGAAATATTTATTTACATTTATATTTTCATTTCTTCGCTCTGGTGTCAAGGCAAAGAGCGGCGTTGAGTTCCGTCACTCAACACGCAATGCCTCCAGAACTTGGCGGAAAGTAGGGAACGGAGTATCTTAACACTAGGTTCCCTCTGCTTACCCTGCTGTGTGTAAGCAGAGGGAACCTAGTGTTAAAATACAGAATGGGATACAGCGTGAAGCTGATAAAAATAAAGTCAAAGTACATTCTTCTTTTTATATTATTTAGTATTACTTCTTTCAACTGTAACTTCTTTATTAAAATTCCACTACACGTAGCTATGCATCAGTTTAGTTTGTTATTCACATGAAAATTGAAATGTGAAAGGAGTAAAATTGAAAATTTTTAGTACTGTTTGCGAACGCGACATGACAGTGTTTCCTAAAGTTTAAGAGCGTACTCTGACAAGAATATTTATTCTACAGTAGAATATTTGTGCTTTTGCCAATTTTAGTCGATTTAACTATTAACTTCTCGGAGTTCAGCACCCAGTTCTTTGGCTTTGCCAAAAAGCAAAATATATTTTTGTGTATATAGAAGCCAGTCGTGGTGCAGGGGCACAAAGTGTGACTGTAACATCGACTGTTTGTGGGTTTGATCTCCTCGAGTGAAAAATTTATTTAAATTTATATTTCCATTTTTTCGCTATGGTGTCAATACCTCCAGAATTCGGTGGAAAGTGGGGAACAGAGTGTCTTTTGTAGGTTCTCTCTGCCTACCCTGCTGTGTGTGGGCTACAGCGTGAAGCTGATAAAAAAATATAAGTACATATTTAAGAATTATTAAAAAAATCAACTCGTCAGATACGAGTAAACATATTTTTTTCTATCTAAAATAAATCAGTATTATATATCTGTTTGTTTTTTATGTATGTATTCTAAAATTACATATCGCGTATGAACATACGTATATGTAAATATATATATCATAAAAATATTCATTGTTTACAGAACGTAGAAATATTGAAAGCAATATATGAAAATCCTGAAGACGTGGACTTAGTAGTAGGAGGCTCTCTAGAAAGGAACGTGCCTGGGACACAAGTGGGACCAACGTTCTTATGTATTCTCACTGAACAATTTTACAGAACAAGGACTGGAGATCGATTCTTCTTTGAAAATGGCGATCCTGAAATAGCTTTCTCATTAAGTAAGTCTAATATGGAAATTTGCTCTACATCGTTATATATTAAGATATAAAATATATTATATTTTTAAGTGCAAAATAAAATATCATAAAATATCTAGTAAATATGGCAGCCATTATTTATCCTGATAATTGTTATTAATCAACAAATTTTAATATTATATTTGTTATTCAATCAGAACAACTGGAATCTATTCGACAAGGCGCATCAATAGCACGCGTATTATGCGACAACAGCGATGGTATCCGTCACATGCAGCCCAAAGCATTCCAGCAAATTTCATCTGGGTAAGCATTTACTTATATAAATAACGATATAATCATTTTGATGTGAACTGCATAATTTGAGCCTACTTACCTGCTGGGTGCCGGTAGGTAAAGGGAACCTAGTGTTAAGACACTCCGAATTCGCCGAACTAAGCGCCGCGTTTTACATCGACAATAGAGGAAAGAACTCACAACCTGTCGCGTTTATAGTTGTGCCCCTCGTGCCCCTGCGCCACAACAGGCCTCATAAAAGAACTAAAGTAGGATTAAAAGTAACGTTATATACCACTACCAAGAAGACTCTTTTAGCTATAATTTTGCAAAATTTCTCCGATATGTTTAACTTTATCAATATTTTTTTTTATAATACAAATCTATACATGCATTTACATTCTGAACCACTGGCGTTCTTTTTTCAGTTTTATTTTTTTTTGTTTATCTTTTACAGTAACATGCCCGTGCCTTGTGACAAGTTATCTTCAATCGACTTAACTTTGTGGCAGGATTTCAAGTACCAATGATGCGTTTTTATATTTAATATTTTTATTTGTACATATAATAAAGTGTTAAAATAATTTAAGTTGTGTTTGTATGAGGTATTACCAATCATAATAATATTATAAATGTGAATGTTAGTTTGTATGTTACGCGTTCACGCCAAAACTACTCAATCAATTATCATAAATCTAAGTGCATATATTCTTAAAGAATATAAACTTTTTTTATATTTTTTCATATTATTATCTTTTGGTTACAATATAAAAATAAGTTTGGGTCTCTAGTACTATTACTAGAACAATTGCGAAATAATTCTTGTTGATGCCATGACCACGTTCTGTACTTGTATATGTTGTATGTTGTATATCTTGTACTGTATACTTACGTTTTTGAATGCTATATCTATTAATAAATAAAGATTATTACTGATAAAATCAATAGATTTATAGATTTTTTTGAAAGTTTACTAGATTTTCTTCTCTGTTTAACTAACAATATACTTCAAGCTATAATTTTCTGTATTTTTTAATTATGTAATTATTTTAGTTTTTCGCATAACTGTTTATTTAATGTGTGCTTATAAGATATTTTAATTTTGTACTGTGTGTTTGTATGTAACGTATGAAATAATATTGTAAATAAACGTTTTATCAATATATTCATATTATTTCCTTAAATCCCCATTTCTTTGTA
The DNA here is from genome assembly GCA_021202915.1 of Heliconius himera. Lineage (NCBI taxonomy): Eukaryota > Metazoa > Arthropoda > Insecta > Lepidoptera > Nymphalidae > Heliconius > Heliconius himera. The sequence goes on from JAJHJA010000491.1 coordinate 37,498, forward strand.
TTTTTTTTTCAAATCTACTAAACGAGCAATAAATGATTTCTTTTGTTATTCCATAATTTGCCAATTGCACCCTGGACGAAATGGGTTTTGGATTTGAACCTATAACTATTTTTTAGAGCCTGTCACATAACCATAATATGAAAGAATGAACCTAGTGACAAGACACTTAGTCCTCTACTATCCGCCCGAATTGGAGATATTGAGTGTAGAATCACAGAACTCATACGCCGCAACACCATATCTCTTGTCAGAACGAGGAAATAGAAATAACTCATTTCCTGACAGGATATAGAACCCACAATCATCATGTTTACAGTACATTGTACTACTACGACAACGGTCTCAGCAACCATAATAATCTGTGAAATAAGTAAAGCCTGATTTCCACCACGAGTGAGCCCATTAAGGGCTACAATGAACTCTCAAGAGTAAACTGCGTACCTGTTTCCAATAATAAACAGCCGAGCGGAAAGAAGACGAGCGAACAGGAAGAGTTGAAATGAACTCGCTCAGTTGGGGAGAGCGGAGCAATATGATTTCAAAATACAAAACTCTCCGTCTCCACCTCTAAGCATTACCTGCTCATTTCTCTTTCGCGGTGGAAACCTCTGTTTTGATCTCTCAATCGCGTGATCTACGATGGCATCTATATGTTTAATAGTGACCTATGTATACCTATATTATATTATTATGGTAATTGATAGACCTAGTTTACAAAAGTAAAACATTTATAGATATGTCATGCTATCGGCTTGTACTTTTCGGCATCCCTTAAAGGTAAGTACGTAAGTCAAGTATAATTATTTATATTTTTACTTCATTTATAACTTCCCGGGATAAGTTTTTGTTATGACCGCCCTTTTGATGTTTGTATGTGAAAGTAGAGTATTGTTAGAATGATTTTGAATAGTAGATATTTGTACAATGCATTTATTTGTTTAAAAAATGTTTATTTATATAAAGCTGAAATTAAAATTTAAGATAAAAAAATAAAACATTTTTTATTTTTCTATACAGCGGTGTGTAGTTTTTCAATACATACCATTTATAGGTAACAGTATTGATTTCTATTTCCCTTTATAACTGTGGATTTAACCTTTTCATATACATACCATATCCCAAAATAAAAGCTCTCGAAATGTGGATTTTATTTTTCATATATGAATGCATATTATTTTTCATATATGTATGCTCTATAGTCTAAAAAAATAATTCAACCACATATTTCTTACATGACTGGTCTAATCGCTATGCAGGTAAGTTTAAGTATCTTTCTCTAGAACATATATGTGTTAATATTATACTACTTTCTACATAAAACATAAAATATCCTTTTCGTAGCTTCACAGTGTATACCGCTTATAGCTCTAGGTAACTGTAGCTGTGTTGAAGATAGATCTTCAGTTCTACAGCCTCTAAAACACAAATAGAAAAGAGGGTAAGGTGTAAGTAGTGACCTATCTTCACTATGCTCCCCCACAAAATAAAAAAAAAAAAACACACGCATACCACTAACATTATTAACAACTTAAAGATCCATAATTTTGCTTTACGACTTACGGCTCGTATAAACAAGTTTATCACCGTAGTCAGTGCATTAATATACTTATCACACTCTAAGTGAGATAAGCTTAGCACTGTATCCCGCACACAGTAGGATAGGCGGAGGAAATCTAGTGTTAAGACACTCTATTCCCCATTTATATAAGTGGGATAAAATAACAATTATTTACCATAACCAATAAGATCTGATGTTAATTTAATATATAGCGCTATACTGTTGAAATGAGAAAACAAATAATTGTGTAGTGTAAGCGGGCGAAGCCGCAAACAAGGCCGCTAATTTAAAATTAAATTTAAATATATTTTTTATGCTTAGGGTTTCATTGGTGGCGAACAAAGTCTCAGATAGTTTATATTTCAATATTTAATAATCTAATATTTAATGCTATCTCACAGATAGAGAATGAAAATATAAAATAATTATTACTTATATATTCAAGAATAACTTTCTCATTAACGAACGTTAATAGTAGGTAACAATTCATATGATTTTTTCCATTTTTATATTACAAATAAGTATGTAAAAATTAAAAGCATATTTCAAATGTGTATCTAGTAGGTATTACTATTCGAGACCTGTGAAACCAAAAATTATAGCTTGTCTGGCAGATAAGGCTGAATCCAGGACTTTATTAACCAGTGGTGAAACGGGCCCTTAACATACTAAGAATACTAGTCTAGACGTTTTTAAATAAGAATCTTCTCATATGAAAACTCAGCGTAGCGTAGCTTTGCTCTCAGGAATGTGGGACGATTCACTGAAATGAATATGCGGTTTATTCATAACAATAACATGAACTTCATTTTATACTTTAAGTAAAATATAACGTGAAAATTTATATTAAAAAGGTTTCTATTAAGTTACTCCACCAAAGATTTACTTTTGCTAAAGTTCGAAGAACATAAAAAAGGGTATCTTTGAGTTTTGTATGTTTATTTAACTCTGAGCAAGATTTTGAAAGACTTTTGTTTAACAAAATCTTCAAATACAATAATTATACTTAATTTCAATAAAAAAATAAAAGTAGGTACTATAGTGTTTACTCTATTGATATAATCTTTAAATCTATTCATTAGATTTATATACATTATTTAAACAGAAGCCTACGTTTTATAGTGAATGGCGAAATGCTGAAAGAAAAGGCTTCCTAACGCTGGCTAAAAATGATTATTTAGGTTTGCTAGCCTATCATCTGCGTGGTAAAAAATAATAATATTACAAGAACAACATTTTGTTACTGATACACACATAACCTTTTTAAAGCAAACTCTACATTAAGATAAGTGTTTGGTTTTGGTTTTTTGTTATTCTTGTATTCTATAATTAATTTATACACCTACAATTTATGTACGTACATGGTACATTCTGCCGAATTCTTGAGGCAGTACGTGTTAAGTGGTGGAACTCAACGCCGCACTTTTCCTTCTTACCAGAGCGAGGAAATAAAAATATTGAATAGTTCATTCCTCTAAGTGGGACCAAGCGGGAATCGAACCCACAACCGTCGTGTTGCTTGTGTTACTGCGCCACCACGGTCTTAGGATAGAAAGTTTAGTATGAAATAAAAATTCTCTACCATTCCCTACCAAAGTGTTAATAATCAAACTTTATAAAATCCTATTTACAGATATTTTCTTTTACTCATTTAAGATAAATTATCATATTTTAAATTAATTTAAAACATTTTGAATTAAATATTAGAAGAATAAGAATTTAACAACTTTGAAAGTTATTATAAGACCTTAGAAGTTTAAATGAAGTTTGTTTCATAACAATATAATTATATAATAGTTGTAAAACGAATCAACTCTAAATTAAATTGTAAACTAGTTGTTATTTCATATTAAATTTATTATGTTACATAAATAATTAGAAGTACCCATCATAATGGCCAGTCGTGGCACAGGGGCACAGAGTGTGACTGTAAAATCGACTGGTTATGGGTTCGATCGCCACTCGAGGAGATAAAATATTTACATATTTTCATTTCTTCGCTCTGGTGTCGAGGCGAACTCAACACGCAATGCCTCCAGAACTCGGCGGAAAGTGAGACACGGTGTGTATTAACACTAGGTTCCCTTTGTCTACACTGCTGTGTGCGAGATACAGCGTGAAGCTGATTTTTTTACCTATCATAATTGAATGATTTTTTTACCTATCATGATTGATTGAGGCCGGTCGTGGCGCAGCGGCACGAGGTGTGACTGCAAAACCGACTGGTTGTGGGTTCGATCCCCACTCGAGGAGATGAAATATTTACTTAAATTTATATTTCCATTTCTTCGCTCTGGTGTCGAGGTTAAACGCGGCGTTGAGTTCTGCCAATCAACACGCAATGCCCCCAGAATTCAGCAGATAGTGGGGAACGGAGTGTCTTAACACTAGGTTCCCTCTGCCTACCCTGCTGTGTGCGGGATACAGCGTGAAGCTAATTTAATTAAATTTTTAATTCATAATTGAATTCGTACACTTTGCTAAAATATGAAGTTGTTACGGAAACAACAAGCTATTCGAATATTAATGCTGGATATTGTTTCATATGGCAAACAGCATTAAGCTGTTGACCTGAATAGCCTTGACAGAGTCACCGGGCGGGGAGAGGCGAGATTAGCTCGCCCCTGAAGAAAAAGTACACGCTTTGTTGGACGCTCGTGAAGAGTAGGCGATCGCAGGGGTGTACGCTAATTAGATAGGATTTCGACCGTTGGGCCCCGTCGCGCCAATATTATAATACTTACTTTATGTAAATTAAGTACTACCGAGATGATACTTGGCTGGGTAATGAGTCAAGCTACTATGGGAATATTTAAAAAAATGGCTTTTTTGTCACATTTACAAATATATATTTGCATATATTATATTGTTATGATTTAGGTTTTTTACGGCGGTCATTCGTTCATCATTTTTGGTCGATCGATGATTGAAAATATGAGTTGTAACTTATTGATAGAAAAAACCGCTACTGATGGTGTCAGCCTCTCGTTTACGTCCGACGAGCGGTGCTATGAGGGGCCTTACCGTCATCGTGTTTCTGTTCGTCTTATCATCCGTCCTTCTGGTCGGAGCGGGTAAATGAAAATAATACAGTACCATAAAATTATAATCTGATTTTGGGCTAAACTTGAAAAGAAATTAAACTGAGATTGAAAACATCAATAAATTATTGTGAGAAAAGAAAATTACTGGGAAGTGTTACTTAATTCTAAGCACGTACAGACGTTATACCTCACGTTTCTTCAACTTTTACAAGAATCTCGGGACAGTTAGGATTCAATGTCTATAAGTGTATTTAGGATTGAGAAAAAAATGGTTTGGCCCAAAAATTACGAAACTCTTAATATATGTATATAATCTTTACTTTCATTTTTAGGTTTCCGTACCTCAAAAGGTAAAAACGAAGCCCTTATAGGTTCACTTAGTTGTCCGTCTGTCCGTCTGTAAAGACTATTTACCTCGAGATTGAAAATAAAATAAAATAAATCAGCTTCACATTATATCCCGCACACTGCAGGGTAAGCAGAGGGAACCTGCCGCGTTTGGCCTCGACATTGTGAAGAAATGAAAATTTGAATAAAACCCACAACCTGTCGTGTTTACAGTCGCATGCTTATATCACTGCGCCACGACTGGCCTGTTTTTTTGAGAAGTGTTGACCTAAATTTAATTTTACTAGATTTTGTATATAATCGAGGCCAGTCGTAGCGCAGCGGCCCAAGGTGTGACTGTAAAACTGACTGGTTGTGGGTTCGATCCCCACTCGAGGAGATGAAATATTTACTTAAATTTGTTCGCTCCATTTCTTCGCTCTGGTGTAGAGGTTAAGCGCGGCGTTGAGTTCTGCCACTGAACACGCAATGCCTCCAGAATTCGGCAGAAAGTGGGGAACGTAGTGTCTTTACACTAGGTTCTCTCTGCCTACCCTGCTGTGTGCAGGATACAGCGTGAAGCTGATTTGATTTGATTTATTTTGTATATAATCACCATCTCAAATTATTCTAGAACCATTTTACAATATAGTATGCTAAGAATAAGTGAGGGTATGACTAATAATAATTAAGAATTATTTCTCATAACTTGCGTTATCTATTTACACTAAAATCAATTTGTACATTATTATTCGTTTTTTAAATCTTCATTTTTATTACTATTTTTTTTTACTATAATTTATGTATCTTTCATAACATACTCATATAGAAAATTATGTTATTAAAATCAAATAAATATGTAAGTGAAATCTAATAAATTATTTTATGCTTGCAGTAAATTGTGAGGAGCTTTATATGACGAAGTAAAATATTAAAGTTATAGTAACTAGCGTCATTTCCGCATTGGCAAGCTATATTTGGAAGTGTTTACACTCTTTCATTTCTTAGAAATTGACATGTTTCAACAATGTGAGAGAAAGGCCAGACCCATTAAAGAAAATCGAGGGAACTTTTAGACTGTGTCAACTAGAGGAAAACAACTTAGTTGTGAAATTTGAAAATAAATATCTAACAATGGAACATTTATTTATAACTATTGAATATCTTCTTGTTGTAACGAATAACTTACTTAGACTTCAAAAACTTCCTTAAGGGTGGGTATATACTAATATGCCTTTACAGAAGTTTTTGAAGTCAGTGTCAAGATAATGCTACAACAACAAGGTTGATGTAGCATTAGAGACCGACTAGTAAGGTTACTACAATATCAAATTACTAAGCCTGTTTGTTTTACTTAGCATCGACTTCAAAATTATAAAGTCTCTTTTTAATTATTTTTGTTTAACAAAATCAAAGTACGGTTTATTTTATGGACAATTATTTTTTACTTTTTAGTTCTTTGTTTGAAGTCCGTCTTTTTTGTTAAAGTATAATTTATTTACTATTTAGTTATTTGTTATTTTATGAAAAATAGTAATTTTTTAATATACCTTTTACTTGTTATTCACAGTTCCAAAAGGCGATTCTAAAAGCAATACATTGGATTTTATAATGTTGTTTAGTTCCAGTTTGAATTTCTCTTCAGATGATAGTGTTAAGAATGTAGAATTAGAAATTAGACAATACTCAGTTTTTAGAGGATATTGGACTACAGGTGATCTGGAAGCATAAAGACAATTTATAACATAACTGAAATAACCAAAATATCGATACACTCGTATTGGTAGCTTTCTCAAAAAATGTTTTTGTGATCTCAAAAATATTTATATATATAAACCTTTTATATACTACTTTAATGGGGAAGTTTATTATATAGTGTTATTTCAAAAAATTTAATCAATTCAAAAGAAATAATAGGTACAATATTGATGATTTAAATTTAAAATTTTGAGGGAAAGTGTGATTAGTTGTAAGATTTAGATAGAATTTTAATTATTTTATTGAATTGTTCGACGATTTTTAATTGATTCTTTGAAAGTTTTATGGAAATATATTACAATTTTTCTTTAATTTATGGCTCTGAATAAATTTCAAACATATTTTTTATATTCAAAAGTAAGTTAAATGCTTATACGTTCTGTATCGTCCACTTTATTATAAAATTGCTAACAGTAGGCAATACTCCTGAAAAATACGCTTTTAATGATGTATGATATGCATATATTTAGTAAAATACAAAAAGTAATAGACTAAAAATAGGTGCTAATTTTGAATTAAACTGTTGTATATTGATATGATAAATAACCTAGTCTGATGTTAGTATGCGGTTTGGCCGAAGACAATCTCCTGCTCGTACCCATACTGGTATACGGCAGCGGAACGTGGGTATTATAATAAATGAATGCTGTGGATAAGCGATCTCTTCGTAAGATATGTGGAGTGAATTTAGCTAACCAATTTTTGAATGAAGAGATATACCCAATGGCAGGTACAAGTTAGGAAGACACGGAAGAAAATGGAGGAGAACGTGCTCAGCTAGTTTGGGCAAGTCGAACGAATGAGTGATGGGAAAAATAGAAAAAAAGATTTTTGAGATCGAATGAATGGTAAGAGAGGCAGAGGGAGACGTTGGTTGATTTATGTAGAATATATGTAGCAGCATTATTCCTACCACCTTACAAGGATGCACAATGTCGTGGTTTGGCTTTATGTCGTGGTTTTTATAATGAAATGGGACTAAGATAGTCAGAAAATGGTAAAAAAATCACACAGTGATTGAAGAAAATGGTTACAGTTTATTTAACTTTGCTAAATTATTAGATTCAAATTAAGCTTCAATCAAATTCTAGTAATAATGAAATTTGATTGGAAACTGCCGAAGCGGAAGATGGAATGTGAAAATGGCTATTTACATTAAAAGGCAATTGTGCTCCGGATTAATTCTCTGCTTGAGCTCATCTATCAGAAAGATCCATGTTTATTTGTAACAAACTGTGTATTCAACAAAGTAGTAGTAGGTTATTTTAAAATTTGCATGTTTAAACCAAGTACAGTTTTTTTTCCTTGAAAACCCAGTGTTAGGACACTGCGTTCCCGTTCCTCATTTTCCGCCAAATTCTGAGGTAATTGCCTGTTGACTGGTGGCGCTCAACGTCACGTTTTACCTCTACACCAGAGCAAAGAAATCATAAATAAAAATAAATAAATCAGCTTCACGCTGTATCCCGTACACAGCAGGGTAGGCAGAGGGAACCTAGTGAAAGACACTCCATTCCCCACTTTCTGCCAAACTCTGGAGGCATTGCGTGTTAAGTGACAGAACTCAACGCCGCGCTTTGCCTCGACACCAGAGCGAAGAAATGGTAATATAAAATTAAGAAAATATTTCATCACCTCGAGTGGGCATCGAACCCACAATCAGTCGGTTTACAGTCACACTTTGTGCCGCTGCGCCACCACCGGCCTCTAGCGAAGAAATTATAATATTAAATATTTCATTTCCTCAAGTGGGAATTGAAGCCACAACCTGTCGCGTTTACAGTCACACGCTTGTGTCCCTTCTCCATGACTGGCCCCAGTAAAGATTATTCTTACTTTTAAAATATTTTTCAACACTTTAGAAAATGTTTATGCATCAAGAAATGCATCGTTATGAAAGCCATTCGTTTCCATGGAACACAAAGGAATTATTAGTTCTACAAAGGTGAAATATTGTGAAGCTTCTTAGAACTTAATGAACGTTATTGTGGAATAATGAAAGGCACGTGTTTGCTGAAATAACTTTTGACTTAGACGATGCTAGTAATGAAGAGATGCTAGTTAATATATTTACAAGTATTATTGTAGCTGAAACGTGGCTTTCATATTTCAATTTTAATTAAAATTACATGTATATGTATAAATTTAAGAAATTTATAGTGAATGAAGTGGTATACTTGGGAAGTATGTTCAGTAGAGATGGAAGATACGAGATGGATGTGGAAAGGCGTATTGCTGCCGGTAACAAGGTTAACGGAGCCTTAGCTGCATTGATGAGACGGCGAAACGTCAGCACAGCTGCGCGTTTGGCCGTACACAATGCAGTTTTGGTACCGACTCTGTTATACGGCAGCGAAACGTGGGTATTACAGAAGAAGAATGAAAGAAAGATGAATGCTGTGGAGATGCGATGTCTTCGTAGGATATGCGGAGTCAGCTTAGCTGATCGAATCCGCAATGAAGAGGTACACAGAATGGCAGGTACTAGCGAGGATGTCACGGTGAGAATGAAGAAGAACGTGCTCAGCTGGTTTGGGCACGTCGAACGAATGAGTGATGAAAGAATGGCAAAAAAGATTTACGATGGAAAAGTGAGCGGTAAGAGAGGTAGAGGGAGACCTCGGTTGACCTTCGAAAACACAGTATCAAAGATACTGGAGGAAGGTCACGTAAAAAGCATGAGGACCCCCCGAAGGGCATGTATGAAGAGGTTGATGACAGTGGACGAGGCGAAAGAGGTATGTAGAGACCGTAGCGTTTGGCGCTCCGTTCTCTCTGACTACCCCGCAAGGGATAAAGCGTGAAGCTAAGTTAAGTTAAGTTACATGTATATGTACAATTTATTTAAAATTGTTATAATTAATATTATATAATTAATTACCATTATAGAGGCCAGTCGTGGCGCAGCGGCACGAAATGTGACTGTAAAACCGACTGGTTGTGGGTTCGATCTCCACTCGAGGAGATGAAATATTTACTTAAATTTATATTTCCATTTCTTCGCTCTGGTGTCGAGGTTAAGCGCTGCGTTGAATTCTGCCACTCAACACGCAATGCCTCCAGAACTCGGCAGAAAGTGGGGAACGGAGTGTCTTAACACTAGGTTCCCTCTGCCTACCCTGTTGTGTGCGGGATACAGCGTGAAGCTAATTTAATAATTAGTTACACTTATAATACAGCTTTTTCTATGAAATATTTAAAATTTCATAGTATTATAACATTATTTGATGAGTACCTACTCATAATGATTAATATGGACGATTTTTTTTTTCGGGTGCTTAAATACATATGAATTGTATTCACGAGATACAAGCTTGATGTCTCCACGCGATTTTAAGTAAAATATTCTTAATAGATCGACTGACGGTCTAGTTAACTTATTAGGGTTCAGTTATTTCTGTTGAACTATGGAACCCTGATAATTACATTAATTGCGATACAAACTAGAATGATAAGAAAAAGGGGCAAATCTATAAATCTATCTATATAGTTTATAATAATATAATTCAATTATTCAATTATATTATTATGAACTGTGTGCCCGCGACTTCGTTCGCGCATATCATCTATTTATCTATACTATATTAAAATTGTAAAAAAGTGTATGTGTGTCTGTGCCATATCATAACAGCCCACCTAATTTATAAGAAATAATTAAATGACATATAAAAATAAAGATCTACAGTATCTGATAAAAAATTTAGCCCAAATAAATTATCTATAGGTACATAAACTATATAACAAAAAAGAAATCCAGTAAAAGGTTATTATGATCTACAGTAAATATTTAATTGGATTGGTAATGTTGTTATGTTTTGTTTGTATTATTTAAAATCGTTCTGTAAATAATTTTATTTTCTGTATTAAAATTGTTACTGTAGGTTATCCTTAGAAGATTTGATAGCAAATATCTATTGCTATCAAAGATATTTACTTAGAGCTTTTTAAGAAGAACAACTTCGTCACATTTAACCTTTTATGCAGCGCACGCACGGATTGTCTCAAATTCTTCAGTTTTGCAACATTTTTTATCACATAGCATAGTATACTCAACTCGAAATGGCGATATTGTGATATCTTATATCTATATATAGCCTATATCTTTTTTAGATAGATGGACTATCTAACACAAAACTAATTATTCAAAATAAATTAGTACTTTCTGAGATTATCGTGTCAACTAAACAATCTCTTAAGCTTTATAATATTAAAATGGAAGTTTTGATAAAGTTATTATGTAAATAAAAAACTGTGTGATTTCTTTTAATAATACCACGTAAGCTTTTTAAAGTTATTGTATTAAATATTTAGGTGACGGTATTTTTATATGTTCCAGGCCTTCAGACTTCAAACGTAATAAGAAAGTCCTCATAGTGTAGAACAATTTATTTTAAGGCGAATTATTTTATCTCATAAAGTTTAACTCAATGGCGAGGGTTCCACATTATTTGCCTCATTTTTTTGTGTCAACAGAAAGTGCTCATCATGTTGACCAAGTTAAAGGCGGGCCGCTAGGGTTTCACATCAGGTGGAATACCTGAATCTTCAAAATAAATTATAGACTTTATAGCCAAAGACTAACAAAGCTATGTAAAAAAAATGTTTCGTTTAAATCCGTCCTGTAGTTTTTACTTGATTCACGAACAACAGACAGACAAGAATTCCTAAAATCAAGTCAAGGTCCTAATCAAGTTAATAAAATAATTTTTTACTTCCTTACTAATTTTAAATCTTTTTGATAACAATTTGGAGTTTATGTTATTTATGAAACTTTTTCAATTATTTTATAATCTTCGTAAATATCTTAAACTTTTTAGCGCGATGTTGAGTTTCGCTACTTAACACTCAATATACGGAAAATTACAGGAACAGAATGTCTTCACATTAAGTTTCACAAAAAGCTTCTAATGTATTTATTCTGCCTTCGTTTGAATTTCTAATTAATAAAAAATTTCAGTCAGCATAAAAGTGTTATTTCTTACGTGATAAATATATCAGCTTCATGCAGCACACAGCAGGGTAGGCAGAGGGAACCTAGTGTAAGACACTCCACTCCCCACTTTCTGTCGAATTCTGGAGGCATTGCGTGTTAAGTGGCAGAACTCAACGCCGCGCTTTGCCTCGACACCAGAGCAAAGAAATGAAGTATAAATATAAGTAAGTATTTCATCTCCTCGAGTGGGGATCGAACCCACAACCAGTCGGTTTTACAGTCACACTTTGTGCCGCTGCGCCACGACTGGTCTCAAATATATGGTGATAAATATATAAACTGGAGTATATCAGTGATTTATTTAGATGTTCTTTCTTGACAAGTTGAACATAATAACTTAAAGAGCAATTTATTTATTGTATCTTACAATTTATTTAAGTTGGTAAATTTGATACAATTTGAACAATTTACTATAAATATTGTATCATTTGTTTCCGTTCATTTTTATATTTTTCCTAATAATAAAATAATAGAATACTGTAATGATAAGCTCGACATGAAAAAAAAAATGTTATATGCACTGCATAAAATTATTTGTATTATGGATTAAGTTTAAAAAAAAGTTTAGAACCCTATTCATTGCACGTATAACGGTCTGATGACGGAACCCGAAAGTGAGAAAGCATGTAAACACTTTTACTTCTTTTTTACAGGACGTATAAACATTTGATTATATTTTAGTTTTTAAGGCTTAAGCGTAATCTTGAAAGTCTATATGTTACTGATAAAACTAACAATTTAACGTAACTTAATTCCTCATAATCGAATTACTGTGTGTTAATCACCAACCTGACCTCCATAGAGTAGATAACAATTCACACCGCTCCAAACGATAAATAAGTGATAAGAGCCTCTACTATCACACAAAAGATCTTTCCTTTGTTTTTGGAATAATAAGAACTACTATACTGGTTAGTTCTTGTCTTAATTACAATAGATTTAACTACTAATATGGTCTAATGAGTGATTGACTGGTTTTGTAGTAATATAATGAATGGTAGAATTAATTATAAAGTTCAACCTTTAAATAACATTTTTTCTAATTAAGTGTAGAATATTCAGATACTATAAATTTAATTTTGAGGCCGGTCGTGGCGCAGCGGCACGAGGTGTGACTGCAAAACCGACTGGTTGTGGGTTCGATCCCCACTCGAGGAGATGAAATATTAACTTAAATTTATATTTCCATTTCTTCGCTCTGGTGTCGAGGTTAAGCGCGGCGTTGAGTTCTGCCACTCAACACGCAATGCCTCCAGAATTCGGCAGTAAGTGGGGAACGGAGTGTCTTAATACTAGGTTCCCTCTGCCTACCCTGCTGTTTGCGGGATACAGCGTGAAGCTAATTTAATTTAATTTATAAATTTAATGATTTTGCAAAGTTTCAACTGTACGCACTGTTTAACACATTTCTGATTTCTTAAAATAACATCTGATTTCGTAAATCTATAAACAATTTATATTAATATAAACAATATGAACAAGATTACTACTTAATACGTAATCACTCTGCATATACGTAGTATATGAAAGAAATGTGAAAGTAAAAAAGACACTTTGTGATATCTATGTAATAAAAGATAATCTAAACATATAATAATATACGTAGATATGTATATTATTTATAAAGCAATGTTTGTATATCAATATCTCACTCCTCCCCTTGTCAGTGTATGGCGGAATAGCAATTATTTTTGGTTAATCATTTGTGACTAATATTATCTATAAGCTAAAGTGATGTATATAATATAAATATTATGTACTTTTAATGTACATATGTATGAAATATAATTACTACAGTTATAAAATTTAATTCCATTATTATTTTAACAATTGACACTACTGACATGTTCCTTAATATCATAAAAGTCATTAAAAATTTAGTCAATAAATTGTAGTTATTATAAGTATAAGTAAATGACCTTGGTTAACAAATGTTGTAATTAGTTTAAAGTGTTAACTAAGGTTTGACGCTCTCTATGAGAACCCTAAGAAATTCAATTTCAAGTTAAAAGCATTATTTCAGAATAATATATCTTATTATATATAGTACAAATTATGGACGCCCATATAATTTCATAACATAGCTTCACGCTTTCACGCGGTATCGAACCTACAACCTATCGCGTTTAGAGTCACTCGCTTGTGTCCCTGCGCCATTAGCATTATTGAATTTAGCAGGGTAGGCTGATATAATATTTTCAAGTCCTGTGAAGAGCTTAATAAAAATAAAAAATAAAAAATATTCGAATAGTTATCAAATAAATATTTTAAACTTGTTAGACATTACGTAAAACTTGAAATATTAAATTCGAGAGAGTTCGTGGAAGCATTATTTACGCATGAACATCTACTCACCAACCACTCAGGAAGATCTAGTTAAAAGTGTTACTTTTTCATTGTGACAAAGTAACGTCAGTGAATCTCAGCTAAAATTCTGCGTAGAAAAGTTATACCAACATTTCTATCCTTGTTTATTTATACCTAGATTGTTTTTCTTTTGTATAGTTAAATTTATAAATACCTATCTACTGCTTACAAATAGAAAATTATCATATTATGTTCAATAAGAACATTTTTTTTGCTTCATGCTGTATCACGCATATATTGAATGGAGTTGGCAAAGGAAACCTGACAACCTAGTGTTAAGACACGTCCGTTTACCCACTTTCCTCCAAATTCTGGTGGCATTGCGTGTTGAATGGCGGAACTCGACGCCGCGCTTTGTACCAGGAAATGAAAGTATTAAATTTCATTTCCACGAATGAGATTCGAACCCATAGCCTGTCGTATTTACACGCTTGTGCCCCTGCGTCACGACTGCCCTCAAAAGTTCTAAACTAATGATTAAACTATACTCCACAACCATTTAATGTCGTATCCGTAATGATCCGTAATATTTCGAACGATCTCTAATGTCTTGATTTTTAACTGAGTATGAGGAATGGAGTGTCTTATCACTAAGTTTCCTCTTGCTACCCCGCTACTTGGGAAGAACCGTAAAGTTTTTTTTTTGCTATTTTTACGATATATCTATTGATTTTCGAAGTACCACTGGGCAATAATACCACGTTAGTTCCTTTATCTATTTAATTAGTTCCTTTATTTATTTAATAAATATACAAATATAATATAAATAATAAAATTAAAAAATTAAATCAGCTTCACGCTGTATCCCGCACACAGCATGGTAGGCAGAGAGGACTTAGCGTTAAGACACTCCGTTCCCAACTTTGTGCCGAATTCTGGAGGCATTGCATGTTGAGTGGCAAAAATCAACGCCGCGCTTAGCCTCGACACCAGAGCGGAGAAATAGAAATATACATTTAAGTAAATATTTCATTTCCTCGAGTGGGGATCGAACCCACAACCAGTCGGTTTTACAGTCACACTTCGTGCCGCTGCGCTACGACTGTCCTCAAAACCTTTCCTTTTCAAAACCTTTTCAAGACCTGTCTTTTTCAAAACTAACTATCCACTCTCCCCTCCACTCCACATACTAACAGCAACCCCCCCCCCCCCCAACTCCCCCCACCCTTAAAAATTTTTTCCATCACCAATCGCCACCCCACGAAAGTCACACCCCCCCCCCTCCCTCCCCTCCCCTCCATAAAAAAAACCTCACCCCCCCTGGGCCTATCTCCTTAACGGGAAGAGCTAGACACATCGAGTTTGGGCTTATTCAACTCAGCGAAAAGAGCTTCAACATCTGGCTCCAACGGAATCCCGGAATACAGTACAGGGAGAGAGAAAAAGAACACTCGTCCATCTGCGCGAGGAGTTTACTCAGTTCAACGGAAACAATAGCGTAAAACAAAATGTCTCAACCACAAAAAACTAACACAAAACCAGTTACCGCTGACGACAAGACCTCAACGTCAGCCGGAGTGAGAAAAGAGACATCAAAGTCACTCAGAGAGGTAGTCATGAGGAGGCAAATATCGAACAAAGGCACGGAGTCGGTAAAACTACCGGGTGAAACTCGAAGGGCGAAAGCCGATAAGGAGACTCCGTCCTTACTACCATCGACGCCCCCGACAGACACCTCCTCACCCACGAATGTCGACGAGGCCCTTCAGAGAGTGACGGACTGGCGAACAGAGGCCTCACCCAGCAACAGCTTCCCGCAAAGTGCCGACGTTGAGGAAGACACCAGACTGTCGCTGTCACCTATGTCAGACACCACCAAAGGACGTAGGTGCAGTTTACTCGTAACGTCAACGAGAAGGACAGGAGTGGAGATGGATCTGGCAACAAAGCAAGCCAACGAGCTACTCCAAGCGGGAAAAGAGGCCCTCGAACTGTCTCTGAATATGAAGAAGGAATATAAGCAGACAGCCACTGACAGTCTGCAATCCTTATATGAAATCGTCCTGGCCCTATCAGACTCAAGGGCCAGACACAAATGCAACCTAGAGACAGAACAAGCGAAACACGCCAGAGAGATCGTCAATATAGAGAGGGCCCACAATAAGGCAATAACAGCTATTACGCAAACGCTTGCTGGCAAACTAGAGGAGGCAGGGAACAACATCTCAGCTACCCTAACCGAGACGAAGGAAGTACGGAAATGGTTGGGGTACGAAACAATGGAACCGCACCAACAAATTAAGCAAATTAAAGCCTCCCTAGGACCCATCGAGACGGGGATAGAAAAACTCCTCCAAAAACCAGAAAACCCAAAAGAAAGCAACGACGAACTTCAAGAGATCTTGCAAGAGCACAGGGATCTCAAAAACACAGTGAAATCCTTGTCAAATCAAATTGACGAATTTCGCAGAGAAAACAATAAAGTGCGCGACCAGCTGCAACGAATCCAGGACACGAGTGGAAAAGCGCTCAAACACCTAGAGAAGCCCCCAACACCTCCACCTGCCCTGGAACCCCCTGCGAAACTAAAAGAAATCAAGGATATGATCAAGAATATACAAGACAAACCCACACAACCGCACCCAGTAAATACAACCCTGGGAGATAAACAATTAAAAGAGAACCTCCTCCCAATAACAGGAACGCTGGAGATCGTCACAAGTGACATAAAGGCAATAAAGGAAAAACTAGGAAAACCAACTACGCCAACAAAAACACTTCAGGAGGAAATGGACGCAGCTGAAGGTAGGAAAGCGACCACGAGCAGAAAACCTGCCACCGTGACGTACGCGAGAGTGGCCGCTGCACCAGCCAAGCCACAACCAAGGTCCAACCACACCCTAATAGTGTCGTCAGACGACCCGACCAACACTGGCGACACCATCATCAAAAGGATAGTGGCGGCCATCGACGCCAAAAAGACCGGGGCAAAAGTGAACAAGGTACGCAAAGCGCGAAATCAAAAAGTCGTGTTGAGCTGCCACACTAAAGAAGACCTACGGCTGGTGCAAGAGAAGATGAAGGGACAGCAGGGCCTCAAAGTCGAAGTCGCCAGGCCAGCAAATCCTCTGATTATAATCCATGATGTCCTAGCGTACCACACGGACACAGAGATTATAGAGCATATCCTGGCGCAGAACGCAGACATCTTGAAGGACCACGCTAAAGAGGCCAAGCTGCGCGTGCGCTACAGAAAGCGTGCCCGCAATCCACTGGAGTGCCATCCAATAATAGAGCTCTTGCCGGAGGCGCACAAAGCAGTCCTAGAAGCCGGACATCTGTTCATAGGACTACAAAGAAGACCAGTGGCGGATCAGTCCCCCCTCATGCAATGTATAAAATGCCTAGGATTTGGTCACACCAAGACAACGTGCCAAGAAAAGGACCACCTATGCAGCCACTGCGGAGGACCACACACATGGCAGGACTGCAAAGAGAGGAAGGCAGGCAGACCACCAACCTGCATAAACTGCAAGGAAGGAGGAAAAAAGGAGTTAACTATAGACCATAACGCGTTTAGCGCAGAATGCTATGAGAGACACAAGTGGGATGCCATAGCAAGGTCAAAGATAACGTACTGCTAAGGGCACCCAAAGAAACACAAACACGCAAACACTAACCAGGAGCATAAATATCATCCAGGCAAACCTCCAAAGATCGAAGCTAGCAACTGCGGAGCTCCTACAGGCGGCGAAGGACAGGAATATCGATGTTGCTTTGGTACAAGAGCCATACGTGGGCAGCGAGGGGGTACTAAAGCAATATCCAGGCACAAGGGTCATACAGTGCACACTCCGACGCACCAAACCAGTCAAGGCTGCAATAATGGTCTTCAGTGACGAACTGGAGGTAATTAACGGCCCCCAGATCGTGACTGAAACGGAGGCAGCAGTACTGCAGAGGGGGAGCAGCCTGCAGCTGGGCCTGATCTCAATTTATCTGGAAGGCGACCAAGATCTAGCCTTACCTAGCTAGGATAAAGAATGCGTACGGAAAGTTAACAGAAACAACGGGTAACGTCATAGTAGCTGGAGACACCAACGCTTGGAGTCCATGGTGGGGTAGCACAACCGAGGACTCAAGAGGAGCCCTATACAGCGCATTTCTAAACGAAGTGGGCTTGCACATAGTAAACACCGGAAACATACCAACATTCGAGACTGTAAGGGGAGGAGTTATATGCACGAGTGTCATCGACGTGACTGCATGCAGTCGCCCTCTACTGGGCGCCCTGCAACATCAACGGGCACTCGCTAAGATCAAGGCCACAACGACGAGGAAGTATAACACCAGGAAGGCGAAATGGAATGAATTCGGTCCACTCTTCCAAAAACATCTGGAAGAGAACAACATCACGCCCAACATAATCTACTCTATGACAAACCCCGAGGAACTAGAAAGGGCCGTGAATACCTACACAACCCTAATCCATAAAACATGCGAAGCTACAATCCCATATCTAAAATCAGAAACTCGCGACCCACTACCGCCGTGGTGGTCGAAGCAACTCGAACAAAAACGCAAAAAAGTACTCCAATACAAGCGGAGGATAAGGAACGCAGCTTCGAGCAGGAAGACGCACGTTATCAATGAATACATTAAAATCAAGGGGGAATACAAAGAAGAAGCAGAAAGGGCACAAACAAAGAGCTGGAAGGAGTACTGCACGAACCAGGAGAAGGAGAGTATGTGGGATAAAATCTATAGAGTCTTGCGGAAAACCAACATCCGCCAAGAAGACGTACTCCTGAGAAGCCCCACCACCGGCAATACCCTGACCCCACAAGAATCGGCAGACCTTCTTGCTCACACGTTCTACCCGGAAGACTCGGTGGCAACTGACCAGCCCTGCCACGCTTCGACAAGGAAATGGACCGAAAACCTACAAATGAAAAACCTGCCTGAGGACGACCCAGCCTTCACAAACACCGAACTGGACTCCATACTTAAGGAGCTGAACCCCAAGAAGGCACCCGGCCCTGACGGTTTGACCTCGGACTATCCGTCGCTATCCGCAGCGCCGAAGACACATTTTTGGCGCTTGCGAACCAGTGTTTGTCACTAAGCCACTTTCCGGAACAGTGGAAGGTGGCTCACGTGGTCATACTACGCAAACCGGGCAAGGAGGACTACACCCACCCAAAGTCCTACCGACCGATCGGCCTTCTTCCAGTTCTAGGCAAAATTGTAGAAAAACTCCTGGTAGGCCGTCTTCAATGGCATCTCCTCCCCAAAATGAACGGGCAGCAATACGGGTTTACACCACAACGCGGCACGGAAGACGCCCTAAGCGACCTCGTTGACCACATCCAACAGAAACTGACAGAGAGGAAGTCTTTTCTGGTGGTTTCTCTGGACATCGAGGGAGCCTTCGATCACGCATGGTGGCCGGCACTCCGAAAACAACTCGTCACCAAGGAGTGCCCAAAGAACCTCTACAAACTAGTCGATGCGTATCTACACAACAGAAGGGTCATGGTCAACTACGCTAGGAGAGTCTCGACTAAAAATACGACCAAAGGCTGCGTCCAGGGTTCCATTGGTGGACCGACCTTTTGGAACGTCATTTTAGACTCCCTACTGCATCGACTGGCTGAGGAGGGAGTGCACTGCCAAGCGTTTGCCGACGACGTTGTGCTCGTGTTCGTAAGCGTCACCCCAGGAGCATTGGAACAGGAAGCCAACCAGGCATTAAAAACAGTAAAAGAATGGGGTGACCAAAACAAGCTCAGCTTCGCACCGCAAAAGACCAACGCGATGCTCCTCACAAAGCGGCTAAAGTACGACACCCCAGACGTTTCTATGGCAGACACAAAAATCCAAATTGTAAAGGAGATCAAGATACTAGGAGTCACCATTGACCAGAACCTGACCTTTAAGCCCCACGTCGTAGCACAATGCAGAAAGGCCACAAACATATATAATCGGCTGACGTGCACGGCGAAAATCACCTCGGGGCTAAACTCGGAAATAATACGAACCATTTATACCGCGGTGATAGAACCAATTGTAACCTACGGCGCGAGCGCTTGGAGCCAATCGACGGACCTGCGCATGATTCAAAAACATCTGAACATGCTGCAGAGAGGCTTCGCGCAGAAGATCTGTAGATCATACCGTACAGTCTCCCTTACGTCAGCACTTCTTCTATCAGGCCTGCTCCCCTTGGACATCAGAATACAGGAGCAGGCCCTAATCCACAAAATGAAAAAAGGTAAAATAACAAACTATCTTCCGCCAAACACCAGCCTGGAAACCAAAATAAGTTTTACCTCATTACAGCACCCCGCCCTTAGAGAAGCTATAAAATACAGGAACACAGAGGAAGAAACAATGGACCCCCCTGAGAGCCACCAGCGAGACGGCCCCTCAATCTACACAGACGGTAGTAAGATAAACAACAAAGTAGGAGCCGCATTCTCCTGGTGGGAGGGAGGGGAGGAACAAAAGTCCCAGTTGTTCACCCTCCACCCCTCATGCACTGTGTTCCAAGCGGAGCTATTCGCTATATTTAAAGCCTGCCAGGAGGTCATAAGGACCGGAGTTCCACTGGCCACCATCTTCAGTGACTCGAGATCGTCACTGGACCTACTGGCAAATCCTAAGACCACCCACCCCCTGGCAAGGGCGATACAAAAAGACATCCAGTGCATCCGGGGAAGGGGAGGGCAAGTGGAGTTGGTCTGGCTCCGCGCCCACATAGGCACAATAGGAAATGAGAGGGCGGACGAACTCGCGAAAAAAGCTTCATCATTAACCCGCCCATACGACTACTCAAAAACTCCAGTGGCCTACGTCAAGGCCAACATCAGGGAGGAATCCGTAAAAAGATGGCAGGATAGATACACCTCCAGCACAGGAAACACCACCAGGGAGTTCCTTCCCAACGTCGAGACTGCCTTCCAAATAATGAGGAAGGTAAGTTGGGACCCTATCCATGTGCAAATTCTGACAGGCCACGGAGGCATCGCCAGCTACTTGCATAAGCACAAAATCCGAGACACGCCGGGATGCGAATGCAACCCCAACATCGAGGAGACCGTGTGGCACATTATCCTAGAATGCCCAAGGTTCTCCTCAATCCGCCTCGACCTGGAAACCTTAATCAACACCAAATTAGAGAGAAGCAACCTGGCCACCATAATGGCGGACAATCTCAGAAGGCCTCTCTTCCTTAATACCTACTAAACATATTCAGCGTCGCGATGCTTAGGAACGGCAGCGAGATCGCAAGAAGCAGGTTATTCGAAGGAAGAAAAGGCCTCACCGCATCCACATCCATCATAGAGGCTGGCTCCACCGGCCCCACCGGCCCCACCAACCCCGTGAACACGACATCCCCAGAGACACACGCTCAGAGTTTTCTTCGCAACGGACACCCCGGTACCCCAGGGCTATCACTCCGACCCGTAGCCCTCTTTATGGACGAGGATGAAGAGGTACTAGGCTTCTGTTTCTGCATCGTTGGTCCGCAAAAATGGGTCTATATCTCACCCGGCCTAGCTGTCCTCACTAAAGGCAGTACCACCAGAGCCACGATGAGGAGAGCGGACTACGACAGCATGCCTTCTGTATCACTGGGTGACTGTAAATTCCGAATAGTGCGAACCAAAAACAAGACCATCGCACTATTCGACGGCACCGACAGCGTGTCTCCCTTCAAAAAGGCATGCAGAGTGCTCGACCACCTGAGCACACAGAAAACAGAAGAAGATAACATCAGTCCAAAAACTCTCAGCGTTGACGTAATGAAGACAGGCTTCGATAGAGCATCCGTCGAAAATTTTCTGGGATGTGTAAAAGCGGCGAGGCACCATAGAGTAGTCGTATACGAGGATAGAGGCCAAGACCTGTCCTTTTTGAGGGACAGAGGGGAAAAGGCGAGGAAGACAAACACACAAAGCGGAGCAAGTAAGCTCCAAAACAAAATAGCCAACGAAGAAGAAAAGAAGAAAAAAGGAAAAACTGAACAAAGCAAAACCAAAATATCCAACACAATACTTAGACTGTTAAAACCCAAGGATAGACTTATAAGAAAAGAGAAGGTCACCAGAGCCGACAAAGGACAGGTCACAACACCCGATCTGCCCCCGGCACACGAGGCACAGCAGCACATGGAAAACGCATTCCTCGAGTACATCAGCATCCAGCGTGAAACCATAAAAGTAAACCTCGAAATCTGCGAAAAGATCCGCAAAACCTTCATACTCCAGAACGAAGGCTTACTCAAGGTTTTACTCGAGGAAGAAAGAGCCGCTATCTACAACAATTTAACATCAACATATCTGAGGGGAGAACCACCTAAACTCCCCCATAGAGCGGCCTATAGCGGGAACCATGGCTTCGTGGAAAGGGATACTCAGGCTGAGGAGGACACACAGAAACCCAGGTACAAAACATCGCCCGATGACCCAATCCTAGTACTAGCCCGGTGTACAGAGGTCTCGCTGGAACAAAAAATCCTGGATATGGCAAATATCATCATGCCACCAAACAGCCCAACAGACCTCACAAATCAACTTAATACACCACAAATAGAATGGGTCAACGGAGTCCCAGGCTGCGGGAAAACTACCTGGGTTACAAACATCTTCACCCCTGACAGCGACCTAATCGCAACCACCACCATCGAGGCAGCCGAGGACCTCAGAAGTAAACTCAACTTCAAAAGCGAGAGGGAAGCACGCAGCAAAGTGAGGACGATCGCCTCAATCCTCGTAAATGGTACCAAAGATAGGCCTAAAAGACTGATAGTGGACGAGGCCTTGATGAACCATTTTGGGGCGATCGTAATGACTGCCAAACTCACCGGAGTTGAAAAACTCACTTTGCTTGGTGACCACAACCAACTACCATACATCGACAGGTTAAACCTATTTAAACTCCAATACATCACCCCAAACTTCGTGACGTCCATCACAAAGGAGCTAACAAGATCTTACAGATGCCCACAGGACGTCACCTACGCCCTAAGCGAGGTTTACGACGGGATATACACTGCTCGCACCAAGACTCGGTCCCTGAGAAAAACCCGACTCACTGGCTCACGGATCCAACCGGACGCTCCCAACACCCTTTACCTGGTCCATACTCAAATGGAAAAGAAGGACCTCACCCAGAAAGGGTTCGGGAAAGGGCCAAACTCCCGTTTACTTACAATAAACGAGTCGCAGGGACTAACCTACGGGTCTGTAGTGATTGTAATAAAACGCATGGACATTGGATAGTAGTTTATTAGAGAATGAATATGACTTTGACAGATGGTAAGGAAGTACACATATAGCTAAATGTCGCCACTAGTAATATTTTAATCATTTAGTTACAATTAATAACAATACCACCACTTAACTAAATAATCTAAAATATGTTTATTAAACAATATCAAACAAAACAATGTTATGAGTATATTACTTGTGTAATGCCACCACACCCATCTTATTCATAAAATAATAATGTTTAATTTTAGACAGACTTTTAGTCAATAAATCAGCTGGCATTTCAGAACTCTTTAAATATTCTAATTTAACAAATTTATTACATACTGCTTCCCGTATAAAATGAAATTTTATATCAATATGTTTGCTACGTCTATGATATACAGAATTTTCAGTAAGTTTTAAAGCACTTTGGCTGTCATTATACATCAAAATAGGCATATTATCTGGTCTGTTAGTTAATTCACATAATAAATTCTTTAAGAAAATTGCCTCTTTACTAGCTTCACATACAGCCATGTATTCAGCTTCGGTGCTTGACAAAGCCACCGTCTGTTGCTTTCTACTTTCATGAGATACTAGACAACCTGAATATACAAAACAATATCCTGTATAAGATCTTCTATCTAAATTATCAGATGCCCAATCAGCATCAGCGAAACCAATTAAATCTAATTTATTTTTAACATATTTTAAGCCAAATGACTTTGTACAACTTAAATATTTTAAAACTCTTTTAGCATGTTTCCAATGTGTTTCTGTATTACAGTTATTAAATTGACTTAAATAACTAATACAATATGAGATGTCAGGTCTAGTCAAAACTGACAGATACATTAAGCTCCCTATTAGTTGTTGATAAGGAAAATTTGAATTTAATTTCTTTTCTTTTTTCAATTTCAAATTAATTTCCATAGGAGTTTCTACATTTTTACATTTTTCCAGGCAAAATTTATACAATAATTTATCAATAAACTTCTCTTGATCAATAGAAATACAATCTTTCTGTATCTTAATAGTCATACCTAGACACTGTCTTAACTGACCTAGATCTTTTAACTTAAATCTTTTGCTTAATTGACCCTTCAAATATTCTACTTCTTTATTACAGTTATAAAATATGAAGAAATCATCAACAAACAAAGCCACTAATGTTTTAACATTTTCAGATAATTTTACAAACAAACAATGTTCATACAATGACTTTTGATACCCCAACTTTTGTAAATAATCATCAACCTGCTTATACCAGGCCCTAGCTGACTGCTTTAACCCATATATGGCCCTTTTTAATTTTAAAACTTTATTCTGAACCATATCACATTTAAAATTCTGAGGTAACTGCATATAAACAGTCTCATCTAAGTGGCCATTTAAAAAAGCTGTAATTACATCTAAATGGCATATATTAAGGTCTAATTTAACACTCAAAGCAAATAACAATTTTAAAGTGGAAAATTTAAGCACTGGTGAAAAAGTTTCTTTATAATCTATGCCTTCACGTTGTGTGAAACCTTTTGCCACTAATCTTGCTCTATATCGCACTGTGTTATTAACATTTAATTTCTTTTTATACACCCACTTGCACTGCACCACCTTAGCATCACTTGGTTTGCTCACTAATTCCCAAGCTTCGTTTTCTTCAAAGGATTTTAGCTCTTCCTCCATGGCACTGCACCACTGCTCTCGTTCAGGTCCACTCATAACCTCCTCATATGTGAAATTGTTCTCATCCAAGCCTTCATCAATTTTACATATATTACCATATCCATACCTGTCTGGTTTTCTTTTTTCTCTCTTCCCAATGTCAGCAAACTCTTGTTCTAAGCTTTCAGCTTCATCACACAGAGACTTGCTATCACAGAATTCTTCCGAGCTAGACGAGCTAGTAGTCGCATATGGTATATATGTATCATCCCGTTCAGAGATTAAGCTATCTTTTTCTGGACTCAAAGTGGTATCATTTTCCACTTCTTTATCTTCAATAATAGGTTCAATGTCTTTATTATCTTTTACCACTGCTTGTACTATATCTGAGTTTGTTTCCTCCATAATGAAAACATCTCTACTAGTAGTAATACTCTTTGACCTTGGATTATATAATCTATAGCCCTTGGTATTTTCTGCGTAACCAATCATGATATATACTTCAGATTTTTTATCCCATTTGGTTCTCTTTGCTTTAGGAACATGGACCATTGCACGACTTCCAAATATCCGAACGTGGCTGAGATCTGGTTTTTTATTACTCCATAACTCATATGGTGTTTTTTGTAGACCCGAAGCTAGCGTTCTATTCCGTAAATAGACAGCAGTATTGACTGCTTCTGCCCAAAATCTTTTATCAAGATTCGCTTCAAACAAAAGACATCGAGCTCTCTCCACAACTGTTCTATTTAGTCGTTCACAAAGACCATTTTGTTCTGGTGTATACGGGTTTGTTGTTTGATGAACTATTCCATTTGTCTTTAAATAGTCATCAAATTCCACAGAACAGAACTCCCTACCATTATCTGTTCTTAAAACTTTCAGTTTATTTCCTGTTTGTGTTTCAACAAGAACTTTAAACTCCTTGAAATACTTTAAAGCTTGATTTTTGGCCTTGAGGAAGTAGACAAAAGCCATTCTACTGAAGTCATCAACAAAAAGCAAAAAATATCTTGCTTGGCCCAAAGAGACCTGTTCCATCGGCCCACAAAGGTCCGCATGAACAATTTCAAGCACATTTTCACACCTCTTGCCTTTGTGTGAAAAAGGTAATCTTGCCTGCTTACCTTCACAGCATGTGATGCAGTTAGATTTATCAATTTCTGCTTTATCAATGTACGAAATTCCTTCTACAGCGCCATTCCTCATAGCATTCAGGTCCTTGCTATTAATGTGTCCCAGTCTACGGTGCCATATCTCACTTGTCATTGTTGTAGCTGAGCATGCCGCCAAACTTCCTGACTTTATATTCAACCTGTATACTCCATTCAACAAATTTGCTTTTCCAATCAGTACATTCTGTCTATTGCGTATATAGCAAACTTCTTTTTCAAAATTAACTTTGTTTCCATTTCGAATAAGTTGACTTACCGATAACAAATTGGTTGACAGGTTAGGAACACACAACACATCCTTGACTGTAATGTCGAATTCTGAATTATCAACTATGGTTCTAATCATTGTATTTCCTGAGCATATAACTGGTACTATTTCCTTGTTTGCAACTACTATCTCCTTTACTTTGTGGCCGAGTGTGACATTTTCTAAACAATTCTTATCTGTAATCATATGCGAGCTTGCCCCGGAATCTATATACCAATCAGTTTTTTGAAAAGTACTGTGCATAAATATCGCACTAAAAGCATTTATTTCACTTTTATTTTTATTATTCGGGCATTTATTCATATAATGACCGAGTTGTTTACATTTGTAACAGCGTAACGCTTTGACAGATTTCGAAGACGCCATTTTCTTTTTTTGTGTATCTGCTATGTTGGCTTTCTTGCTACAGTGTTGCCAACCTTTCGACAAAAAAGCGTTTTTTGTTACGTTGGTATCAACTTCCGAACTCATGTCTAATAATTTTGACTTGATAATGTCCGTACTGATAATCATGCCAGAATGTTCTATAGCCATTATCATGGGAGCAAACCTTTCTGTTAGCCCCGCCAATAGCATCGAACCAATCCACTCTTCAGTGATCTGGAAACCGGTACCTTTTAATTTCTGGGCAGTATCCACCATTTGTGTAACGTATGTCCCCATTGATTCGCAATCTTCCAATCGAATAGAAATTAGCTGACGAAGTAAGCTGATGCGACGCGTAAAACCAGAGTCGTCATAAAGACACTTCAAACGTTTCCACACACCTTGAACTGTTTGCTCGTTTTTGATGTGAACATAAATAGATGAATCAATTGTCATGATGAGTTTCGCTTTTGCCTTTTTTTCATCAACGGAAAAGGCATCAGTAGATTCCTGTTTATGGATATCCACACCATCTAACATTAGAAAATTTTCCGCTGCAAACGCCCATTCATCATAATTTTCTCGTCCTTTTAGTTTAGGCACATTCACTATGTAACTTCCAGCCATCTTGCAAAAAATTTACTACGCCACGAGGTAGCCGACAGTCAATCTGGATATAGGTCCACAAAGGAGCGATTTCCACCGCGATTTTATATTTTAATATCAAACGGTACACTGATAGTCCACGAAAAGTAAATATTTACGAAATAAAAACTGCAATTTTATCGCGAATTATGGTCTGGGCCCATAACCTAATAAAACGCATGGACATTGGATAGTAGTTTATTAGAGAATGAATATGACTTTGACAGATGGTAAGGAAGTACACATATAGCTAAATGTCGCCACTAGTAATATTTTAATCATTTAGTTACAATTAATAACAATAGATTGTACAGACGAAATCATCCAAAATTGCCCTACACGACAGCGTAACACACGCTGTTGTTGCAATAACAAGGCACACAGAGGACTGTACATACTACACGGATGCAGAGCAAGATACCATAGGCAGACTTATAGAAAAGGCAAACAAGTCCCACGACGCCGATGTATTGGACTACAACTTAAAAATGGCCATTTCCCACAGGGACATGGAATCAATAAAAATCCTAGAAAACCAAAAAACAGACCAACTCGGACTTCCGCAATAGGACTATACACCGGACAAGACAAGAAAACATCATACTCATTCATCATCATTTTCATTAAACAACAATTAACACAACTACCGTTACCGTTGAACGGAGTAAATATATTTATTAATTAAAAATAAAATTAAAATCACTTATACATCAAATAAAGAGCAACAAGGGCACGGACAACCAAAGTCCGTGGTGTTTTTATTTATACAATAAAAAAAAAAAAAAAAAAGACTGTCCTCAAAATAATATAATAATAGCATAAATAAAAAAAAACAAAAATAAAAGTTTTTTTTTTAAATATTTGTTATATAACCAATATCGTTATGCCCCAAAAATAAAAAAGTATATCCAATGACATAAAACAAAAACTCATTAGTTATTTAGGCAAAAAGAATTAACAAGCAAAGTTGCTAGTATTCTTCAGCATTTGATTTATAACTCCATTATTGCCCTATTATTCATTCTTATTAATATTCGACGATAAATAAATATTGTAACCTAGAATTTTCCTGTGTTAACTTTTATATATTTTTATTCCAGACGAAGCTAGTACAAAGAAGTATTTTTTTGGACGAAATAGACATTTAATTTAAACAGTCGATTTTAATGAAAAGTAAAAAAAATGAATAAACGAAAATATAAATGTAAATAAATATGTAATCACCTCGAATGGGGGATTCAACCCACAACCAGTCGATTTATAGGCACACTTTGTGCCACTGCGCCACGACTCTTCTCGTTCTGGTTGGTTTTGATATGAAATAATCTTAATAATATAAATGTACAAAAACATTAAAATTTTATTTGAGACAAGTTGGTTCTGAAGTTTCACGATTCTTATAAAGGTCAGTAGAGGTCAGTTCAATGAAGTTTATGAAAAGAATTCCAGATCAAAGTTTTAATTAGAAAGCAACTAAATATAATATTTAAAATAACATTAGGCGAGCCTTTATAGAGTCAAAGCACTACAAAACAAATCATTATTAAGTTTTCATTTATTTTATACATTAAAATACGTCTAATATTAAAAAAAACAGTTTTTATATTATGTTAACGTCTTTTAATATATATTTCATACGGCATTATACACTTTTTAGGACTTAAGTAATTTAATAACTTTATAGCGGTTTTTGTGAAATACGCTATTTAATAATATTTTATATTTTTAATTATGGAATGAAATTAAAGTTCCAGAATATTGTGGAAAAATAGTCCAAATTTATTTAACACTTAATAAGATATACAAAGAGAATAATTTTACACACTCACAGAAGGAAAGAAAGAATTTTAAAGAAATAGTAAAAGAAACAGATAAGCAAAACAGATACGTATTAGCAAGAAGATAAGGCTTAAAATTGAATACAAGCAAGGAGTACAATATTAAAACAAGTGAACGTCGCAAGCGATAGTAGCCGACTCTTTACTCGTAGCCAGCAAGCAGGCTACGTCACGCACAACAAAAAAACTCGAAACAAGTTTGTCATGCGAATGCGCTGCGTGCGGATGATTTTAATAAATATAAATATTAACACTTTAGTTTTAAGTAAATTTGAAAATAGAATGTAGTGTAAGTATATAATATTAATATCGAATGAAATAGAAGTTTACATGTATTATTATTATTATTATTTATTTAATTTTATAAAAGATAATATTCACTACAGTACTCCCCCCCAGAGACCTGGTTAAGGGCGATAGTAGTCTGGAAATCTAACTCTTCTTCCGCTTCGTGTCCGCTTTTCAAGTTTCTGCTCCACATCAGACTGAGAGATTGCCTTTGATGCAGTAACTGGTCTGTTTGATACAGGAACGGCCTCTCGCGTAACATATGCGGGCTTGAGCCTGTCCACACTCACGTTGTTAGGCTTACCACATATGTTTATCTGAAAATATTTAGGCGTCCTTTTAAGAACCTTGTACGGGCCTGCATATGGTGGTTCCAGTGGTTTGCGGACGTGGTCCTGCCGTAAAAAAACATGTGTCGAGTCTGCAAGGTCGGCCGGCATATGAAAAGGACCTGTCCTATGCCATGACGTGGGCTTCGGCGAGAGTCGTGCCATACTAGCACGAAGACGAGTAACCAGATTTGTGATATCACCTGTCTTGTAATCTTCAGAGGGTGCGAGAAATTGCCCTGGAAGACGAAGGGGCTCCCCGTAAACCAGCTCAGCTGCTGAAGCCTGAATGTCGTCCTTCCAGGCGCTACGGATGCCCAGCAGCACTAACGGAAGTGCTTCCGTCCAGGTTGAAGAGGGATGGCACATGATAGCTGCTTTTAGCTGCCGATGGATACTCTCGATCAAGCCGTTGGAAGCTGGGTGATATGAAGTGGTTCTAAAATGATGTGCACCAATCATGGCTGATAGTGCCCTGAAGAGATGCGACTCGAATTGACGTCCCCTATCAGTTGTAATTCGAAGAGGGCAACCAAATCTTGCTATCCAACCAGAGAGAAAGGCGGCAGCACAGGAATCAGCTGTGATGTCTTTGAGTGGGTATGCCTCAGGCCATCGTGTGAAACGATCGATGACTGTAAGGCAATACCTGAAATCAGACGAAATTGTTAAAGGTCCGACGATGTCGAGGTGGATGTGTGCAAACCTCGACGTAGGAGTTGGGATTGAGGATAAGGGAGCAAGGGTATGACGGTGAACTTTGCTCTTTTGACAAAGTATACACTCTTGTGTCCACTCTCTACAGTCCTTGCGAATCCCTGGCCATACGAATCTCTGTGTTACCAGTCGCACTGTAGCTGTCCTACCAGGATGGCTCAAGCTGTGTAACGCTTCAAAAACTTGTCGGCGAAATTTCTCAGTAATGAACGGGCGTGGAGAAGACATTGATACGTCACAGTAGATCTTCTGGTTAGAGTCTGGCAAATCTACCTTAACCAGTTTTAACGATGAGCCTTTTTGAAGCAGACCTAGCAGTTCAGGATCAGTATCTTGAGCAAATGCCAGAGCCTGGTAATCAATGAAATGACTCACCTCCTCCAGTCGTGACAGTGTATCAGCCACTACGTTCAAACGTCCTGGTAAGTATTGAATGCTGGTTGTAAACTGTGAAATATAGTCAAAGTACCGATATTGGCGCGGTGAGCATTTCTCCCTATTAATGTTGAATGCATAGGTGAGAGGTTTATGATCAGTGTGAATCACAAAGTTTCTAGCCTCAACCATGTGTCGAAAATATTTAATGGCTTCATAAATAGCTAAAAGCTCTCGGTCGTAAGGACTATATTTCTTTTGTGCAGATGTTAGTTTTTTAGAAAAGAAACCAAGAGGTTGCCATACGTTGTTGACACGTTGTTGAAGTACTGCTCCAATACCGACATCAGATGCATCAGTGGCAATAGCTAGCTCTGCAGATGAATCTGGATGAGCTAATAACGTGGCTTGAGATAAACAAGTCTTACATTTATCAAAAGCTTCCATCATCTCAGGTGTCATTGTGATCGGCCTAGCTCCTTTCATCTTGGGTCCTAAAAGCGCAGAGTCTAATGGTGCTTGAATGTTTGCGGCGCCGGGAATAAAACGACGATAAAAGTTAAACATACCAAGGAAACGTCTTAATTCCTTAGCAGTTTTAGGCACGCTGCACTCCTGTATGCTTTTTACGTTCGTTTCTAAAGGTTGAGTCCCAGAACCTGACACTAGGTAACCAAGAAATTTTACCTGTCGCTGCCCGAAGACACATTTGGATGTGTTTATCAAAACACCATACTCCTTGAGCCTGGTGAAGAGTAGTCTGAGATGGCGCTGATGTTGCTCTTCAGAACTGGAAAATACCAAAATGTCGTCTAAGTAACCAAAACAAAACTCATCAAAGTCACGTAGTACTTCGTCCATGAACCTCTGAAATGTTTGTGCTGCATTGCGCAGTCCGAAGGTCATGTACGGGAACTCAAAAAGTCCAAAAGGAGTTGTAATGGCTGATTTGTGGATATCATCGACGTGTACCGGTATCTGATTGTACGCCTTAACCAAGTCGATAGTTGAAAATACTGAACAACCAGAGAGTTGGTAGGAAAAATCTTGGATGTGGCGTATAGGATACCTGTCAGGAACTGTGCGAGCGTTGAGTGCTCTATAATCACCACATGGTCTCCATCCGTCGTCCTTCTTCTTAACCAAATGCAGAGCGGAAGACCACGAACTGTTAGACGAGCGGGCAGTTCCCTGTGAGAGCATATCATCAAACTCTTTTTTGGCCGCTTTCAATCTAACTGGGTCTAAGCGACGAGGTCTACTGGTAACTGGTGGTCCGGGAATGGTTTTGATGTAATGTACAGTATTATGCTTAGGTAGGGAAGACGTACCTGATGGTCTCGTTACCTCTGGGAACTCATGAAGCAGCTGATGGTATTTTGATTCTCCCGAAATGGCTTTGACTGACGCAAGGTCATCGGAGATATTTTCTTGTAGTGCTTGCACTGACAGAGTAGTAGTTCCATCGACGAGGCGCTGATATCTGCAATCTACAAGAAGATTGTAAAATATCAGAAAATCTACGCCGATAATCGGTTTCGAAACATCAGCGATGGTAAATTTCCAGGTGAAAGTACGTCTCAGTCCTAGGTCCAAGTGCAATAATGTAGGACCATAAGTGTGAATGACTGTACCGTTGGCTGCCATAAGTTCATACTTCGTCTTAGTAGCCAACCGTGGAAAAACGCAGAGATCAGAACCAGTATCTATGAGGAAAAGCATTTTTGTAATACGGTCGGTAATAAAAAGACGGCCTGTAGGTAAAGGGCAGACGTTGGCCGCTACTTCCGGCTGCCCAGAGAGTTTTCCGACTCTCCGTAAGTACATGGCTGTACACATTTTTTTGCGTTGGAACCAAATTTAAAATGGTACCAACATTTTTGGTGGGAAGTTAACTTCCGACGATGCCTGGAATGGCTCCGGGAACGCTCTCTGAACTTGAATGGTACCGAATTATGACGTACCTGGGTCGAGAGTTCAGATACCTGCTTGGTCAGGAGTTGGATCTGCTTGGCCATTTCTTCCAACATGGAGGGTGCAGGGGGTGTGGCCATCGCAGACGTGCTTGCGACTTGTGGTGATGAGGGTGCTACTTCGTGCACCTTGTCTGCCAGGTCAGCTAATTTTTCAATAGGTAGATCAGGCTGCGAAGCTATAACAGTTTGAATGTTTTGTGGTAATCTACTAGACCATAATGTTTTTAAAAAATCTTTGGGGACAGACAAACCCGCAAGATCTTGTATGTATCGCAGAAACTGCGATGGTTTGCGATCACCTAGCTGCTCATGCCTCAGCAACTGCATCACCTTCTTTTCTTGAGACGCAGATAATCTTTTAATCAGCTGCGTTTTAAGAGTGACGTATTTATCCGTCTCGGGAGGAGAAATTATTATATCCTTCACCACGACAGCAAATTGATTGTCCAACTGAGCGGCAACGTAATAAAATTTTGTAGCATCACTTGTTATATTAGATAAAGCAAACTGACCTTCAATTTGTGAAAACCAAAGGGCTGGTTCTTCCGGCCAGAATGG
The DNA here is from genome assembly GCA_021202915.1 of Heliconius himera. Lineage (NCBI taxonomy): Eukaryota > Metazoa > Arthropoda > Insecta > Lepidoptera > Nymphalidae > Heliconius > Heliconius himera. The sequence continues at coordinate 70,942 of JAJHJA010000491.1, forward strand.
TGGAATACGCACGCCAATCCTACAAACGTTGGATGTAGTCGCGTCCTCCATCGTGTACTAGAGGTCACCTTGCAAAGGTCGTCAATATGGCCTCTTGCCGTTTTTAATCTTCGCGCCAGCAGAAAACGTAGATATTTAATATAGTGATCACGTCGGGGTCACCAATATAGCGGTTTTTGTGAAATACGCTATTTAATAATATTTTATATTTTTAATTATGGAATGAAATTAAAGTTCCAGAATATTGTGGAAAAATAGTCCAAATTTATTTAACACTTAATAAGATATACAAAGAGAATAATTTTACACACTCACAGAAGGAAAGAAAGAATTTTAAAGAAATAGTAAAAGAAACAGATAAGCAAAACAGATACGTATTAGCAAGAAGATAAGGCTTAAAATTGAATACAAGCAAGGAGTACAATATTAAAACAAGTGAACGTCGCAAGCGATAGTAGCCGACTCTTTACTCGTAGCCAGCAAGCAGGCTACGTCACGCACAACAAAAAAACTCGAAACAAGTTTGTCATGCGAATGCGCTGCGTGCGGATGATTTTAATAAATATAAATATTAACACTTTAGTTTTAAGTAAATTTGAAAATAGAATGTAGTGTAAGTATATAATATTAATATCGAATGAAATAGAAGTTTACATGTATTATTATTATTATTATTTATTTAATTTTATAAAAGATAATATTCACTACAACTTAAACTTAAAATTTTATTAAAAATAAAATAACACATGTATTGTTATTCATAAAATCTTACGAAACAACTAGCAATTCGAGATATTTTTTCTGACAAAAAAACAAACAGGAAATAGCAACACTAAGAAATACATATATTTATATTTACCGCACGGAATAAATCATAGAAAAAAAATACATTGGCATACGATTGGTATCTGGAATATCCAAAATATTCCATATATTTTCATTATAATAAATCATAAATTGCAGTCATATTAACCACAAACAAAACAATATATAAAAGCGATTACAATGGAATAACACGTCAATAATATTCGACACTTGTCGTTGCGCGGTATACAAATAACAAACCTGTGATCAATCTGTTTATCTAATTGTTTATTTATTACATCGTAGTACTACTGAAACAGGATATTAATAAATCTTATTAATATGTAGGAGATTCCTCATCGCAAAGGACTCTTACTGGACCTGTGGGCTCCATTGTGGGTTAATGCAAGCAGAAATAACGTAGCAGATTCGTGACACTAGTCCTTTCTTTTCCGAAAACATCAGAAGAATGCCTCATCGATCAACGATCGTCAACTTCCTCCTTCTTTTCAAAATCAAACCTTGTCCTCACGCGTCACGACTCTACTCAAGGCGTAAGCCTCCACGTTATTGGTCAAATTACTCCACTGGTCAAATAAAAGTCAAAACACAATCTCTTAAAATTCTATCAGCCAATCGTAATTCTATAATAATCAACAATTAGTTTCTTTTCGATAGCTTCCTCTGAAGCTGAAGGCTGTGACTACACACTATTGGTCCAATCATCTAATTGGTTATACAAAAGTCAACACATTGTCTTTTTACATTAACATAGCCAATCATATAAGTGAATAGTTGCTACAAATAATAATATTAAACAATCAATAAGCATCTATGATAATATAATTTCCGTTCCAATCGCTTCCTTCGACACGGCCCTCCTGACGTTTCACGCGCCCTCGCGTGATGTTGTAAGGTGATCATTGTTCTCTGAAAAAAAAGATAAGCAGTGTATGTTAAATGTTCGGCCATTCCTGACGTTCCGTTTGTAATTATCCTACTTTAATATCTTAGACATTTAAGACTAAAGGACTTATATCAAATCCAAAATCAAATCAAAAATAAAGTTCTACGCGCGCATGCACAATAAAATGCTCGTACTCTCGAGCTCTCTTTATTCTAACCCCTCAAAAATATTAGTAATTATCTGAAGGCCACTTAGCCATAGAGATAATTCTGCAGGCCTCCATGCCATCACTCAATTATCATCGGGCCACCTCGCCACTAGATAATTCTGCAGGCCTCCATGCCATCACTTAATTATCATCGGGCCACCTCGCCACTAGATAATTCTGCAGGCCCCCAGGCCATACCTTAACAACTCAATTATCCAAACCTCTAGATAATTCTGCAGGCCCCCTGGCCATACCCTAACAACTCAATTATCCAAACCTCTAGATAATTCTGCAGGCCCCCAGGCCATACCTTAACAACTCAATTATCCAAACCTCTAGATAATTCTGCAGGCCCCCTGGCCATACCCTAACAACTCAATTATCGAAACGGCCAACTCGCCAGTCTAGATAATTCTGCAGGCCACCTGGCCATACCCTAACAACTCAATTATCTAAATAGCCAACTTGCCAGTCTAGATAATTCTGCAGGCCACCTGGCCATACCCTAACAATTATCCAAATGGCCAACTTGCCAGTCTAGATAATTCTGCAGGCCATCTCGCCACTTTACACAACTCTCCAGGCCAACTTGCATCTTGTCACAATTCTCCAGGCCAACGCGCCTCACATATAAAAATTGCTTCACAAACCATGCGTGCATGCGTGCGTGCAAAAAAAAACTTTAGTTTTGGATATGTACACGATATAATCATTCTACTATAAAATTATTAACATTACGAAATTCTTACCATCGCTAGCGTCCGTGAGACATGGATCTAATTCGGTAGGAATGTAAGATCTAGGGAAAGGACGTAAGCGATCTCGTGCATATTTATATAAGCGGCTAGACGTTAATTTTTTAAGGACATATCTGTCACCATCTAATACCTCAATAACTTTATAGGGACCTCTAAATTTTGGATCTAGTTTGGTTTGATTCCTTTCATGATTTTCTACTAAAGCATAGTCACCAACAGAAAACGGTGTCACTTTCGCTTTATTCTTATCGAATCGAATTTTGTCAACACGAGCGTTTTCTTTTATAAATTTGTCAGCCTGTTTACGTACCTCATCAATATCAATTTCTATTTCCTGGTCATCTGCTAACAAATTAAGTGGCCTAGCTACTTTACCTATTAATAATTCTAATGGACTTGCTTTGGTTACTCTATGTATCGTGCTATTTATGGACAACTGAATTTCATCTAAAGCATCTTGCCATGATTTGTTTGAACTTAACTCTACTATGGTTAACATATTCTTCAACGTACTCATTGTTCGCTCTACCTGCCCATTAGCGCGTGAGGATCCTGTAGCTATAAAATGTAAGTTTATATTACGACTAATGCAAAAATCTTTAAATACTTTATTAGCAAAGCATCTGCCCTGATCGACTATTATACGTACAGGGGAACCAAATAATGCCGCGGCTGTTTTAAGAGCAATGATAGCGCTATCGGCATTAATTCGCGTTGAAGGTCGCAGTAAAACGTATTTAGTGAAGGCATCTATGAGAACGAAAACATATTCCTTTAAGTCGCTTCTACCGCTTAATTTGCCCGTGGCATCGATGTGAACGGTATGCCAAGGGATATTGATTTTTGGGATAGGATGTAGCTCTATTTGTTTTTTACCGTGAGTAGATTTTGCAATTTTACATGTAATACAATTTTCCACAAATCTTCTAACATACTTTGACATATTCGGAAACCAATAATGCTGATATACCTTTTCTAGAGTTTTATCCCATCCCAAATGAAGAATGTTTTCATGAATATGATTTATTACTGACCAACGAAACGCCCTTGGTACAATAGGTAACCAAATATTACGCTTATTTCTTTGAATTTTTCTAAAAAGCACATTAGAACGTAACTCATAGATTTGACACTTATCTAGTTCGAGATTATCATTTTCTAATTTTTCTATTACTTCCCTACACTCAATGTCTCGTCTTTGTTCTACCTGTAACCAGTCAGATGATAGCTCAGCAATATTAACACGCTTCACTGGGACTCTATTATTAACTTCCCTATTTTCCTTATCGTTAAATGTTTTGTTTTCTATAGGTAAATGGTTTCTAGAAAAAAAAGTCTACGTGTGTCATTTTGCTACCCTCCCTATATTGAATATCAAAATCAAAAGCTTGAAGGAAAGCCCACCATCGATGAACTCTAGGTGTTAAATCGACTTTACTTCTCGATGCCCTTAAAGAATTGCAATCAGTAACAACGGTAAAAGATCTGCCATATAAGTAATGTCGAAAGTGCTTTACAGAATTTACTACTGCTAACGTTTCCAACTCGTATGAATGGTAACGAGACTCCGCATCAGTCGTCCTTTTACTATAATACTCGACTGGATGTAACTTTCCTTCGACTTTCTGAAATAGTATTGCCCCAAAACCCATACTACTAGCGTCTGTATGTAACTCCACGGGGAATTTAGGATCAAAAATCATTAAAACAGGTGAACGCGTCAAAATTGAAATTATTTCTTGTCTTATATTTTCATATTCAGAGGTCCAGGCTAATTTTAAGTTATTGTTGGCTAACAATCTATAAAGAGGAGCCATTTTGATAGAGAAATTGAAAACAAATTTTCTAAAATAAGATGCTAATCCCAAGAATTGCCTTAACTGAGTAATTGTTTGTGGAGGCTCAGACTCGCCTATTTCGGTTTTATTATACCCTCTGATATTTCATATCCTAAGTATTGAACTTTTGTCTTGAGAAAAGCGCATTTTTTTAAATTAAAAGAAAACCCGGCATCAGAAAGAATTTTTAATATTTCCCGCAATCTCTCCATACCTTGTTCTATATTCGCTGCTGGAATAATTAAATCATCCATATAAACAATCGCATAAGAATGAGCTAATTCTCCTAACGCTGTATTAATTGCTCTTTGATAGACGGCGGGAGCATTACGTAAGCCGAAAGGCATGGCCGTAAATTCATAATGAGCATCTGGCGTTATAAACCCGGTCTTTTCTATCGAATTTTCATTTATTGGTACTTGATAAAATCCGCTAGCCATATCTAAACAAGAAAACAGATTTGCTCCCGCTAACCTTTGAATTTGATCACAAATAAGTGGTAACGGATAACGGTCAGGAACGGTATTAGAATTTAACTCTCGATAGTCTATACACATTCTATCTGATCCATCGCGTTTTTTAACTAATAATATTGGACTGGAGAAAGGGGATTTACTCGGTCGGATAACTCCTGCTGATAATAACTCACTACACTTTTTGCGTACTACGTGCCTTTCTTCAGGACTAAGATGATAAGGCCGACGCTGTACAATTTTACAAGGATCCACTAGTCTTATTTCTAACTCGCCTGTTTTTATTCTATTAATAGGAGTACCATCCACAAATGATACAGCAAAATCATGTAAAATGTTTATTAATTGCAATTTGTACTCGTCTTGAACATCCGTATCTAAATTATCAAAATTTGTAACCTTCATATCAATCTCACAAATATTTAACAATCTAGAATTTTTAATAGTAAGATTATCACGCGACATTTCTACTGTAAATCCTAACACGAATAAATCTCGACCAATCAAAATGTCATGATTCAAAAAACTATCGGGTACAACATGAAATAATATCTCTACGTCATAGCCACTAATAATAACTTTTGATTAAATTTGTAAGGAGCATAATACGCTAGATTTACCGATTCCAATTAAAGTGACAGGGACATGTTGCGACCTTCCAGATATTTTTCGAGCAATACTTTCTTTAATAAGAGAACAATCAGCGCCGGAATCAAAACAAAATAAGAATCGCTCACCAAATTGTGTGAAGTTACCGGTGACAGGTGTAACGTCGCATACGTCTACTCTTTTTACTATGGCAGTAGGTGTTGAGTTACTGCCCATAATTCGTTGCGTATTTGAGCACCGCGACGCCACGTGGCCTTCAACACCACACTTAAAGCACGTGATAGGAGGTCTTGCCGTGAAGTCGGAGCGATTGGAAGTAGAAATTATCTTGCTTTCGGCTTTTTGGCTGAAACATTCAAATGATTTGTGACCAAACTTCCCACATTTATAACATTTAACTAAAGTTGTACTTAATCTAGGTCGCTTAAGATCCGTTATATTATTATTATTAGTTTTACATTCTTGAAAACTACGCTTATTGTAAGAAAATGCCATTAGCTCGCGGCTCATTTTGCAACGAGTATTTATTTCTTCTGAAAAAATATTACGTTGGAATCGTGGTTCAATTTGTCCAACATGTGCGAGGATCATGGCCACTACTATGTCCTCTTTATCTAAATCATTACAACGTGACATAAGAGAAGTAAATAATCTATTTGAGTATGCGGACAGACATTCGCCTTCTCGAGGTTTACTGTTCAATATTTTTAAAATTGTCGCTGCATTAGTATCTGAAGCATCGAAGCGCGACAGAAAAATTTGCTTAAATTGCACCCATTTTATATTAGGAAAAGCGATTTGTGAAAGCCAAGTAGCAGCAGAACCCATCATAGCTTTATTAAGTATAAGGATGAGATTACTCCCCTGACATTCTCGATCCGCCAAACAGATGTCCGCAGTCGAAAGCCATGCTCGAGCATCCGTGTTTGCATCTTCGGGGTGGAATTCAGGCAACACAATCTGCTTTGCGGTCTGCTAGGGAGGTGGATTGCGTAATGTTTCCACGAGGAGGCGCATGTTGTCCTGTTGGGCTTCCAATAAGGCGCGCCATCCGTCGATTTCACCCCCTGGTACTTTAACATTTTTCTTCGCCTGCACCGATCCCGCTTCTGATGTAGGAGATTCCTCATCGCAAAGGACTCTTACTGGACCTGTGGGCTCCATTGTGGGTTAATGCAAGCAGAAATAACGTAGCAGATTCGTGACACTAGTCCTTTCTTTTCCGAAAACATCAGAAGAATGCCTCATCGATCAACGATCGTCAACTTCCTCCTTCTTTTCAAAATCAAACCTTGTCCTCACGCGTCACGACTCTACTCAAGGCGTAAGCCTCCACGTTATTGGTCAAATTACTCCACTGGTCAAATAAAAGTCAAAACACAATCTCTTAAAATTCTATCAGCCAATCGTAATTCTATAATAATCAACAATTAGTTTCTTTTCGATAGCTTCCTCTGAAGCTGAAGGCTGTGACTACACACTATTGGTCCAATCATCTAATTGGTTATACAAAAGTCAACACATTGTCTTTTTACATTAACATAGCCAATCATATAAGTGAATAGTTGCTACAAATAATAATATTAAACAATCAATAAGCATCTATGATAATATAATTTCCGTTCCAATCGCTTCCTTCGACAAATATATTATTTTGATATTTATATATTTGGTATTGACTGTTGGTTTTGATGTCTTTTATTTATATTTATTTTATTAAGTAGACGATTTACGAATAGTAGACGAACTTGGATTGATATCTTTGTCTTTAAGTATATTGTTTTTATTTTTGAATGGATCACAACATAAATGTTTGACGTTGATTGAATAAATTTTATATAACTAATTAACTTTTTTTTTGGTTGAGAAGCTTCCTATTTTAAGCACGTATCAAAAAAGACTTTCATTTGTCTTGTAACCATATAAGTATAAAAATATATAATAAAATCTAAGAAACTGAATTTGGTCCAGTAGTAATGATTGTATCATCAATATATAACGATGAATATATCATTAATATTTTACGTTTGATCACAACTAACTGAAAGGGGCCGTTCAAGTATTACGTAAGCACTGTAGGGGGGCGGGGGGGTCTTGGGTTTGCTTATTTTTGACGTGTTTAATGAAATATTTGTAAGAGGATTGCTTATTTTTGATGACATAGGGGAGGGAGGGGTCAATAATTGCAAAAAAACTGCTTACGTAATACTTAAACGGCCCCAAATTATAAAAATCCCACCCAATATTATTATATTTATTTGTTTGAATAATGTTTACTCGATAGGTTGTGGGCTCGATTCCCATTCGAGGAAATTAAAAATGTAATATTTTCTTTTCTTCGCCTTGATGTCGAGCCAAAAGCGTGGTGTTAACTTCCGCCACTCAACACGCAATGACTTGAAAATTCGGCGGATACTGCTATAAACGGGGTACAGCGTGAAGCTCAACACAATGCGATACAAAATAATTTCGCAGGCATATAATGTGCTTCTACCCTAACTTCGCTAAAAAGATAAATGCATAAGAAAGGCTTCGCTATTCTAATTTTACGCATAATTTTTCCTTATTTTGCAATCTCTTTCTTCATAGGCGATGATTAGAATGTGAGGAGGAATTTAATTCTTGCCAAAATATCAAAAAAATAATGAAAGAAATTAGTATAAATATCCAAACATTAGCATTAATTAATATACATATGTAAAGCTACGTACTTTATTTTGGAAGAGTAAATAAATTAAAATAAATAATATAAAGACAAAATATATTATTATAATCATAAAACTCAACAAAATCAAATCAACATACTCGAAAATTAAAAATAATTCGAATAAATTGTTCTTCAAACCTACAGAATGTAAAATTATTGAACCTAATCTAGTTAATACTATTTTACATTAATCAATTATGTGATGTTTGTTGGCGTTATAAGAATAAGAAAGCTTTAGCAGGAGTTCACGAATTCAAGACCTCGACTTTGTTCGTGTTTTACTTACTTTTGCATTTGACTGCATCCCTCTGACAAGCGCTGAATTCTTTTTAAATTGAACGCTCATTCTTAGAAATTTGATCGTTCATTTCAGACGAAAAATAAAACGTTCTTACATTCATTATTTTTTAATCATTTTTCTTTCACTCGGTTCTGTAAAAAAATATGTGAGAATATATATTTATATCATCACTTTAAGCACCATATTATGCTTATAGCTTTTTGATTGTACTTTCTTTTTTTTTTGGGTTTGTTAGAATTTGGCAGAACGTGAGAACTTAATAAACAAATATAGGAAATTCCGAAAAGTTATGTTTATTATTTTAAGTTAAAATCCGTAAAAACAAAACAGTACTCGTAGAAAATATAAAACAAACGGAAAAGCATTCAAAACGCATCGTAACGAACGAAACGAGTAAAGAAAAAATGCAAAAAATCATTAGACAAAATGTCAATGTCAATCAGCTGCCATATGTGTCATTTTAAATATGAATTATTTTAATCGATTCAAAATGGATTATTTACTAATTTAGAAAACGTATAAAAGTTTGAACGTAGCGGGACTCAAACCCGCCCCTCCTGGAAACCGACCAGGCGCTCTGACCACTAAGCTATACGTTATCATCAAGCTACGTCGAAATTTTTATACGCTTGTTTCAATTTATTTATGCTGTTAGCATCTCTGTAGGGAGATATTTACAAATTTCCGCTCCCTAAAGATAATTACTAAGAAATATCGCCTGGCAGGAGAAAATGTTTTTTAATAAATATTTTTAACATTTTTAAAGTGTTAATTAAGATGAACAAATATTTTATTTTTGTAGTACTGTAATGGATTATTGAAATCGATTAAGAATCTTAAACTATTTTTGTCCGCTACCAGATTGTCAATTGAGCTGATTTTTGGTATTCTAAAATTGAAAAAAGTCATTTTTTTACATTTGGTCCTATAATTTTCCGCCTGCTTAGCGTTTATTAGGAATATATTTATTTTTTATGTTCTGTCTTTTTTCATTCCATAGTAAGTCATATGTAGATAAATAAATATCAAAACCAGTGAATGAAGTAATAGAGATTTGTAATCTTTTTACTTTTACTGGACCTCAAAAACAAAACAAAATGGGGGGTCACGTTACCATTACCTTATATTCTTTTCAATCAGCACAAATTTACTAAAATATAGTATGTTTGATATGAATATTATTTACCAAAAGAACCCATTACATTATCTTTATATACTAAACTAAATTATTATTATTATTACCTAAATTATTAATAGAAATCAATAAAAAATGAAAAGGAAACTCAAATTCCTTTTTTTTTAACTTTATGACACGGAAGAGATTCTATTACAGCATAAAATATATAGAGCCCTATATAAAATTTTAGAAGGGCTACTTTATTTTATCTTTTACACCCACATATTTTATAGACTTTTTATATTTAACATTACATTTATATTTACCATTTTCTATATATATTGCACCCATGTGCAATATATGTGCCGTGAATATGTAGATATTGAACTAATAAAGGAAGAGAAAAGATAAAATTGACCTTTGAACGGCCTTTGTAAAAGAAGAAATTAAAATTGGTATGCTCTATTATCAAAATTTTTTTTTTTAAAAACAATAGAAAATTATGAATACGATAAATAATTTTTCGTCTTTCGACATGAACTGAAATAGTCCTATTTACTTCCACTTCCACAACCGGTAGTACTTTAAATATAACTATTATATCAAAAAAACAAACCCTCACGAAAATTTACAGGAATAGAAAAAAAAATTAAAGTGTATATATAAAACAAAGTAAATTTATTGAGCGATAGAAGCTTTTGCAATTTCATATAATTGTTATATTTATTTTACTACAACTTTCCTCCTTTTTTTGTTTGTTTTTACAAAAATTTTCTTAGCTCCTATTTTAGTTTTTGGTTTTCTCTTAATCTTATATTTTATTAATTCTTAAAAGGTCTTTTTCTGGTTAAGCTTTATCTTCACGTGTTCCATATCATTTAACACCCGAGTGCTTATCAAACGAATCCAAGCACAACCTGTCTACCATTCTTATTTTAGAAGTTCCTTTGGCCATCTTCCGGCTCCATTTTAAGTCTATATGTTTTTTACATTTCAACATATCCCATCTCATAACCCAACTAAATCGCGCGAAAATTAGTAATCCACCATTTTGGTGCGGCGGCCATTTTGGATTAGCAATAATATTGATTGCATATACGAGTATAATCTGTTGTAATTGTCACCAGTATTGATGTTGTAATTCATATTTAATTTAAAACGGATAAAATTGAGCTTGCAAGATCTTATACACTAACACACAAACTAACACGGCAAGTTAAATAAAGGCTTGTAAAAAGTAATTAATTTAGATAACTGGTGGAAATGTAATAAGAAACATATTCATATTTGAATAGAATAGCTGTGACAAATGAAGAATGTAGTGGTGAGAGCAAATAACTTGAAGGCTACACTTTATATAAATGACAACACCATAAAATATTATAGCAACCCATTCCTTCTTAAGTTAAATTATTTGGACTTATCTTGTTTTCTTTGATAAATTTTATATTCAAAGTTTTCAAAACCTGATAATAAGTTTTATTAAAACTCTGCAACATCACAACTTTTCCATTTTCATAACAATAAACATTTTAAATAAATCATTTTAATATTCTTTAGGTAAATTGACCACGATTGCATTGTAGATAACTGCATATTGTCTCTCTCCGGTCTCCGCCATTTTTCCCGACATGTTTTTTTATAAGACGTTACATCTATAGGTATGTGTAAATTTTTTTTATATAATTCTCTAAGATGAAGACTATATATATTATATAGAGCATTCGATGAAGGTGGCAATGTACATTTAAAGATACGTCCTATTTTTAAAACTTTTTTTTCAGTTTTTTGACAGTCTTTATATTCAAATTTATATCAAAAATAACAGATATTTAAAAAAAATCTCTTGCCAAGTATAGTGTTAATTTACTTTTAATAACATAAATTTCTATCTGTTATGCAAGTTGTATAATTTATAGTAAAATATATTTTAGTCTAGTTGCCAATATTTCGATAAAAAAAGACGAATGTACAAATTTTACACTATGCTCTTGTGCAACCTCGTGCAGCTTCCGCCAACAAGTTAGTATTATATCTGTTTAAGTCTTTCTTGTTCCAGCGCCCACGCTTTTGCATTCAAATATTATAATTAAAAGCACATAGTTTACACTTCAGCCACCACAGAGACAGCTTGAACCGTCTAAATGTAAATCTTCAGAGCGGGAGGTGGTTGATAAATGATAGGGCTTATATAAAGAATGTTTACAATAAATTGTTTGAAATCGGAAGCGGTTAACGTTTTTATAAAAATACTATATAAACACATATCGTCTATATCTTTCTAAACTATTTGGAAAGAGATACTATGTAATTGCAATAAGTGACACATGTCACCTAATAACAATACTTCACACGAATTTCCTTCTAATAAGGGCCGTTGTCTACAAGCAACTACCCCCGATTGGCACAATTCCACTGCTTTTATCGTCTTTTTCATTTACATCTACCCTCTTTTACATGAGTTCGCTAACAATACTATACAAAACATTTTACATGTTTTATCATACTCTTTTATTAAAATAAAATATATGGAAATTAAATAGCTTTTGTGGGTTCGATTCCCAACCGCGGAAATAAATTATTTTTTCTCCGCTCTGTACAATTTGCAGCTTTTATTTCCATCAATCAATACCGAATGTATGAAAGTTTGTGTCTTGACACTAAACTCTCTCTGCTTATCTCAACTACGCTATATTAAGAGTGAATCAAAATTATTGGGAACGTTAGTAATTCTAAGCTTCTGCTACATGAATTTTATCATCGTATGTCGTGTCCAGGTTGAATTTGACTTTTGGAATCCACAGTTTATATGTACCTAATAGCTGTAATTTATTTTGAAATCTTATTCTATTTAGCCCCTTAGGAATTTTAGGGATTATTTATTATAATCAAACCTTTTTTAACGTATATTGACTTCACATTCAGTTTGTAAGGCGATCGACGGATCAACAGTTGTAGATAGAGGACCTCAGTACCTATTCATTTTATCCACATGTATCTTCAACGACTTTCAGTGGTTTACCAGATATGTGTAAATTTGAGATTTTCTAGAAAAAATTGAATTCTTGAAGAAAATTGGCAAAAAAAACCTGTTGGATCTACACCTGTGCTTTTTTTTAATATATCTCAGTAATTGGTCTTTCGTACAAAATAATAGTTTAAAACTATATAAATCTTGAAAATAACAGCGCAACAAAAATATTGTTTAAATAAGTTAAAATTTATCAAAAACTTGCGAGAGCTGTAGTGAAAAAAAAAATATTGTTGATTTTTTTTCCACAAGTAATTTTCAAAACTACTGGTGCTTATGTAAGATAATCTCTGAAAGTTTCATAGGCGTAACTCATTGACTACATGTTCAAAGATTTACTTGAATCATAAAACAGTAAAAATTTGTTTGTCTTATTACGACAACTGACTACATTTAAATTGATTTTTTTTAGATATTCACATAAGTGTTTGCATTTTTCTCTAGTCTACTATAATCAGACAATGTTTAAAAAGTATAAATATTTTGATATTGAACTAAACTAAGGTGGTGGTTAATATTAACTTTCACACGGAGCTGAATAAATATTTGACTAATTTTCAAAAATATTTCACAAGTAAATTTTTTGTAACGTCCATTTTAAGAATTGCAAATATATATAAAGGATAAACGCTAAAGTGTAGCGTATTAAAGGAACGTATTAAATACTTGCTAATATTAAAAAAACAAAATTTGTTAGAAGAAGGAAAATTATGTTCATCGAAAAAAAATATTTTAAGTAATTGCATATAAAAATATATGTAATTTTGTCAATCAACCACAGTCGGAAAATATCTAGAGACGATGTTCATTAAAATGCTGTTATATTGTTCTTACGAACAGATACTTTTCTTAACTACGTCTAAATCGTATTTATTACTAAATTTCAGCAGTTAAAGAAAAATATTTTAGTAGTGTGGGCTATCACCTCGTGACGATGCTACTGAGACGAGACATAATATTCAACTCATTTATATATAAATGAGTTGAATATTTATTGAATATATATTTAATTTGGTTATTTATACGCTACAAAATAATAGCGGAGAATAATTTTACAATTGCATTTGTAGTGAATAAATTTAGGATGCTGACAAAGCGTGTTTACAAATGCTAATATCAAATAATATTAATTATTTTACAATACCGCTACAGTGGCAACAATCAAGTTTTTCAGAAGAATGAAAAACGAAACCTAGTCTTAAGACACTCCATTTCCCACTTTCCGCCGAGTTCTGGGGGTGTTGCGTGTTGAGTGGCGGAACTCAACGCTTTGACTCGACAACAGAGCGAAGAAATGAAAATATAAATGTAAGTAAATATTTCATTTCCTCGAGTGGGGATCGAACCCACAACAAGTCGATTTTACAGTGACACTTTGTCCCCTGCGCCATGATTGGCTCCTTACTGCATTTTGATTCAAGTTTATATATTATTCCGTTATGCTCTCTCAATTAAAGTTTTAGTCATAATTCTTTGTATGTATTTGCCGTTCTCAAAATAGACGCCGCAAAATAACTACTTATAAAATATTCCTTCAGAACCGTGTAAAAATTAATATTAACCACTACCCATTGCACGGCATGTGTTATTAAAAGTTTTTCAAATCGTGCTCTATGAATATTGTTTGATATAGATACTGTAAAAAAAGCAAACATTTATGTAAATATCTAAAAAATCCATTTAAATATAGTCAATTCTCGTAATAAGACTAACATATTTTTACTGTTTCATGAATCAGGAACATTTTTTAACATGTGATCATTGATCACCAGTAATTTTTTTTTTAGTTACAGCGCTTTTCATAAAATTTAACTTATTTAAATATGAGTCTAGTTATAAATATATCTGTAGCGTCGAAGCTGCTTTTATAAATCGTGGGTTGTTTATAAAGGACGCTGGATAACAAAGTGTGACATATGAACCGTAACATGGATATAATGGTTAACGCTTGAAACTCTATAATGATGTAGCAAACGATAAGTTAGCTTTATATTATCACCACGTTTTCTTGTTATTTTTAGAACTACTTGTTCATCAAGTATGAATGAAGTAATACTTTGTTTTTGTGTTCAATTTATTAAAAGTCAACGATAAATTTGGGACTATCACTGTATATGAATGAACCACGCGATAGATATAACGGATTCTTGATATAAAGGAACGGAACTTGATATAACGAAATTTCATTACTAACACATCAGACAAAAATTAAAATATGAGCACATTGCTTATATTCGATGTAGAGAAATTGATATATCTTTTGTTTGATTTTTTAGTTTAGTTTTAACTACTCTATAAAAACCTAATACAATTAAAACAAAAGATACTTTTTTTTATTTTTTGAAATAAAATAATTAATAAAATTGACGTTGTAAAATAAAACGCCATTTGGCAAGAATGACTCACACAGGCACAAACTTATCAAAGCGATAACGCTGCACACGCCTCATTCACGAAATCGAGTCGTAGGTAATGGCGGCGATGTTGAATTGCGTAAAATAGAACGAGAGATATCCCTTTCTCCTTCTAGTATGTTTTTAGAGAATGAAAAGCGGCAGGTCGGCAACGCTTAGATTAGTATTTTTGTAGCAGCATGTGTTTACGTTACTGATATCTATCTATTCGTAACTGCGTCACACGAATTACAGTTTAAAACATAGTGAAATGAAAAAAAAATCCTTCGTCTAAAATGTTGACATTTCTTGATTAATTTCTTTAGGTATGGGTTTAAAATATTTTACCCTATATGCTGTTCCCGTAAAAGGAGTGCAGACGCTTCCACTCTGTATATATTTATAATATTAATTAACACTTCATATGAATAAAATCAATAAGTTTTCTTTTTGTCTGTATTGTATACCAAATTATAACCGAAGAAAAAAATTCCTTTGTAGAAAATCGCGGCATTAAAAATGGTTTATTACGCTATTTCTTTAGACGCCTTTTAGCTTTTAATGGAATTGTTAAAAGCATCATTCATCTGGAACGACTGTTATTTAGTATAAAGAAAAAAATCTATAGAAATTGAAATTGGATAATAGTAATAATATAATTAACAATTGCCAATATCTAATCTTAGGAAATTCTAACAATAAATAGTATATAGAACATTTTTAATACCTACAGTGATAAAGTTTACTTTGGTCGATGTTCTCTTTCATTACCGTCTAATTAGCTTCTATAACTTCCTTGGATATGAATATACATACATATATCAAATATATATGGGGCCAGTCGTGGCACGGGAGTACAAGCGTGTGACCGTAAGCGCGACAGTTTGTGGGTTCACTACCCAGTTGAGGTAATGATATACATATTTTTTTCATTTTTTCGTTCTAGTGTCGAGGCAAAGCGGAGCATTGAGTTTCGCCACTTAATACCCGATGCCTCCAGAATTCGACGGAAAATGGGAGCGGAGTGTCTTAACCCTCTTAGATTCGGGATACATATACAATACATCTTTTTAATTAGAGAAATAGAAATGGTCAAAATGTTTATCAAATCACTTCAAGAAAGCTTAGGCACAAATTGTTAAGTAAAGTCTACTCAATAAATATATTCTATTTATAATAAAACCAATATTATTTAATTACACTATTTGCTCTAGATAAGTAATAAGAACTTTGTTTATTCTTTAGTTGAGTTTTGTCAATTTCATATAAGTTGCCTTTGAGAAGAAGAGAGTCACATAGTATTAAGTTTTTTGATGTTTGTAATTATTTTAACGAAGTAAATATTACAATATGGTATGTTAGTACTATTGTTATTATATTAATAAAACTACATAAGATATATGTTAATAAATTAAATACATTAGTTTATATTTCTTATAAAATATAATGCAAACTGATTTTGTTTGACTACATTCAACAACTATTTATAAATGAAATGAATAAAATGCAATTACTTTAATAATATTAGAATAAAATATAATTAAAGTATAATATCACCAAATATTTTGGCAAATATAAACAAAATATATATATATATATGTATATATATATATATATATATATATATATATATATATATATATATATATATATATATATAAACAAAATAACTACTCTACACGTGCAAAGTGAAGATGATGTTGGTATGTCTAAAGTTTTGCGGCTTTTGTAGACTTAGAAAACTTTCTTAACTATTGCTAAGAACAGGATTATTGTGTCACCGTGATGGATGTGATGGATTGTAAGATGTAGAGATGTAATATATAATATTAGCAATATATCATACCCAATTAATATAGTATTGCTCATATTTCCCTCTTTGTAATATAAATCAAATTTAATCAGAATCACGCTGTATCCCGTGTAACAGGGTAGGCAGAGGGAACCTTTTGGAGGCATTGCGTGTTGAGTGGCGGAACTCAATGCTAGGCTTTTTCTTTAGTGCTAGAGCGAAGAAATGAAAATATTAATAAATAATAATTCGAACCTCAACTTAACCCACAACCGTCGCGATACAGTTATACTCTCGTGCCCCTGCGCCATGACGCCCTCTTTGTAATATAATTTATGTAAATTGTGAAAGTACCTAAGTTAGTTACCTAGGTTCCCTCTGCCTACCCTACTATACACGGGATAAAGCATGAAGATTGTTTTTAACATAAGCTAATTAAAAAAGTATTCAATATGTTATTCTGTATTTGTAAACGTACCTAAGTTATATATATATTTTTATAAATAAACTAGTGACTCACGTGCAGGGTCCCCGCTTTAAATGCCAAATTATACAAAATCTTTAAGTAAAATATACCTAAATCATTTCTATAGTTTTTGCGTAAAAGTGGAACAAACATATTACCTCACAAACATTCACCTTTATAATAATTGGTATTGGTTCATTTGATTGTATTCGTCAAGCATTCTTTAACACCTTTGTCGTCGTGGCAATAAGACCACCTATGTATATATTTTTTTATGTTTCTATATTTTTTACGTTTTAACCCGCGAGCACTCGCGCTATGGGTATTTTGCTCACAGTAAATTTGAAACACGCGACAATTTGTCAAAATTATGCGTACGGGCATCACTCTTCCGGTAGCTGAGTTTTAACCTCCCCCACCCCTGGATACGGTTCACATTCTGCCAGTGTGCGCTAGTCGCCCAGACGAGTAGTTTTGTTGCGCTGTGTACCATCAAGCGGCGTTTTGCTCATCGCGCGGGTGTCGACGTAAGTACTTTTCACTTCATTACTTTTTTTTGTTTTCATTATATTGATAGTTTTACTGCTACTTTTATGCAATATTATTGTTTTAAATTACCTGCATAGAAACCTATTATCTTTTTTTATTATAGATGAATCAAAGAAATGAAAGAATTTTGGCGTGGTTGATGGAAGAAGATTCGGAGGAAGATATTGAGGATCCGTCTTTTAGGGCCGATGATATTGAAAGCGATCGAAGCAGTGAACACAGTCATCATTTCACTGATACGGAACAATCTTCGTCAGAAGTAGAAGGTGAGGTTTCTTCAATTTCATTAGGGAATCAGCTATGTTACATAGGCAAAAATGGAAGTACAAAGTGGAACTATAATCCGACTCGTTCTAATGTACGGACAAGAGCTCACAATATTATTGAAAAACAACCTGGGGTAAAACCAGTGGCTAAAAATATTAATACTATAATGGAATGTTTTAACCTTTTTGTGAGTAAAGAAATGCTGAATGATATAGTTACGCTATCAGAATTCCTTACTAAAACCAGGCATGAGGCCTTTATGGCGGCTCGAAAACGGTTAGGAATAAATAAATGCTGGTCGAAGGACGGTTTTGTTATTGTAATCGGGCCGGATGGTAAGCGCCATAGTATTTCTTCGAGCAAGGAACTTAATGATATCATCGGTGCACCCGAAGCCCAAACTGCTCCTAAGGCCCCTGTAGCGGGCTCGATCGCCGGTGACAACAGAGTAAAGTCAGCTGCTCAAGCCCCACGTACGAAGAGAATTGTGAGAAAGTAAACAATATATTTCCTCCAGTCATTTAGTTAAAGTTACTTAGTTAAATTACCTAGCAAATACGGTATTTCTATCAGTGCTTTAAATAACTTATGTACTAACTTCTTTTTTCATCTTAAATTACGTTTATCAAGCTATTTACCCACAATTTATCTAAATATATTATTAGACCTGCAATGTTTACATGCCGTTTTGACATTCTGACAGATGTCGTTTTGTTGACATTTGACAGACTACACAGAATAATTTTGTTAACTACATATTTTGTGTCACAGATATAATATTGCAAACTTATATATTTATTTATTATATTTGTGTTAAACATTTCTCTTTATTAGTGGTAGCTATTTTGTTGTATTTTGCTTGTACTATGATTGTTTTTATGCTTTTTTTTTTTCTTTTTGTTTTGTATGTTTATTTTAAATCATTTAATGCTGGCAGAGGTGCGATGAAAAGTTTTTAGTTTTAAAATTCGAATATTTGTTTAAATATTATAGACTTGGAATATCGTATATTTAATATTTTTAATTGATTTTATTATATCTATATATTTATTTGTCATATTGTATTTACATTTATACATATATATTATTTTATTATTATTATTTATATTACTATTATTATATATTTATATTTTTATTTGTAATGAACAGTATTGATTCAGACAATTCTGAGGATGACATGTTTTGTCAGTGTTCATCCTTCTCATCAGATGCCAGTTTCCATAGCACTTCTACTCCGCTAAGCTCTCTTTTGGATACGACCTTTGCGAACTCTGCTAAGCACTTCAACGTGGTACATATCAACGCACAGAGTATTCCCGCTCATTATCCCGATCTCTTAGCTTCCTTTGATGCCAAAAACGTTCACGCGGTCCTAGTTTCCGAAACTTTCCTAAAACCTTCCTTACCATCCACATCATATGCATTACCCGGCTTCCATCTTATTCGTAATGACCGTACAGGGAAAGGCGGTGGTGGAGTTGCTATCTACCTACGTAGCCACATCCCCTTCTCTATTCTCGACAAATCTCCTACACTATACTCAAATACCTCTGAGCATATTTTTATTGAAGTATTATTTGGCACTTTAAAGCTATTACTCGGTGTATTTTACAGCCCTTCACTCCACATAAATTATTTTAACACCTTTGAAACCTTGCTAGACAGGTATGTACCAGGTGTGGATCATACCATCATAATGGGAGATTTTAATACTTGTCTCATAAAAGATGACTGGCGTGCTAGTCGATTAGAAAATATTATTAAAAGTGCTAATCTTAATCTTCTACCCACTAACGCTACCCACTTCTTCCCTAATACTACTCCGTCACAATTAGACTTAATGATTGTTTCTTCGAATGAGCGAGTTGCTACTTATGGTCAGCTGTGTGCCGAAGCGTTCTCCTATCACGATCTTATATATATGGCTTATAAAATTCGTACACCGAAAATTAAACCCACTATAATCATGCGTAGAAGCTTTAAAAATTTTAACAACGAAGCTTTCTTACAAGATCTAAATAAAATAGATTGGGAGAGTGTATTAAATGCTCCGACTGTAAATGAAAAAAATATTATATTTAACTCTCTTTTAATTGAGCTTTTTGACGTGTACGCTCCACTTCGACCAATAAAACTCAAGCATCTTCCTGCCCCATGGCTAACGGAAGATATTAAAACACTTATGGCAAAACGTAACTCGGCTAAATCAAAATACAAAAGAAATCCTACTGAAGAAAACCTTAACAGGTTCAAAACACTACGGAACCGATGTAACAAAACTTGCAGAGATGCACAACGCACTTTTATCTACAATTCCATAGAAAATTGCAATCCTGCTAGTGTTTGGAAGTTCCTCGACTCAATGGGTATTGGACGCTCACGGAAATCTGCTATTTTAGGCGACAGAACGGATCTCAACGAAATTAATAAACACTTCGCGAATGTCATCCTTTTAAATCAAAATATTAAAACTAATACCATTAAGTCTATCCCTTCAATCTCTGGTCCCTCTCCCTTTTATTTCTCTTCTGTTTCTCCTGACGAAGTAAAAAAGCATGCTCTTGTTATTAAGTCCGACGCTATTGGTAGTGATCAGATCAGTCGGAAAATGATTCTTTTAACCATGAAGACTGTACTTCCTATCCTGTGCCATATTTTCAACTGTTCCCTATTCTCAAATACTTTCCCTGATATATGGTGCCAGGCGATAGTTATTCCTATACCTAAAGTGTCTAACCCCACTTCCTTTACAGACTATCGCCCGATCTCTATCCTCCCGTTCCTGTCCAAAATATTAGAACGTATAGTTCATGATCAACTCTCATCCTTCCTTACCAAAAATCACATCCTATCTCCCTTCCAGTCTGGTTTCCGCCCTGGTCACAGCACTGTCACTGCTCCAAATAAGGTCAATGATGATATAAGATATGGAATCGATAATCAACAAGTCACTATTCTCGCTCTCCTAGACTTTTCTAACGCTTTCAATTCTGTTGATTTCGATATCCTTTTAGCTGTTTTAAGATCTATCAATATCTCAGCAGAAGCTATTGGATGGTTTTATACCTATTTACATGACCGAGAGCAGTACATCCGCTTAAATGAAAAAATGTCATCCGTGTGCCGTCTTAATGCTGGTGTTCCCCAGGGTGGCGTACTTTCTCCTTTACTTTTCTCCATCTTCATCAATTCCGTTACTAAACTTTTATCCTTACCTTTCCACCTATACGCTGATGACCTACAGATTTATACGACCACGGGCGTACAAGACATTGCTAGGGCTATTAGCCTAATTAATTCAAATCTGCTAACAATTAGTACCTGGAGCAAGTCTTACGGTTTATCTATAAATCCTAAAAAGTCTCAAGTGTGTATCCTCGGCAATCCTAGACAACTATCCAAGATAAATTTTCCTTGCCTTCCTCGTACAGTCTATGACACATGTAATTTGGAATATAGTGGCACTGTTAAAAATCTAGGTATCATGGTGGACAGCAGCCTCTCTTGGACTCCTCAAGTTTCTGAGTTGAGCCGCAAGTTGTACTGCGCTATAGGTAGGTTAAAAAGATGGAAAAATATCCTGCCCATAAAAACCAAAATAAATCTAGCCCATGCACTTTTGTTACCTATCCTAGATTATGCAGACACATGTTACCTAGATTTATCGCAGCAACTACTCAACAAGTTGGAACGCCTTCAAAACCTGGTTATTAGGTTCATTTTCGGACTCAAGAAGTTTGATCATATCAGTGAGCATCGCTCTAGACTTGGCTGGCTTCCTATTAAAGACCGTCGAAATCTACACACTCTTTCTCTCCTCTACTCTATCCTCTTCCACCCTGAAACTCCAATCTACCTTAAGGAGCGTTTTTCCTTTCTCGGTTCCAACTCCCGTCTTCCACTAAGTCTCCGCTCCCAAAATGATAATGTGCTAGAGATACCTTTGTGCCGTACTCGTTGTTACAGTGAATCGTTCACTGTCCAAGCGACGAAACTATGGAATGCCCTGCCACGTTCGATAAGGCAGTCTAAGTCCCTTAAAGCATTTAAATATAGAGTAAAAAACTATTATCTTCAATTGTAATGTGTCGATGTTATCTACTTGCAAGTATTTATTATATATGTATATTTTTTATTATATTTATGTATGGACCTATAAATAGATATGTATTTTTATTATTTATTTATTATTATGTATTTTTTTTTCATGTGTTTATATTCTATATTTAGTATATATATTTATATATGTATATATATGTGTATAATTATATATATTTTTGTTTTCGTGTATCGTCATAATAATTTTTCCACCGCACTACGCCCGCTCCTCTCGATCTATTCCTACAATTCGGTTGCCTGGAAGAGATCACTTTTAGTGATAAGGCCGCCTTTTCACATTTTATTTTATAAGCTCTTGTATTGTATCTTTATTTTGGTGTGAAATAAAGAGTTTTATTATTATTATTATTATAGTTAGCTTTACTAATACCCACATCAGAAAAATTAAGGATCAATTTTCAAGAGAGAGAGATTGCAAAGAAATTGATATTGTAGAACTAAAAGCATTTATTGGAATTTTATACATGGCTGGTATAAAAAAAATTAATTACTTAAATTTGAAAGAGATGTGGGACAAAGATGGCACGGCTCCTGATATTTTTAGAGCTGCAATGAGCCGCAATAATTTCCTTTTTTTGATGAGAGCTATAAGGTTTGATGATATAAACTCTGGCTCGGAAAGGGCAAAGTACATATAGATAATATTGCTCCAATCCGTGAATTATTCGAATCTTTTGTCGCAAAGTGTCGGGCCAATTACCAGGTTGGAAAAAACGTCACTATAGACGAAATGCTGGAATCGTTTCGAGGACGATGCAAATTCCGTATGTATATAGCAAACAAACCAGCTAAGTATGGTATAAAAGTATATGCTTTGTGTGATTCAAAGAATTTTTATACAAGTAACTTAGAAATTTACCCGGGGAAGCAACCAAACAGTCCATACAAATATGATAATACTGCATCTGTAGTTGTAAAACGTTTATCACAAGATATTCTGAATACAGGCAGAAATATTACGGCTGACAATTATTTTACATCGATACCACTGGCTGATGAATTACTAGCTGCACGGACTACTATCGTAGGTACACTCAGAAAGAATAAGAGAGAAATTCCACCATTCTTTCTTGACATCAGACAAAGACCAAAACCTAGTAGTATCTTTGGTTTTCACAAGGGCAAGGTTTTGGTGTCTTACATGCCAAACAAAAAGAACAAGAAAAATGTTCTTATGATAAGTACACTTCATAACGATGACCGAATCGATTCAACTACCGGCGTTAACGCAAAACCCGAAATTATCACTTACTATAACCAAACAAAAGGAGGCGTTGATGTTGTGGATCGACTAAAAGAAGAATATTCTGTTGCAAGGGTAGCATGTAGATGGCCGCTGAGATTATTTTCCACGATCCTAAATATAGCCGGAATCAACAGTCAAATCATTTACAAGGAAAACACGAATATAATCATAACGCGCAGAGATTACTTGAAACGACTAGCTCTTCAACTAATACAGCTTCATATCCATAGAAGAAGCACCTTGAAAAACATTGCATATCCTTTACAGCAAGTGATTAAACATTTTGTACCAGATTCTGAGACATCAGGACAAGACAAACCAAATGGGGTCTGCACGATTTCTCCAAGGCGCAAAAACCGCAAAACCAAAAAGTGCTGCATTTACTGCCAAAAATTTTTATGTAACGAGCATAGTCATACATTATGTGATATGTGTAAAGCTCGTATATATGATGAGGATTAATTATTCCTACACATTTAAGTTTTTGTTTGAGAAGATTTTAATTTGTTTATTTTTTTCCGCAAGACTGCCTTAGAAGACTGGCAAATTAGTTAGTATGATTGTTAATTAAAATAAAAAATATTACTGTTGAAAAAGTTAAAAGTATATGTTTTTTACATTAAATAAAGTGTATTTTATTTAATAAAATAAAAAAGTAAAAATATTACCTGGTAAATAAAACCTGCATTTATTTATAAACGTGACGTTAACATTTATAAACGTGAGCAAAATACTTGCGAGTACTCGTGTAATTTCTAAAGGCGCGGGTGCTGGCGGGTTAATTCTAAATTAACCTATAGTCTTTATATTATGCACAGTTAAATATATGTGATATGAGACATTAAGTGTTATTCACACATTTACAATATTTTTTTATACGATTTTATATAAACAAACAATTTTAATTATTTTTTCTATCTGTCTGTATTTCTGTATAGCCGGGCTAATCTCCGAAATGGCGGGACCGATTGTCATGGCACTAACGCTAAATTTATCCCGGAAAATTTTAAAAATATGTTATTTTGTACTTTCCACATAATTTTAATTATTATTATTTCCATGTGATGCACGCCTATAATTGTATCTATTAGAAGGCAAAGTTTGTACATATATACATAAATATTATTTGCTCAGCCAGAGTTTGAGCAACTACTGCCGAATTTAATTTAACTTGCAAATCGTAGGATCAGAAGTGCCTTGTGTTATACAAAAATATTTTATGTAACAGTTTGCTTTGCTGCCATGCTCTTATTGTGTTTATAATATGAATTTAGAGATAGTAATTTTGATATATATATTATACAGTAACAGTATGGCATTTGAGGCCGTGAGTTGTGCGTTTTGGGTTCGATGCCCTCTCGAGGGAATGAATTATTATTTATTAATATTTTCATTTCTTTGCTCTGGCATCAATGAAAAAGCCCGGCGTTGAGAGCCGCCACTTAACATGCGACTTTTCTCGAACAATTGACAGAAAGTGGGGAATGGATAGTATTAACACTAGGTTCCTTCTGCCTTCCCTGCTGTGTACGGGATATAGCGTTAAGTTGAATTTTGATTAATTGAAACATAGTAATGGCTTCATGAAAATCATAAAACATTAAAGTTAGTATTTTTAACTTTTTTCAGTTTACGCTGTAAGCCACATGGAGCAGGGTAGGCAAAGCGAGCCTCGTGTTACATCTGCCCCCTACTTTTCGCCAAGTTTTTGGAGACATTGCATGTTAAGTGGTGGATTTCAACGCCACGCTGAGCCTTGACTTCATTTACTCGAGTAGGAATCGAACCTGTCGCATTTACAGTCACACGCTTGTGCCCCATGCGCCACGATGGCCTCATTTCTCTAATATAAAGTTACAATTTTATTATTTTATAATAATATCTAGTAAAAGTAATAACTCGTAATAGTTAATGTATTGCATTTCTGCTATAACGATACGTCGGCCTTCTTGGTACACGGTCTCGTCGTCCCAGTGTGGATTTAGAGAGGATAAAATATCAGCTATTCTATTGTGCTCTCTTAAAATAATGATCTGGAGGATTGTTAGTTGCGGGTTCTGGTTTACTCTGATATCACCTGTTGACAAAAAAACATTTAAAATGTTTATTCTTTTTATAGTATTTTATTTCAGTATTTATATATAAAAAGGGAAACGATATTTGGCTAGATTTAAATATTTAGCTTGCCTAGTAAAAATATTAAGTTAGTGTGTTATGAAAGTATGATTTCAAATTCAGCTTCGTTCAAAATCATGAAGTAAAGTAGATTTTATTACTTAGAAAGTATGTAAATAAATGGTAACGAGGCAAAGAGCGGCGTTGAGTTCTACCATTGAACACGCAATGCGTCCAGTCCAATTCATTGGAAAGTGGTGAACGAAAGTATCTTAATCGGAACGGAGTCTCTTAGCACTAGCCGCAAGTTCTCTCTGCCTACTCTGCTAAAAAAAATAAAAATACGATCTACTTGCCAAGTAACAGGGTTCATTTGGAGACTGTGCCGATTCACAAGTCAGTGGAACATTGGAGTCCTGGGGGGGGGCAATGGAATCAAATAATAAATTTGTACGGGCTTTTGCATTGATGCCAGAGCAAAGAAATTAAATTATTAATAAATAATAATGTTTTTTATTTAAAAATGTTTAAAAAATATTTAAAAATAGTATTCTCTCTTGCCAAACGATAATTCTTAGTATGGTATTTGGGTAGCGTTAATTACTAAACTAAAATTCGCACATTATTTGCTATTTTAATCATTTTTGATATAATTTATTTCCTAGAATTAAGATACCATAAATCTGTGTCAGTTTTGTGTATCTAAAGCGAAACCGCGAGTACAAGATGTCTGGCATCCCATCCATCATACTATTACATTTACGAATTACTTCAGATCAATTTTATATTACATACAAGATTTACTATATACGTAAATATAATACATATATGTTAAAAACTATTTGTTGTTTTTTTTATCAAATTCTAGAGCTCAATACGAGGATTTCAAAAAGGTTTATCATAATTATCATTACCATAATGCATCCTAACAAAAAAGTAAAAAATAAAAAATATATTCATAAAAACAAAAACCCCGACTGCATAAAACTAAAAAGAAAATAAGCAAGCCCAATATTAGGATTAACAGTAGGGACCTGGGATAAGTAATTCTTTAATCAATAAAATCTTTACTAGTAACCCCGCATAATTTGTGTATAATGTTAATCTTAATAAACTATTGGGCTTGTTTACTTTCGTTTTAGTTTTATGCAGTAGGGGTTTTTGTTTTTATTTATATTTTGTTGATAAGCACTTGGCTCCATCTTTATTATTTTTATATCTAGTTAATTAATATCTGTACACAGTCCTTTCTCAAAAATAATAAGCTACCTATAAAATATTATGTGATATGATATAAGCAGTGCTTACTGACAAAGTGACTAATGAGATATTATGGTGCACCAACGATGTTAGACATATAGTATTTTACTTGGAGTTATGTATTAAATTATGATTTTCATTTTAAAATCAAATTTATTTTTGATTAAGAAATGTCGTCGTAAAATCATATTTTATGAGGCTCCAACGATTGGGGCTGTTTATTGCTCTAGATTGAGGCCAGTCGTGGCGCAGGGGCACAAAGTTTGATTGTAAAACCGACTGGTTGTGGGTTCGATCCCCACTCGAGGAGATGAAATATTTACTTAAATTTATATTTCCATTTCTTCGCTCTGGTGTCGAGGCAAAGCGCGGCGTTGAGTTCTGCCACTTAACACGCAATGACTCCAGAATTCGGCAGAAAGTGGAGAACCTGGTGTCATAGCACTAGGTTCCCTCTGCCTACCCTGCTGTGTGCGGGATACAGCGTGAAGCTGATTTATTTATTTGATTTTAAATAACAAAAACTTTTTCAAAGGAAAATTAAATAAAAATATTAAAAAGACAATATATATTTTAATACTATAAATAACATATTTACTATACATATACGTAGAGTTTAATAATTTCAGAGTTAAAGTTTGCCGTCGCGAAATGCATAGTGCATTGATGCAATGATAATAATGATTTATATAACGACATTCAATGACGTATTTTTGACAATAAAAAATTGAGGAAAACCTTTTGATATATATTTAAAACCCCCGAGTAGTATTCGAATTCTTATTTGCCTCTCAACTGCGCCACTATGTTGTCACAGAGTAATTTGTTATAATAATTATTGCTTGAATATCTTTCAAATCTTATTCTATCTAAAGAATACCCTTATTGTTTTAAAATCCTTATTCATTCATAGAATGATTTACAGTCCAAAGTTTTGGCTAAATACCAAAGAAGTAATTTATTTATTCCAACTTAGCCATTTCTTTGTATAGTATGTATATAATAAAAAATATGATTTTCTTGCTTGCTTGAAATTACAAACAACATAAAATATTAGTATATGGTATAAAATTGTTCTGAAATCATAACTCATGAAAATTTAGCATTTTTTATATAAAATAGGTACAATATTTAGACAGCTTATTATAACGCTTATAATATACGTAAATACGTAATGGCTGTTTTGGTCTATTCATGTTAAGAAAATATATTATGGGAGCGTCAAAGAGAAAATTCCTTACAGTGCAACTTGCTTCATATTAAAATGAAAGTGATATAATGAAAATATCAAGAATAATTAAAATAAACGTTATAAAGATATACTTTGACAAGACCTTAACATAATGTTATTTTAGTGATTCAATTCGTACTGAATACTTTCTATACCATGTTTGTGGGTTCGTAAGTCACAACCTCCACTTTGTTAAATTAGATGTGTCGTTAATGTTGTGTTTATTACATTTGCCTACAAAAATGTAATGGGGGAACGGAGTATCTTAACACTAGGTTCCTTCTGCCTACCCTGCTCTGTGCGGGATACAGCGTGAAGTAAAAAAAAATGTAATGGGATAAATAAATTGTTTTGGGTTTCAACAAGAACGCACAATATGTTTACACGTTTATTTTTTTCAACTCAGAGAGCCAGAGAGGACAGTGCTCTACAGTAGTTTAAATATACATAATATATCAAATTTAACTCACTGAGTGTTCTGTCGACAACGTCATACCCGAAACTACTTGGCGGAGAAGGCTGAAATTTGTCATGTGTTGAGAAACGGAATTTAACGCCGCCATTTGTCCCGACACTAGACCGAAGAAATGAAAATATAAATTTAATGAAATATTTCATTTTCTCGAGTGGGGATCGAACTCACGCCTGTCTGCGCTGCACCTCTGCGCCACGACTGTCCCACGTATTATATTATTCTATTATATTGATATTCTACTATACTAGTAACTTTAACTTACCATCTCCGTATTTAAAAGCGACCAAACTCCCGCAATATGTTTGTGGGATTCCCCATGTAGGTCAAAGCTGGTGTTACACGAACCATCTATCGTTCGGTATTTGTGACTCAAAAAGATGGTATTCAGCTGGGTCTTGCCCAGGCCCAAGAGGTAGTGGAGGGTTGGTAAAATTAAAACTATAAATGATGTAATTAAAAAAATATATAATTCATATGAATTGAAAATTCTATTGAATCACAAATTTGTATTGAAGTTAAGATTAGAAAAATTCAATAGTTTAAAAAGGTTAAATAACTTTATGGCATTAGCTAAATATGGACATAAATAATTCTTACATAAATATAAAAGATTTTGTTTATAATATTTTACAAATTTAATAGGATATGCAAAAACACACTAATTACTTACATTCACAATACATAAGTTAGGGTTTACTTACAAAATACATATAATATTTTTCCCATATCTACAAGATTTTCTTTTTTTTTTAATTTCACACTATATTCCGCACATAGCAGGGTAGGCAGAGAGCCAGGGGACCTAGTGCAAAAAATAAAGTGTGTTTTTTGAGGTATTGCGTGTTGAGCGGTGGAACTCAACGCCGCGCTTATGTCTGGACACCAGAGCGCTTATTGATTATTTATTCTTATTATATAGAAAAAAATATACTGTCATGTATAAACCTGGAAAAAATATTTCCTCAAAAGGTAACAAGACACCAACGTTTCTATACTTAAACTCGGGTACAAATTACGTGACACAATAAACCAATTTTGTCACAAACATC
This sequence comes from Heliconius himera, assembly GCA_021202915.1. Lineage (NCBI taxonomy): Eukaryota > Metazoa > Arthropoda > Insecta > Lepidoptera > Nymphalidae > Heliconius > Heliconius himera. The sequence goes on from JAJHJA010000491.1 coordinate 100,657, forward strand.
GTTAATACTTCTTTGAAAATTCTCGCTCACATAACAAAGTAAGATCAAAATCAGATATGCCATAGAATGTAAAAATAATCAGAAGTAACACGTATAGTATTAAATTTACTTTCAATTTCGTAAAGCCAATCGTAACATTATGCGTAATACAGTCAGAAAAAAAATGAATAATACAATTTTGAGAAAAGAATAGTAATACAATTTTAATAAAAATAACCTTGTTTTGAATTTCTGCAGCGAGTTCTTCTACATCTATCGCCTTCAGGTAGCTGTTAACATCATGCAACATTTATCTATTCTACTAGCATTATATACAATGGAATTTGTGCATATTAAAGGGCCCAGAGCGATTTTACGAACAAAAGTGTGATAAAAGCAAAAAAAGTAATTTATACCACATTTATATTATTTTAAATATGTATCTTAGATTGTCAAGTATGTTATTCTATAATAATAATAAAATACCATGTTTAAAAACTAATCAGCTTCCAGCACCAGAGTGAAGAAATGAAAATATAAGCTTTAATAAATATTTCATTTCCTCGAGTGGAGATCAAACCTACAAGCAGTCGTTTACAGTCACACTTTTTGCCCCTACGCCACTACTGGCCTCAATAACTTTATTTTAAAATAAAATAAAAACAACTCTCTATTTTATGTTTATTGACAATTTTATCAAGGAAAAAACTGAAAACAAATTTAATAGGGTACTTCCTAGAATTATGAGGTATTAGATGAAAGGGTTCTGGCTAGGCTAAGCTTGAATTTCAGAAAAAGCTCGGTGGGCGAGCTCTTAATAAGCTTCGTTAGTTACATTTCTCAACAAAATCTCTTCTAAACTCAAAAAGTATTTGCTAGAATAGATCAACAAACAAATTTAATTAGAACTTTACAATGAAATGCTACAAGAAGGTTATCATTTGGGTAGAAATAGGAAATAAGGATCACAATTAGTATCAAGAATTCTTGTACGTACATAAAGCAAAACTTTTTTATTTGATGTAGAAATAACTATATTTATTTATTCATATATTTTCATTACAGTTATATTTAAAAATTTAATTTACAGAATAATAGGTTATGATAAAGTTGAGACTTACTTTTTAATCGCGATGTTTGTGGGTATAAAATCTACAAGAGTGACAAAAAAAGTTGACTTCCATTCGACAACAAAAGTCTTCTCAAGAAGCGAATGATCCAGAAAATGCAAAACAAGGAGATATCATAAAAAACTTTAAGGGTAGTAAAATATTGTTTTGATTAAGTGACTACGAGTAGTGGCAGCCAATGCTTATTACATTCTTAATCATATTTAAAATTAGATATGATGCAACATAATTATGTTAGTTAGAAATAAAGCACCGTTACTTAACTTGCCCAAGTCCATTGACAGGTAGCCTTTAAGCTGCAAAAATACTTTTAGGATAGTTAGCGAGAGTAATTTCATGTAAAAATGTATGGCGGGGGGAGGTTTGTAAGCTCTCAAACTGTCCCAACGCCACACCGAACAGTGCCACAAGGCAAAGTTTTAATTTATGCATGGTGTTTATCTAAACAAAACAAATTAAAAAAATGTTTATGTGATAAAGGAAGTGTTTGTAAAAGAGCGACAGTCGGTCTCAGTTTTCATTAAAAACAATCAATTAAAAAATTTACTTCACGCTGTGTCCCGCACACAGCACCGTTGGCAGAAGGAACCTAGTGTTTTTTTTTTTATGCTTGAATTGTTTTGCGCCACAGACTTTTGTTGTCCGTGCCTTTTTTGTTCTTAATTGATTTTTAAAAATGTGAAGTGGACTTTAATATCTTGAATGGTCTGCTTTTGTCAAATCCGAGTTCCTTTTGTCAAATCCGAGTTTTTGGCCGTTGGTTATGTTGATTGCGGCACAGTTAGTTGTTTCCGTATTATATCTATTGCCTCCTCATATCTATAGGAAATAGCCATTTTAATGTTGTGTTCCACTATATCAGTCACGGAACCTTCATTTGCCCGGCGAATGAACCTGCCGATAGCGTCTTCTTCGGCGTCAGTGTAGTAGATGCATCCTTTTGTATGCCTTGTTAAGGCGACGATTGCATGTGATATGCTGTCGTGTAGGGCGTTTTTAATGGCCTTAGTTTGGATGATTACTACAAACTCGTATGTAAGTCCCTGAGATTCGTTGATGGTCAGGGTGCGTGAATTTTCCCCCTTTCCGTATCCTTTCCTGGTTAGGTCCGCTTTTTCTGCTTGTGTATGGACCAGGTACAGAGTATTGGGGGAATCTATAGGGATGGAAGCATCCGTATATCGCGATTTTCTCAAGGAGCGAGTTATCTGTCGGGCTGAGTAGATTCCGTTATAAACTTCGTTGAGCGCGTATGTCACATCCATTGGACATCTATATGATCTCGCTAGCTCTTGACTGATGGTCGTCACGAGGTTTGGGCCGATATAATGCATTTGGAAGAGGTTTAATCTTTCGATAAAGGGTAGTTGATTTATGTCCCCGATAAGTATAAGTGTCTTGGCCTTTGATAATATGGCCGCCATTACGATTGCCCCAAAATGGTTCATTAGGGCCTCATCCACGAAAAGTCTTGCGGGATTTTCTGTAACACTATTTACCAGAATAGAGGCGATCGTTCGGACTTTGATTTTTGCGTCTCTGGTGCAACTAAAAGGGATCTTACTCCTGAGGTCCTCGGCTGCCTCAGTAGTTGTAGTTGCTACCAGATCTCTATCGGGGATGAAATTGTTCACCACCCAAGTGGACTTACCGCAGCCAGGAACGCCATTCACCCATTTTATGTCAGGTGGCTCCCAATGCTCCCAGATGCTGGTTGGATTTTTTGAAGCTTGAATGGTAAGCGCTGTGTTTAGTATCCTTTGTTCCAGCGCTACCTCCGTGCATCGAGCTATGACGAGGATTGGGTCGTCCGAAGATGTTGCGTACCTGGGTGGGGAATTTTCTACTGTTGACCTGTCATCCTTGTATACAAAGCCATCTTTACCGCTGTAAGCCGCCATATGGGGGAATTTAGGTGGGTTTCCCCTTAAATATTCCAATTTATTATTGTCATATATGGCGGCTTTCTCCTCTTCGAGTAACACTCTAAGCAGACCTTCGTTTCCGAGTTCAAAGGTCGTCCTAATTTTTTCGCAGGTTGCAAGGTTGACTTTGATGGTTTCCCTTACAATTGCTGTGTACTCTAGGAATGCGTTTTGCATGTGTTGCATGGCATCGTTTGCAGGAGACAGGTCAGGTGCTGTTACTTGGCCTTTGTCTGCTCTAGTGATTCTACCCTTTCTTATAAGAAAGAAATTAAACTTTTTGCTTTGGTTTTTAGGTTGTTTCTGATTGTTTTGTTGTTCCTCTTCCGAGGCTATCTTCCTTTCAAGACGCTGCACTCCGCTCAATATTGAAGTGCTTGGAATCCCGTCGTCTTTTTTCTTTGCTCTTAAGAAAGCTAAATCTTGTCCTCGATCTTCGTACACAACTATGTTGTACTTTACTGAGGCTGGAATACATCCCAGTAGGTCTGTGACGGCACCTTTTAAAAGATCTGTGTCAACGCTTAGTGTCCGGGATCCGTGTTTGGCTGCATCTGTGTTCACGGTGCCCAGATGGTCGAGCACCTTGCACACCTTGGTGAAAGGGGAAACTCCGTCTTGTCCGTCGAATAGTGCGATGGTCTTGTTTTTAGTTCGAACTATCCGACATTCCCAGTTCCCTAACCTGATGATAGGCATGCTTTCGTAGTCCGATTTCCTCATGGTGGTCTTGCTGGTACAGCCCTTGGTAAGGGCAGCTAGACCAGGTGATATGTAAATGGATTTCTTCGGCCCTACGACACAGAAGCTGAAACCCAGTTTCTCCTCTCCTTCATCCATAAACAAGGCCACAGGTCTCAGTTTCAAGCCCGGAGGACTGATATGTCCATAGAAAGCGTTGGATTGTTGTTGGTTGGTCTGTTGATTGTCCAGTTGTAAGATTTTGAGTGGGTGTAGAAGGGTGCTGGACTTTCTTAGTTATGCTTTTTGCTGCTATCGTACTGCCGTTTCTAGCCATGGCTATCTGAAAGATATCCTCTAACAACTTTAAGAAACTTGGGCGCTTCTGGTTGTCAGCTATGAGAGAAGCTAAGCCTGGTCTTTCTAGCTTGGTGTTCATTAAAGTTTCTAGGTTCATACGAGCTAAAGAAAACCGTGGGCAGTCCAAGATTATATGCCACACCGTTTCTTCGATGCTAGGATCGCATTCGCATCCTGGGATTTCTTTCAGCTTAAAGCGATGAAGATAGCTAGCAAAACCTCCATGCCCAGTTAATATTTGCACAAGTATAGGGCTCCATTTGACGGTTCTGGTGATCCTGAACGCGGCTATTACATCGGGAAGAAATTCCTTGGTGATTGCTCCGGTGCTTGAAGTTGTGTACCTATCCTGCCATCTCAGGATAGATTCCTCTCGAATTTTGGTCTTGACGTAGGCCAGTGATGTTTTGACATAGCTGTGAGGATTCGCTGACAGTGCGGCGTTTTTGGCAAGTTCGTCTGCTCTTTCATTTCCAGCTATTCCTATGTGTGCACGAAGCCATGTCAATTTTACCTCTCTTCCCTGTTCCCTTATGCGCTGGATATTCCTTTGTATTGCGTTTGCTAAGGGATGAGTGGATCTAGGGTTCCTTAGTAAGTCTAGTGAGGATCTTGAATCACTTAGTATAGTTACCAGAGGATCACAAGTATTAGTAATTTCCTGGGTTGCCCTGTAGATGACATAAAGTTCGGCTTGAAAGACCGTGCATGAGGGATGTAATGTAAAGGCAAGGTTCATCTTCTCCTTCCCTTGTTCCCACCAAGTAAGTGCAGCACCCACCTTTTCGTTTATCTTGCTGCCATCCGTGAAGATAGTGGGTCCAAGTTTCTGAAGGATGTCCAGAGGTTCAGGGTTGGTCGGTTTAGAAGCATTGCGTGTTAAGTGGCGCAACACAAACACTTTGCGTTGACACCAGAGCGAAGAAATGAAAATATAAATTTAAAAAATATTTCATTTACTCGAGTAGGGATCGAACCCACAAGCTGTCGCGTTTTCTGTCACACTGCGTCACGACAGGGCTCGCAATTAATTTTTATATTTTAATATTTTGAAAAAAAATACATCATAAATCTCAGTGGAATCAATTCGCCACTTCCTTCCGAGTAAAAGCGTTATTAAAACGTCATAAGACAGTTATTTAATCAAAGACCTTGTAATTAAAATGTTTCACCGCCAATTATGAAAACGCTTCACATTTTCAAAATGAATGTTTCGTTATAAATATTGTTCTTCTCGTAAATTAACAAATTGCTTTGAATATTAAGCTATATATGGATATTATGGATGCTGCGTGACTTTAAAATTATTTTTGTTTGGATGAACTCTTGACATATTTTAAATATAAAATTTACACACTTCCGTATAAAATGATTTTTGTTCTATAATTTTATTGTAAGCGGAAGTAAAAGTAAGTAATGTAAAAATATGTAATATAAAGTTTCATATTCACGCGTTTTCCCGCATCTCACAGGATAATAAACCCTTGACCTCTACTTTTCATTCAAAAATAATACCAGAAGGTCAGAGCAGGAGCAGGAAAACGACCTGGTCGGTTTCCAGGAGGCGCGGGTTCAAGTACCGCTACGTTAAAATTTTTGTACATTTTCTAAATAAGTATTTTTCTTTCCTAAGTGTGGAATAACACTTTCAAAATGTTAAAATAATACATTTTTAATTTTCGGATTTTTTCCTCTATTTGTAAGATCTTACTTCGTCCTAATTTTCAATAACCGTAGGTAAAAAGTACACTATAGGTTTTGATTACGCGGTGAATTTCGTACAAAATGAAGCACAACAAAAACATAAATGCTCATATTTTTTGTCTGCGTTGTATTAGAAGCTTGATTTCTGTGATTGTGTTCTCTATTTCTGTGATTTGTGTTCCAAAGAACCGTACACCTGAATATCTGATATTAATTTCAGATTGAAGTTTCAACGCAATCTCAAGTAAAATGGTCTTGGCAGACGGCCAGACGGGCAACAAAGTGATCCTATATGGGTTTTTATCCTTAGGTACAAAGCCCTAAAAATAGATTGAAATGGAAGTATTAAATAAATCGTATTTTAAGTGCTTTGGGAATTGATTTGATTTTCGTATTCAAAAGACATATGTTTAGTTATTTCACATCTGTCTAGCTAGGTAAAACGTGACTACGTACAAACTGCAAAAGAAATTAAAAAAAAAAATGACCTCCGTCTTTATTATAATCATATAATCTCATTTTTTTTTCTATCATTATAAAAATATTTATAATCTATTTTACAAACAACATCAAACAACAAAACATTAAAATTAAAGGTTGGGCCAAATCAATATAATAATTATATAAAATAACTCTTTTAGAAAGAAGCAATTTTATTTTTTGTTAAGACACAATTTTCCCCTCTTTCCGTGCGGAACTCAACGCCTTGTTTTGTCTTAATACCAGAGTAAAGGCAATGGAAGTATAACTTTAAATAAATATTTTATGTCCTCGAGTGGGGATCGAAACCACAACCAGTGGCGTATACAGGCACACTGCTGTATACGGTATTCAGGTAGACGCGTCCACGGCAAGCGCAGTTTTTCCCGCGTAAACTCCGATCCCGTTCCTAAATCTTGAAATCTCGGTGTTTTTACGATTATACAAATTGAAAGCTAAAGATTCAGCTAATTTTGTAAAACAAAAAAAAAGTTGGGAGTTATAAAATAACTGTTATAGCAATTAACAAATTTGTCGAAAGTACTTAGTACTTTAAATAGGCATAACTTTCGTATTTATAAGCCGATTGTAATAAAACAAACATTATATGTTAACGAAAGCTAGTCAAAATGCAATACTGAAAAAATTATTTAAATCGGTTAAGCCAATTCTAAGATAAGCGATAACAAACGCACAGACAAAAAGACAAAAATATTAAAAATCATTGTTTTGGGTTCAACTACATTAATAAAGGTCGCAAATGACATTTTTTCTTATGTATCTTTCATGTACAGACATCGAATCCATTACATATTTATAATAAGTATAGATAAGGTGGTCTCCCAGGTATAAGGTACCTCACAAAATGCAGTAGAATTTGTTTCTTATAATTAGCTATAAAAAAACATGTTTCGTAAAAAATACATGAAAATACAAGAATGAGTATACATAAAAAATATTGTCTAAAGTAAACACTTTGAGATTAAAATCTATTTTGCAGTACAATTCCTATATTATTTTTTCTGTAGTACAAAATACAAGTGCAAAATACTTACGAGCACCCTACTTGCTCGTAGGGTATCGATATTGGGAAGAGTTAAAGAAATATGGACCATAAAAATTACTAACAGGAACTGGACTTGAGGGAAACCGTAAGTCCGTCTAATGTATTATAATATAAAGAGTATGGCTACAGGTAACTAAACCTGTAATGACGTAGTGTTTGTTATCTGCATTTTTACATTTATTTCACATGTTTGTATTCATTGTTCAACATTACAATATCAGCTTCACGCTGTATCCCGCATATATGCAGAAGGAATCTAGTGTTAAGGCACCCTGTTCCCCACTTACGCCGATTTTTCTGAGCCATTGGTTTATGTTACGTTACGGTTTACGGTATAATAATTTATAAATTCATCATCAAATGTATTATTAATACTGAAGTTTTCCAAATGTAAAATAAAAAAAAACATATTATTTAACATTTTTTTATTGACTTTTTAATATATTGCTATTTCTTTCCGCTTCTAATTCCTTCCATAAATTTGAGTAATTACATCTTAATTGTAATTTTACATAAAAAATTTGGAGAGTAGGTGCGATAAAAGAAAAAGGCAAAAGGTATTAGAAGATGTTAGATATTTGAAATGTAAAATCAATAATGGCGTTTCAAGTTGTAAACGCTCTTGTTTCATATCGATTTATTTTTACTGCTCATAAAAATGTCACTTTAAAATCACTAAATGTTACGATATATCACATGTTATACTATCTTGTATAGTAAACTTGCTTGTGTTTTGTAAGATTAAGCTCTGGGAAATGTTTAAGTTTTCCTTTAGTTGAAACGTTGTTTAGTAAACTTCGAACAAGTGGAATTTCAGTCTTCACTGTAGAAATAAAAACAGATAGAAACTTGTAGAAAAAAAATAAAATGTTGCTTGAAATGTAATACCTATATATTTATTTGTTATCATATATCAGAATAGACTGAGAGGAGCCTAGCGTCAAAACACTTCTTTCTCCGTTTTTCTCTAAAATCCAAAATATTGTACGTTAAGTGGCAGTGCTGAACGTCACACCAGAGCATGAAAATGAAAATTTAATTTCTTTCCACAATCATCGCGTTAAACAACAGATTTTGTTCTACTGCGCAGTAGATTTTAGTGTTTAAATTTCTCTTTACTTTTGTTTCTTAATTTCCACCGAATTCTAGAGACATTGTGTGTTGAAACTTAACCCCGCCCCTTGCCTCGGTACCAGTGCGATTAAATGGAAATAATTAATATTTTATTCCATGAGTGGGAGTTGAACCGACAACCATGCGTTTTTAGTAATACGCTTTTGCCAAAGAAATTATTATTAAGTATCTATATCATTATTAAATATGGCGCAGGGGTACAAAGTAAGATAGCAACGCGACGGTTGTGGGTTCAATCCGCATTCGAAGGAATAAATTATTATTTCTTAATATTTTCATTTCTTCCCTCTGGCACCAACACAAAAGCCCGGCGTTGACTTCCGCCACTCAACACTCAATGCGTCGAAAAATTCGGCTGAAAGTGGGAAACGGAGTGTCTTAACACTAAATTCCTTCTGCCTACCCTGCTGCATGCGGGATGCAGCGTGAAGCTGATTTAATTATTAAATACTATTACTACGATTAAAAGAATTTAAATAACTAAATCTAAAAATCAATGCGTTAGCTATTTTTGATTACGGCATATAAATTGTGTTTAGTAAAAAAAACTCATATTATCAAAATATACACATAGAAATAGATGGTAAAATCAAATGGTTTTATTTAGTATTTCACAGAAGCTAGAACTGTATAAGTGCAAACACTGTAAAAGAAAGAAGTCAACTTCAAGTATGGTAAAGTTAGTAGTACCCAGTACCAAGTTTGTCTACTTTAATATAAATTTTCAAGAAGTTTTCAAAGATTTCCAATATCATGTTACTCAAATATGGAAGCGTTCAGTAAACAAAAATACATTTTTATCATATTTGTAATTTTTTTTTAGTAATTTTATCGAAGGAAAAGTATTTTATAAATGCTACCTCTATCAAGTCTTCTTAATATTTTATTTTATTAATAAATGAGGTGGGATATCTTATATTATATTTTCTCAAAAAGTTAGATAGAGAAGACTAAACTAGTAAGCAATGTATGGTATAGTACACACTACGAGGCAGACAACGAAAAATACCACGCAGCGAACCAAGTAGGGAGGATATTTGATATTTTCTACCATGTCTGGTCACTGTCCAAGGTATAACCTATATACCTAAATATTTTTCTGTACTAGTTTTCTTGATTTCGGTGAAAAAATTTTGCATTTTTTTATTTTTTTATTATTATATTTAGTATTTGTCAAAATATATTAATAGAGATAGAGAGATAAGATAAGCAATATTAAATAGTTTATATATATATATATATATATATATATATATATATATATATATATATATATATATATATATATATATATATACACTTTATAAGAAAATGAAAAAATTATAAGTTTATTAATGTTACATAAAAAAGTAATATATAAACGAAAAAAGATGAAACATACAAGTCATATAGACTGTCGTGGGTACTAGCGTGTGACTGTAACGCAATGGTTATGGGTTCGATTCCCACTAAAAAGAATTAATTATTATTTATTAATATTCTCATTGCTTAGTTCTGGTGTTGAGACATTGAGACCACGCCACTCAACATGTGGTGCCTCGAGGCAACAAGAATTCGGTCGGAAATGGGAAACGGAGTGTCTTAACACTAGCCCTCTGCCTGATGTGTGCGGGATATAGCGTGAAGTAAAAAAAATATCAATTAGATATGCACTAGAAAATTTGTCCACGTAGTCGACAATAACCTTCGTCGATACACTTGACCGAATAAAAACACAATACGCAATACTATATTTTCCATTACGAAACTCAAATAAATGACTACAGCAGTTAGAACAATCGAATTTGGTTTTACATTTCATTAAAGTAATTATCCGTTCTTTTCCCTTTATCGAGGCGAAGGTTAAGTGTGATTGTTGTAAATAATTAATTGTATTTGAAAAGGCTTATCGAGATCCATTCAGTAGATCAGTAACTTAACCCGGCGTTCGTCGCTACCAGGTAAAAAATATCAAAACCACCAGTCAGTACCACTTTAAATGAAACCACAGTTTTAACTACTCTATACAATTAAAGCCTAATACAATTACAAATTTCCCAAAAATAAAAAAGTGATTTTTTCAAACAAAATCTCTATATATAATAAGACAGTAAAAATATTTTGTCTGTACATTTAGTAATTTTGACTGAAATGGATAGAGGGACACTTAAAAAGAATAATAGAAAAACATTTTTTTTGAATTTCTTGTCTGTCTGTCTGTCGATATTTATGTCCACATTTTTCTCTAAAAGTACTAAACCGATTTACTTGAAAATTTCACCAATTGCTTTGTTTTAACTCAACTTAACTACTAAAGTTTAGTTCATCAAAATCAGGTCATTAAAAAAAAAGTTATCGTCATTTGAATGAACTCAAGGCATTAGTTTGCCTGTGAATATTATATAGCAATCGCGCTGGTAAGATTCTTAGCTAAAGAATGACATTCGAAACGTCTGGGTTATATGACTGTTGATAAAAATATATATTTTTGAAGCACTATTATATAATATTTTATACAATAAAGTAAACAAAATTGAATTGTTAGTGGAGATTACCTTCATAAATCATAACAGTTAAGTTTAAGTCGTAATTAATTCAACACAGAGATAAAGCACGATCTTGAAAGAAATATCAAGAAATCAAAGATTTTTTGGTTGGTTCGTTCATATAATATATGTAACTAATTTAAAAACTGTACAGGAGTTAATATGCAAACATTACAGTTATTTTACAAATAATATTATGAATCCTTCAAATCAATAATTTAACATTTAAGGCTGTTTCTGAATGAGTAAATTAAATTATTCACTGACATCAGCACATTTAACAGAGTTTTAGAATTATGATGAGACGTATATTATATAGGTAAAAAGAACATATAATGACGAAAATATATACGTGTAATAAATAATTAGCTTTATGTAGGTATATTTTATAAATATCAACAATGATATATTTTTAAATTTAAAACAATCAAAAATTCTTTGACGATAATGTCGTAAAAAAATTATATTAGAAGTAATTATAGTTCTCAATCAATTGTGCTTATTAAATCAATAATCATGTATTTTAAGCGGGTGAAGCCGTGGGCGAGCCGCTAGTAAATAATAAGGTTATTGTTGTAATGTAAAACGCCATTTGTCAAGAACGACGCACGCACACATAAACCTATCAAAAGAAACCCGCCGCATACGCCTCATTTCGAAATCGAGTCGAAGGTATTGATGGCAAAGTTCGCTGTTGAGGTTCTTTGATTAATTTCTTTAGGTATGGGCTTAAAATATTTTACCCTATATGCTGTTCCCGAAAAAAAGGAGCGCTGACACTTCCACCCTGTATTACCCTACACAGCATACACAATAATTATAACGACGGAAATTAGGAAATAAATGGAGTTGAGATCTCTACATTTCTTTTGTATATCTTGCAAGAAGCAGAAAATGAAAACAGAAAATGAAAAACTTGAAGGGTGAAAGTAATTTCTGTTATTGAAGACAATTATGTAATAATATAGGTAATTTTATCTTCTATTTTGAAAAATATAATTATTAAATAGGTTTACCGTCTATATTTTAGGTCTGTATTCTACGATAGCTTTTATTTTCTTACCATAATAGTAGTATTGCAGAAAATTAAAAAAAAATGCAGTATGTAAAGTTTTGTTATCCTAAGAATCCTCTTCCTTTCCGAGTGCATAATTTGATAAAAATTAAATTACATTCTGAAAGAAAACCGCTCAGCTAAGGATTTTTTTCCGGTAACTATTCATTTTCAAAGTTAGGTCGTAGCAAATGAGTCATTTCAGTGTAATATAGAAAAATTAAAAAATGTTTTTTTAATGTTTTCTTTTAAATATCTTTATCATATTATAATTATTTACAGCACTTATAGTTGGATTTAGTATAAATATACCTTGAACCCCTTACAATTTTATAAATATCTTAATTGAATTTGTAAATAAAAATTTACTTAATAGTAAAAAAGTAAAAATATATTAAAATTTTATTTGCTAATGACGATTGTAATATATTTAAAAAATATATGGATTGTTTCGTTTTAAAATAATTAGGGTACGGTACCAATAGGGTTCCAATGAAAGAAGTCACGAATTCAATGTTTAATCAAAATAGCAATTTTCGCAAAGGGGATTGTATAAAATGTATTGTCAACAAAATTCTATGATTGAAAGTTGTGCTAACAAAGTTCGATTTTATAAATGTATAAGAAAAATTGTACATTTTTCTAAATATTAAACTTATATTGATTGATACTGATTTATATGAATAGATAATAGCAATATTTTTTTTTAATTCTATGAACTCATCTTAATCGATCGTTGTGGCACAGGGACACAAACATGCGACTAAAAACGCGACTTGGGTTCGATCCTTCTCAAGGGAATGATATATTTAATATTGCCGCTCTGGTAACCCGGTAAAGCGCGGCGTTGATATCCGCTACTCAACAAGCAATGTTTTGAGAATTCAGCGGAAGGTGGGGGACAGAAGGGTCTGAATAGAAAAACTCAACGATATTTCAAATATACTTCATTAAAAGGTCCTTTTTAATATCGACTACCTATATTTCATAAAGTGATCAGACCAGCTTTAGCTATTAATATAATTCAAAGAGGAGCACGATCTGTTGTCGCTGGTTTTATTACATTCTATTTTCCTTTGAATTTTCAAAAGCTTGCTCGATAAGCTCCTCGTCTATTGTCTATTTGATCTATATAGAGTGTGTTCATGGTGTTTATAAGGTTTAGTTTGTAATTTAAATTATTATTTTATTGATGTTCAATAATTGATTCAAATTAATTAAATGTTTAATACATTTGTTTATTTATGATGTTAATAATGATTATAATGATATTATATTATTATACGGAAGTATCTTGGGGACAGATTGTCTTAATACTAGGTTCCCAGGTTCCTTCTAATCCTGGTATGTGCGGGACATAGCGAGAAGCACAGTTCCATTTTTTAAGGATTATTCCACTATAAGATTTTTTAAATTCCTATATTTTTTTTAATTAGTTACTAACAATTTCAAATAATCACAAATAAATTTTAGTATTCCTAAGTAATGTACTCTAAAGTCACACCTAACTGCCTACAGGGTAAATCAAGCAGTATTTTTTTAAGAATAATGACGTATTTCCATTGAAATAATTTTATACTGCTATCTATCACCATTGGTAACTTTGTTTAAAAGTCAAATAAATGGAAAAGTAATAAAAACTATTTATTACATGAAATAAAACGTTTTAAAATTCCCAGTCTTTGTCTCGGGGATTAGATGGGGGGAGGATGGAGGAGAGGGGAAAGATTCCCCGAGACAAAGACTGGCAACGCTCGCTGTTATACCAGTTTTTACACAATAAAGTAACACATACCAGCTTTGTACATTTAGTTGACAGCTAGGGCTAAACATTTATAGTATATATTTATTTTTATATACAGGGTGGAATTGTCAGTACTCCTTTTACGGTAACAGTATATAGGGTATAATATTTTAAACCCATACCTAAAGAAATTAATCACTATACCTCAACAGTTTAGACACGATGTTTATCCATACGTGAATTTTGTATGACGCAGTTACGTATAGATAGATACCAATAACGTAAACACATACTACTACAAAAATACTACTAAAGGTTAATCAACTTTGAACTTTGCCGCCAATACCTACGACTCGATTTCGGAACGAGGCGTATGCGGCGATTTCCCTTTGATAGGTTTATGTGTGCGTGCATCTTTCTTGAGAAATGGCGTTTTATATTGCAACAATAATTTTATTTTTTATTTTGTTTAAAAAAATCATTTTTTTATTTTTGGAAAAAATAATAATAATAATTGTATTAGGCTTTTACAGAATAGTTAAAACTGTGGTTTCATTTAAAGTGGTATATTATATTTATATTTTTGAGATTAATTTTTTTTTATGGAAAAAGACAACGCAAACGAGCGCACGGGTCACCTGATAGTAAGTCGCCGCCCACGACCCCGTGTAACAGAGGAGCCACACGTGCGTTGCCGGCTTTTATATTTTTTGCAAGTGTCATAACGTTTATTGCTGTCTACAAATAAATAGTATGGTCGGCAATGTAGGCGTAGGCAAGCAGATGATTATTGAGATGACCTTTCTTATATACTTTGATTAAAAATAGCCTCACCTTGTTTTTTTTAATAAATTCTTACGTCTCTTTTATTTTTAAACTTAGCATACATCTTATAGGTGCTTAAAGATGGTTGAAAATTATTATAAATATTTAATTTCATGTTGTAAAGATTTACAACTGTCTGTCGTTATGAAGATAAAACAGAAATGATTACAGTGTAATTTCTTCAAATGTTCTCTCGCGTAGCTTAAATTTTGCTAGAACGTTTTATTTAAAAATTGTTCATTTAACACCACCGCGTGAAATAATGAGCAAAAAAGTATTAGCAAAAATTTTATTTTCTTTATTTAATCATATGACCATCATAATTATTAATTTATTTATTTGGATAAGTATTCACTATATTCTTTGTAAAATAACTTATATTAGCTCCTGTACAGTTTTTAAATTAATCACATATTTTAAGTAAATATATAATTGGTATACAGAATATACATAGAAAGCACGTTATTAGGCAATTTTATATAATCTATGAAATAATCAATATTTTCGGTCAAGTTCAAGTCGAACTCATGACCCGAGAGTTTCGTACCAGTTTCAAGAATGGAGATACACCAAAAGAATAACTTATTAAAGTTGTCATTTTGTATCAAATTAAGTACAGATTAAAATTTGTACCTAATAGTTTTTTTCTGTGACACAAATACAAAAAGTTGTCAATTTTTGAAAAATAATTTTGGAATTTTCCTTTATACATGCCGTAAGTTTTAACTTCTTAACAAATTTCGTAATTGTGTATCAACGGGATGCATAAACCCTCATAGTTTATCGTCATTTGATTGCGATGATTTAGAAGATAGATTTTTTTGTACTCTAAGGGAATATAGACTTGAACATTGAGGTATCTAACCGTTAAGCGATCTTGTACAAAATACTCTTGACAGACAGACAAACAACAAAGTTATCTTAAAAGGATTTTGAGGTGGTTTTGTACCCTAAAATACCCTTGGCACATACATACCTGCAACATACAGGTGCAATAGTGCAATGCCGTTACGTGTCGCTTGTAAGTTATGAAATAATACTGCGGGATATTTTTATTAACAGTGTCAGAGCATTTTTTTCTTGAGAGATTTTTTTTTAGTTTGCTCCCATAAGTTATTTTTTTATACGTTTTTTAAAAAAATATTAATAACATAAACGAACGAACGGATTGAAGAACCTATTCAAAACATTTCTTTGAATATTAAATCATTTTTTATCACTGTGTTAAATAATTACGAATTAAGCTAGACTGTAACGAAGGTAATTTTCGCCATCTATTGGACTTACAATTGAACTGTAACCATTCGAACATTGTTAGAAAAATACTACTATGTTTATGTTAAATTTATTATAAGTATAGATTACACTTACACGACGAAATTAACGTTTAGCAAATAATAACTCAACTGCGTTATCAACATTCATTATCATATGTAGTCAATAGATATCATTGCGTATGTTTCTTTTTTTTTTTCAAATATAAATATCTTTTAAACTTTAAGTACATTATATTTTGATAGAGTGTAGCAGTAAGCTTTCCAAATTATTTTTTTTTTATGCAAAGTGCCATCTATTTAGATGCGCCGTTTATTTAAATGCGCCATCTATTTAGGTTTAAAATTAAGGACAGTTTAAAAATGCTGTTTTTATGTTAAATTTCACTTAACATAAAAATATATTAACCGAAAACGACGTTGTGTTAAAGTATTCAAATTATTGATATTCCTCCCGTCGTCATTAGTGTTTAACTCCACAGAACGTTTTTTGCGTTATCAAGATTCATTAGTACCTACTATTAGTCAATAGTTAGCGTTCTTGTATTGATTTTTACTATTTCAAATATAAACTTCTTGAAAACTTAAATACTTATATCTTTAGTAATAAAATGATTAATATTCTTTAGTATTAAAATGATTAATATTCCTCCCGTCGTAATTAGTGTTTAACTCCACAGAACGTTTTTTGCGTTATCAAGATTCGTTAGTACCTACTATTGGTCAATAGATAGCGTTCTTGTATCGATTTTTTAATGTCAAATATAAACTTCTTGAAAACTTAAATACTTATATCTTTAGTATTAAAATGATTAATATTCTTTAGTATTAAAATGATTAATATTCCTTCCGTCGTAATTAGTGTTTAACTCCACAGAACGTTTTTTGCGTTATCAAGATTCGCTAGTACCTACTATTGGTCAATAGATAGCGTTCTTGTATCGAATTTTTAATATCTCAAATATAAACTTCTTGAAAACTTAAATACTTATATCTTTAGTATTAAAATGATTAATATTCTTTAATATTAAAATGATTAATATTCCTCCCGTCGTAATTAGTGTTTAACTCCACAGAACGTTTTTTGCGTTATCAAGATTCGTTAGTACCTACTATTAGTCAATAGATAGCGTTACTTGTGTCGTTTTTTACTATCTCAAATATTAACGTCTTGAAAACTTAAATACTTATATCTTTTGATAGAGTGAAGCGATTACAATGAAATAAACACTAAAACCTACCTTGATTTATTTGTAATTTTTATGTATAAAAGTTGCTTAAATTTATTGTGTACTTTTTACGTGATACGTGTTCACATAAACAGACAAACAGACAAAAATTCCAAAAATGTTGGAAATGGATTCTGTTAGTTATCCTTTAACACCCTGGCTAATTTTTTCTTAAATATTTTCAATGTACAGAAACGACTTTTCTACAGATTTATTATAAGTATAGATACGACAATAATTAATTAAGTTCTACCAGAATCCAAAGGCCAGTCGTGGCGCAGAGGCATAAGTATGGATGATCATATGACCATATGATTAAATAAAGAAAATAAAATTTTTGATGATGATGGTCATAAAGCCGTAGTAGACAGAGGAAAATCTAGTAGAAAAAATCCATACGCAACTCTCAACATAACGCAAAAAACGTTCTGTGGAGTTAAACACTAATTACGACGGGAGGAATATTAATCATTTTAATACTAAAGAATATTAATCATTTTAATACTAAAGATATAAGTATTTAAGTTTTCAAGAAGTTTATATTTGAAATAGTAAAAATCAATACAAGAACGCTAACTATTGACTAATAGTAGGTACTAATGAATCTTGATAACGCAAAAAACGTTCTGTGGAGTTAAACACTAATGACGACGGGAGGAATATCAATAATTTGAATACTTTAACACAACGTCGTTTTCGGTTAATATAATTTTATGTTAAGTGAAATTTAACATAAAAACAGCATTTTTAAACTGTCCTTAATTTTAAACCTAAATAGATGGCGCATTTAAATAAACGGCGCATCTAAATAGATGGCACTTTGCATAAAAAAAAATAGTTTGGAAAGCTTACTGCTACACTCTATCAAAATATAATGTACTTAAAGTTTAAAAGATATTTATATTTGAAAAAAAAAAGAAACATACGCAATGATATCTATTGACTACATATGATAATGAATGTTGATAACGCAGTTGAGTTATTATTTGCTAAACGTTAATTTCGTCGTGTAAGTGTAATCTATACTTATAATAAATTTAACATAAACATAGTAGTATTTTTCTAACAATGTTCGAATGGTTACAGTTCAATTGTAAGTCCAATGGATGGCGAAAATTACCTTCGTTACAGTCTAGCTTAATTCGTAATTATTTAACACAGTGATAAAAAATGATTTAATATTCAAAGAAATGTTTTGAATAGGTTCTTCAATTCGTTCGTTCGTTTATGTTATTAATATTTTTTTAAAAAACGTATAAAAAAATAACTTATGGGAGCAAACTAAAAAAAAAATCTCTCAAGAAAAAAATGCTCAGACACTGTTAATAAAAATATCCCGCAGTATTATTTCATAACTTACAAGCGACACGTAACGGCATTGCACTATTGCACCTGTATGTTGCATGTATGTATGTGCCAAGGGTATTTTAGGGTACAAAAACACCTCAAAATCCTTTTAAGATAACTTTGTTGTTTGTCTGTCTGTCAAGAGTATTTTGTACAAGATCGCTTAAAGGTTAGATACCTCAATGTTCAAGTCTATATTCCGTTAGAGTACAAAAAAATCTATCTTCTAAATCATCGCAATCAAATGACGATAAACTATGAGGGTTTATGCATCCCGTTGATACACAATTACGAAATTTGTTAAGAAGTTAAAACTTACGGCATGTATAAAGGAAAATTCCAAAATTATTTTTCAAAAATTGACAACTTTTTGTATTTGTGTCACAGAAAAAAACTATTAGGTACAAATTTTAATCTGTACTTAATTTGATACAAAATGACAACTTTAATAAGTTATTCTTTTGGTGTATCTCCATTCTTGAAACTGGTACGAAACTCTCGGGTCATGAGTTCGACTTGAACTTGACCGAAAATATTGATTATTTCATAGATTATATAAAAATGCCTAATAACGTGCTTTCTATGTATATTCTGTATACCAATTATATATTTACTTAAAATATGTGATTAATTTAAAAACTGTACAGGAGCTAATATAAGTTATTTTACAAAGAATATAGTGAATACTTATCCAAATAAATAAATTAATAATTAAGGCTGTTTGTAATATCTCTATTTCTTAAATGAATAATCATCTAATTCAAGCGGGCAAAGCCGCTGGCAGGCCGCTAGTATATAATAAAAGTATTCTTTATACTCTCATCTATAGAAGTAATAAAATAAGAATATGTAATATCGCGAATATACAAAACGCAGACTTGAACTTTGCAAGAAAAATTGTATTCACCGAAAACAGTCGACGTGAAGCATTTGTTCCTGAAATAATGGATAATATAGTGTGATTTATATGTTCAAAAAGTCATACAATTTAGTTTTATGATATATATAACATTTTAATGTGATGTTTCAAATTGGGATAAGTATTTTTTCCCGCTTCTGCTAAGGAAGGTTTATGTTTTTCGCACGTATCTTGTATGTATGTATGTAATATACTTTATTACCTCATATCTCCAGAACCGCTGAACAGATTTACATAATTGAGGTATCGTTAGATTTGTATAAGCAGCTCAAGTGTTCTTGGATAGGTGACGTAAAAAAAACAATCATGGCGGCTGTGGGACGCCATTGGACTTAATGAAAAAAAATATTTTCGTTTCGAATACCACAATATGGGAATCGAATTCAAGAGCTCAATACGAGGATTTCAATAAGGTATATCATGATTATCATTACCATAATGAATCCTAACAAAAAAGTGAAAAATAAAAAAATATTTAAAAAAACAAAAACCCCGACTGCATAAAACTAAAAAGATAATAAACAAGCCCAATAGTTTATTAGGAGTAACAATCATTGTTTCAAAAAAATTTCTTTTTTTATTTTCGATTTCTTTTTTAATTATCGATATTTATACAATGTTAATAAGACAGGTATTTGTAAATTTTTCTCCTAACGACTCCCAATATAATTTTTTTATTAATAATTTGTATGGCTTAAATAAGTATCCTTATGATTTAGGGCTGATAAGGCGATCTATGTGTTCATTGAACAAAAATTTTATAAAAATTTCAAAAGTCTTGTTACTCATTTCAACATGTTTATGAGAAACAAGAATTTAATCGACAATATAGTAGAAATATTTTTAACATTTTTTAAAGTGTTATTCCACACTTAGGGAAGGGAAGTACTTATTAAAAAAACGTGTAAAAAATTGAACGTAGCGGGATTTGAATTTGCTAATGTAATGATTTTATATTTATGAACTGTAATATTCGCAATAATTTATTATAAAAATGTAAATCAACCTCTTTGTTTAATAAAAAGATGTTTTTGAAAATAAGTGACACTATAAAAATGACGATTTATGTAGTCGGGAAAATTCGAGATACACTTTTAGACCTATAAGTAATTCTTCAATCAATAAACTCTTTAGCAGGAACCCCGCATAATTTCCTGACTGTTAATCCTATTAAACTATTGGGCTTGTTTATTTTCTTTTTAGTTTTATGCAGTCCGGGTTTTTGTTTTTATAAATATTTTTAATGTCGCCTTTTCTTAAAACATAAGAAGACACAAATAAGTTCTTAGAAAACCATTATTCATTCTGTGTCAAGGTCACAAATTCCTTCACTTTTTAGAGAACATAATTTTGGCATATAGCCAAAAGCTGAGTAGTTAAAACTGTGGTTTCATTTAATTTTTTGGTTTTACAGTTATAAATAAATAGAGTTGTTCAATTATTTTATAATTATTATAGTTCAGCCAGCATTACAAAGGTAGTAAAGTAAGTACATAAGGAAACCATTTTATGTAAAAGATAGAAGTGTCGGCCTCATTCCATTTTCCTGCGGATATTTGTCGCTGAACTTGCTTTGATATAGCCAAAATTATGTTCCACTCTCTAAAAAGTGAAGGTATTTGTGAAGTTGAAGGACTCTTAATATCTTAGTATAGTAAACTTTGATTATAGCGAGACAGTTTGATTGTTAAGGCGGTTGTGGGTTAGATCTTCACTCGGTGGAGTTTCAGTAAGATAAAGTGCGCCGTTGAGTTCCGCCACTCATCACGCAGTGTCCGGAATTTGGGTGAAAGGTGGAGAACGTGTCATAACATTCGCTTCGCAAAAAGACTTGGTGCTTTCAAAGCACCCGTAATAGCCCGATAACTAAAAGTTAATACTTAATAAAGGTAACGAACGAAAAGTGCCAGACTATATGATGATGTTCGAATCTTGCAAAAATAGTTCGAAAACCTTTTATCTCTTCATGGCATTAAAAAAATGCGATCAAATTAATACAAGAAAATGTTACTTTGATAGCCGAGCCCAGTGTCGTGTATGAAGAGAACTAAAGGCAAGGCAAAAGGTGTATATATATATAAAAAAATCAAATCAAATCAGCTTCACGCTGTATCCCGCACGCAGCAGGTTAGGCAGAGGGAACTTAGTGTTAAGACACTCCGTTCCCCAATTTCCGCCGAATTCTGGAGGCATTGCGTGCTAAGTGGCGAAACTCAACGCCGCGCTTTGCCTCGACACCAGAGCGAAGAAATGAAAATATAAATGTAAATAAATATTTCACTTCCTCGAGTGGGGACAGAACCCACAACCAGTCGATCTTATAGTCACACTGTGCCTCTATATGAATATGTAGATATGAGAGAATAATAGTTTAGTAGTACTAATAACATCACAAAGATCGGTTAACTTAAGCAATGCTAACACCAACCACAAATAATTAGACAATAGAATCATGTACATATAGCTCCCGATACTGATAACTTGTATGACAACAAGAGTAGTGCTACTAGATGTACCCTAGAGATAAGATTCGTTGTTCTTGTAACCATCCGAATAAGGGTACAGTGAAGCCCAACCCCAATAAAAAATGAAAAAAAACAAAAGAGAACTTCAAAAAAATATAAAGCTATACTACTTTGCTACACGTGTTTTAGGATTCAGTCACGGCTTTATACCTAAAACATAATATATTTCTACGTAAAAAACGACGAGGTATAACATGTTTCATTTCGCGACTCAGCTGATCTATAAAATTGATGTTTCCATTTTGTCGAGTCTTTTTGAGCGAAAGTAAAAGAACTTTTTATAAATGATTGGTACGTGCTTACAGGGATTATTGAAAAAAATTAAATATGGAATAATATAATTATTCACCTTTTAAAGATCACGTACTACGAAAAGATACAATATATTAAAATACATACATTGTGTGCTGAAACAAAATATATTTTTAAGCTCTCTATGTATAACGTTCTATATAATAAAGCAAATACAAAAACTGATATGTAATTTCTTTCTTTTTTTGTAAATTCTCCTCTCTTATAGTAAACTCCCCATCCCGCTATATATACAGGATGCACCGTGAACCCTAAAATAATCTACTGGATAATTACTCATCCAAACGCAAACAGATATGTTCTACGTAGCGATTATTTTAGCAAACGAGAAGCGCGGGACGATGAGGCGGTGACATTACACATTAATTAAACAGCGAGGTAATAAATACATTGTATGTTCCAAGACGCGTCGGAATTATTTTGCTTGCTTTCAATATATTTCTAAGAACTGACACTGGCTTAGAAATTTATCTCTAGAAGATTATTTTTTGATCAAGATCTCTATCATCGATGGGTTTTTAAAAATATACTTTTAAAAATAAAATAAACTTTAAATTTATAAATGTTTATATTTTTGAAATATAAAAATAATTGTTTATAAGCAATATAATCATTCAAATGAACGAAAGGAAGGTAATATATGTAATATAAATTTAAAGTAACAAAGTATTATTCTACACATTTTCTTACTTCATGGCACAAGCGTGTGACTGTAAACGTGACATGAAGGATTGAGGGTTTGATTCCCACTCGATGAAATGAAATATTAAATGTTTTCATTTCTTCGCTCTGGTGTCGAGGCAAAGCGCGGCGTTGAGTTGCCACTCAACACGCAATGCCTCCAAAATTCGGCGAAATGGGGAACGCAGTGTTTTACCATTAGGTTCCATCTGCCTACCTTGCTGTGTGCATGATACAGGGTGAAGCTGAAAATCTTATTTGAGCTATATTCACATGGTGTGATATAGATATCACAATATATGTGTATAATATCTACATATAAATTAACTACATCTACATATAACTCATATAACTTAACTCGCATAGTCTCCATTTTACTGTGCATTCTTTCTTACAGTTATGAATTTGACGTTTACATTTAAATTCTTTATTGTTCAGAAAACATAACAATTTTATCATAAAAATGTATGTATATTCTAAATGAAACCACAAACAAAAAAATCTTTACAGTCCGTGCTATTTGCGTCCGCTTGCTGAATTTAATAATCTAGTCAGTTTATGATTTAGGTCACTGAATTTAAAAAGTTCTAGAATAGAAAATGCACATATTTAAAATTTGTACTCACATAAATAGAATGTGGGAAATGTAGAAAACGGATTGCGTAATATAATAATTGTTTAATATAGTGATTGTTGAAATAAAAAAATGTATTTAGACTGTACAATATTTTATTTATTAAGAGGCACAACCGTGAAACTAAGCACGACAGACCGGAGCACATATATTTTATTGGGAATCTACCTGTTTTCATCTTATTGTCTGTTTTCAAGATATCATCCTTAGTGATATTTTATTGTGCCTACTTGCTTTTATATTTCATTTCATATTTTATTTGAATTGAGTGTTATATTAATAGAATAGACATACTGTTCAGGCTTCATTCACCTCAATGAAATAAATATATCTTTTTCTTTAGTTAACCAGGAAAAAATAACCTAATTTTTCTAGTTGGTCACTTGGCGCTCGTTTGGATACATTGTGTGCTGTGTAGCGAAAATGAATCTAACCGTACCCGAAACAAAATGATTAAACATAAAAGTAAATATCACCAGTAAGATTAGAAGCTCCCTTATGCAAAATACACATCATCTGCGTCAAGATGCAGCGGTGGTTTTTATAAAAAAAAAATCAATAAGTATTAATTTAAATAAATTACAAATACATTTAATATTGTAAGTGCTATATAATCTCTTTATAGTTAGGAATACACTTTATTTTCATTAATATGAAAATAAAGATAGTTTAATTCTTTTTTGTCTTACCCATATCCTTGAAGGTTGTCGTGGCGCAGGAGTTGTGCTCCATGTGACTGTACGCGACAGGTCGTGAGAACGATTCTTACTCGAGAAAATGAAATATTTAATATTTAATTTTTTTCGCTCTGGTAACACGCGGCTTTGAGTTCTGCCTCCAGAATTTGGGGGAAAGTTGGGAACGGAAGTGTCTTAATAGGGACGGAAAGTCTTAACATTAGGTTTCCAGGTTTCCTCTGTCTACCATGTTTTGTGCGAGGTAAAGCGTGGAGCTAAAAAAATGTATAGGTATAAAAAAGTGGATAATAAAAAATATATGTATACGAAACACGAAGCTAACTATGTCATTTACTAGAATTTCGTTAATGATATCGCAATCGGTGATTACGACCAAAACAATTTGTAGAAAAGTCGAACTACGATGAGTATGGCTTAAATACATTAATCCGAAGTATTGATAAGGCATGTGGATATATGTATATCAGCTTCACGCTATATCCCGCACACAGCAGGGTAGATAGAGGGAAGCTAGTGATAAGACACTCCGTTCCCCACTTTCTGCCGAATTCTAGAGGAATTGCGTGTTGAGTGGCCGAACTCAACGTCGCGCTTTACCTCGACTCCAGAGCGAAGAAATGGAAATATAACTTTAAGTAGATATTTCATCTCCTCGAGTGGGGATTGAACTCACAACCAGTCGGTTTTACAGTCACACTTTGTGCCGCTGCGCCACGACTGGCCTCGATATATGTATAGATACAACGAATAAGATAACACGAGCATGGATACTCACGATGAACAAGAGGTTTCCTTGTTCTAACTCAAGTGATCTCAAACACGTTCTCATGAAGCATCTGCGTAAAATTACTAATAAGTTGTGGAATGTACAGAAAATAACATTTTATTACGTACTAGCTACCCGCTCGCGATGTCCGTTAGAATTACATAATTAATTATAAATTTAAATTGCAAACAACATCCATTCACTTCCATCATTTATCATATCCAATTCATTCATCTTCTGTTCCACACCTTCCTTCTCTTACAAGCTCAACATAGCTATGTATAGATCCGTTCTCCCCTTCCGCATTTAGGGCAATGGATGGCGATCCCCAATGCCGCATTTGTGATTTAAAATTAAAAATTTTGATTTCAATTTTATAAGAAAATAACAATAGATTTTATCAACAGAGAATTGAACAAATAACTGAATAAGAACCCTCAATCAGGCTGATCACGGGAAATACTCCTTCCGGTTAATTATGTGTCACTTGTTAAAACGAATCCAGAGTAAGCACTTTAAAACGTCAGAATGTAAATTAATTTATCAGAAAACTTTTTATATAACTCTGTCTTTAAGTAATTAGTAGAGACGTGAAGTTGGAAACTTTCGCAATTTTTATGACGACACCGGGATCCTCTTGTTGAATTAACATTTTATAAAGATATTAATTGCTTTTTCATAAATTACCTACTAAACAATTATTTTATAATGAAAGGTTTTTATAAAATTGTTTTTTTTTTTGCATTTTTTAGAGTTACCGTACCTCAAAAGGTTCAAACGGAACAATTATAGGATCACTTTGTTGTCCGTCTGTCAAGATCATTTATTTCGAGATCGCGTTGTGTTCTTGGGGGGACGCTCTATCAGTGCGCTCTAGCGAGTTGCACGTGGCCGATGGAACGTTGCAGCCCTCGTAAGGGCTAGCAGGGGTCACTACGGGCAAGCCTTCCATCTTGGGCCCCCTATGCCTTATAGGTTTCTTACAGGTTCCTTACAGGGTTGCCTTATAGGTTCTCTGAAAAACTATAATGTTCTTTATATAAATATTTATCCAGATCATTATTCTGATATGTTTGCATCATTAGAATCCCGTAACAAACATGCCATCCTAGTATCTGTAACTTGGTTAAAGCTCTGTTTGCCAAACACTTCTTTCCTACTCCATACCTGGATTTCGTCTAATTTGTAATGACCGAGTTAGTAAAGGTGGAGGTGATGTGCAAAAATGCTGGAGGTGACTTTCCAATAATTCCTTTCTCAATAATTAGTCTGTCTACTCAAACACCGCTGAACATTTGCTTATCCAGTTTATTCTCTTCTATAGAAAAAAACCCTGCCTCTCCTATATGTGTTTTTTACCTAATATATAAACATTAATGTTATATGTTTTGTTATTGAGGCCGGTCGTGGCGCAGCGGCACGAGGTGTGACTGCAAAACCGACTGGTTCTGGGTTCGATTCCCACTCGAGGAGATGAAATATTTACTTAATGAATGATGAAATATTTATATTTCCATTTCTTCGCTCTGGTGTCGAGGTTAAGCGCGGCGTTGAGTTCTGCCACTCAACACGCAATGCCTCCAGAATTCGGCAGAAAGTGGGGAACGGAGTGTCTTAACACTAGGTTCCCTCTGCCTACCCTGCTGTGTGCGGGATACAGCGTGAAGCTAATTTAATTTTTTTTTTTAATGTTATTCCGTGTTATTGATGCTATGAGTTATTTATAATATTAATTATTCACACTTAAATGACTATCAATTTTAGTACTCACTATTTTCTACGTACGACCATTCGCGATTCTAATTTTCGTGAAGGTAGCCAGATAATCAGACAATTTGTAAACGAAATGCTTTCTACGGTTCGCAATTACTTTGAGTTATTTTTAGTAGCTATTGTAAACGAATTTGATGTAGCCATACGATTGTATAGGAAATATCTGAATTTGTATTTATTTCAGTTTCTTTTGCACAAATCATTTTATAGTAATAAGATGTTTTTAAACCATAAAGCTTATGAAATGAAAGCATTTGATAAATTTTACAGAACACTCATTTGAAAATTATATTGCATAAAATTAATTTTAATGTGGACATGATGCGTAATAAAAAAATGTTCAGAATTCATATACAGTAACATGTTTTGTAACGAGACCGTATTTCTATAACTTCAAGTAAAGTAGAAGAAAGTAATTTCTATATTTTATCCAAACTATGTATGACACTAGTAATTAAGTATTTGCAATATTGCTTTATCTGTATATTTAAATATCACTTGAAATTGAAAAAAAATATATATAATTATAAAATATGAGAAGCTATTGGCATACGCGATAGTTGTGGAGACGGTTCTCACCGAAATGAGAAGGAAATAAATCATTTTCATTTCCCCGCTCTAGTAGGCAATGTGTGACATGGAGGCCACTTAACACGCACACGTATTCCTATTGCAGTATTCATTCGGAATATCTGTTTCTGGTGCGGAGAACCGAATCCTGCTATATACGACACTAATAAAGAACCAAATAAAAGGCCAGTAGTGGCGCAGTGGCACAAAGTGTGACTGTAAAACCTACTGGTTGTGGGTTCGATCCCCACTCGAGGAGATGAAATATTTACTTAAATTTATATTTCCATTTCTTCGCTCTGGTGTCGAGGCAAAGCATGGCGTTGAGTTCTGCCACTCAACACGCAATGCCTCCAGAATCCGGCAGAAAGTGGGGAACGGAGTGTCTTAAAACTAGGTTCCCTCTGCCTACCCTGCTGTGTGCGGGATACAGCGTGAAGTTGATTATTAAATACTATATGTTCTTGGCAAGTATAATAAAGAGCGCTATTAGGTTCTGTCAGGCCGAGTACAACTTTTCTCACAAATATTCTTACAAAGAATCATAAAACGATACTAAGTTTGCCGATTAGGAAATTTATTTAAATTAAACAATCACCATTATATGTACACATAATTTTTGCGTAAGTTTTTTTTTTGGTTATCTTGTTAGCTTAAGCCTCACGGGTCTGAATTAATTAATAAAATTTCGTTTGTGTGGAACTTTTAGAGGTTGTTTTTTACAGAATGGAGTAAGTAGACCTTTTGTTTAACCCTTGATCTTTAAAAAATCGATAGCTAGGCTAGCAAATTTTTATATAAATATTATTTAATAAATTTCAATATTTACATTTTTATACGCTTAAACCAATACCAAATAAATATAGTAGCTACATTAAAATGGAGTTATATAGAAATAGATTTTAGTGGCTTAGTATATTTTTCGTGTTAGTGAAATAACATTTCTAATTTCTCAGTGGCCAGTCGTGATGCAGGGGCACAATCGGGCGCCTGTTACGCGGCAGGTTGTAGGTTCGTGTCAACTTGAGGAAATGAAATATTTAATATTTTTATTTAGTCGCTCGAACGGAAACGGAAGTATCCTAATTGGAACGGATTGTCTTAACACCAGGTTCCCAGGTTTCCTCTACCTACCCTTCTAATTTCATGGATACAGCGGAAATAATATACACAAAAGCAGCTACAGAGTTATTTGCTAGTTTTAATATTTATACCGAGTAATGAATGTTTGACTGGTTTATTGTTTGAGTTAATTTTAGATGCGGCATCACAGTTTACTGCAGCCTATGTATATATAATATTAATATCGAATTTCTCTGGCTTCACTCAAGAGTAAGCTTATATTATCTACACAATAACTTTATAGTTTAAAGTGCATCGCATCCACTGGAAGGCAGATTTATTTATAGTTACGGAACTATTTAGTGCAATATGGAAAATAGCAAAATGGTATTGACTCACATTTTAATCTTCATCTACATAAAACAAGAACAAAAAATCATCTTTGTACTAACCACAAGAGATGTTACGTTGTTGTCGAAATTGTTGCGACGCACTCGTTAAAACTTTTTATTGAAACTTTCTCAGTGTCTACTAGGCTTTTAAAAACTTTTACTTATTTTTTATTTTTACCTTTTTGTTAAACGTTATTATTATAAGAGTAACATTATTATATACATACAGTCACCGCCTTTTGACAGGTACGTTGCCATAGTGAAGCCTCTTCAGCTTTCTCCTTCAGCTTCAGCTCCTTGCACTGCCTAATTTATTCTATTCGGATACATATACAAAAAAGTAAGTAACAAAGTGACATTATACTTTTTTAGACAAAATAATTAAATTGAGACGAAACAATGTAGCATTAAGTAAGAATCAGACAAAACTATTTTATAACGCATATAAATAATAATATAAAAGATCATTAAATTGCGTGATGAATTTTAAACAAAATTTTCATGTACCTATTTCTATTATACTAAAAAATAAATAATTATAATTGATATTTGACTACACCTCACTCTCTCTCTCTCTCTCTCTCTCTCTCGCAATGTGTCGTGACTCGTGATTATTTCTGAATCACTTTCAACCCTTTTTGAGTCTCACGTGATTTATTGACGACTTCGGGACATAGGACAGCTGTGTTGAAAATTATGAGATAAACTGACATTATATTTTTAAAGATTTAGAATAGCTTTTCATAGTATAGGAGAAGATAGTATTGTGGTCCCTTTCACATTTGTTATTAAAAATCACGCTATCCAGTAACTTTTTTAAAAAAAATAATGTTCCGTGTGCGGGATACAGCGTAAAGCTAAAAAAATCTATAACTTATAGACTCAAACTGGCTGTGCAGCCGAAATAAATCTGCGATTTTTGTCATTAAGGTCAATAATTTTCACATGGATTAAGGGGGGGCATATAACCCTTTCTTGTCACTCAAATTGTTAAATTAGCGTTTATTGGGAATATATATATTTTTAATATTCTATCGCATTTTTTTTTATTTCATACTAAGTTAAATATAGATAGATAAATATCAAAACCAGTGATATTTAGTTTTGTATTGGTTTTATTTTTCATATTGGATTTTTAAAAAAAATGGGGGGCCACATTACCACCTCCTCCTAATATTAATTTATATTGGGGTAAGTTCCAAATGACTACGTGTTTCTTATTGGATACGCGTTCGATTCCTACTCGAGGAAATTAAATATTTGATATTTCCATTCTCTTGGCTCTGGGATCGCGGCAAAGCCCGACGTTAAGTTTCGACACTAAATACGCAGTGCCTTCAGAATTCGGCTGAAAATGGGGAACGGAGTGTATTAACACTAAGTTGTTGTAGTTGCCTACTGTGTACGGGATACAGCATGACGTATTGAGATTTACGTTTAATGGATTTCATAAGCGATACAGTAAACTATGGATAACCTTTAAATACGTAATGCGATTTATTTTGGGTCACGCCGCAAGTATGTTGTTTGATCCGCTTTGTTAGTTATGTCTTTGAAATTGATTTTTCTATAGTCTAAAATTTATGTCTTTCTATGTTAACTCTGTTGGGATTTGAATACCTAATCATTTTGTGGTATCGTACTACTAAGGTACATAATTGTATATTTCACCATTTATTTTTACATAGCAATATTTTACATCGCAATTATTGTATCTCAAAATTTCTAGTTGAATTTCAATATAATAAAATTTCGGCGATGTGCGATGGCTCCGTACCAATTTTAAAATTAAAGCACCCAATAGGTTTTGATTACGGGGCGAATTTAATGTAATGTGCAGCAAAAATTATAAATAAAACGCTCGTATCTTTTGACTGAATGAATTTAGAAGCTTCATTTTTATGTACTCCGAAGGGATTATAGACCTAAATATTTTATATGAATTTTAGCTCTATTCTTCCACGAGAAATTCAGATAAAGGGCCTTTAAAGGTTCCGTCTATTCCTTTTGATTTACGGAACCCTTATATACTTTAAAATATTGTAAAGAAACTAAAAGTAGTTTGTAAAACTCGTATGAATAGCAGCTTTTGTTAACATAATCGATATTAACCACAGCATCAGTACTGCTAACAAGTTTCAAACTTATCGATTTAATATATTTACCTTTTAAAACTTTCAGCGCATGAGAAGATTAATATTGTGAGAATCATTTGACATCGATATTTTTAACAAATATATATAAATAAGGAAGTAATTTATGTTATTTTAGCCTGAATATTTAATTGGGGGATGGGGAACGGAGTGTCTTAACACTAGGATCCCTTTGCCTACCCTGCTGTGTGCGGGATGCAATGGATTATTTAATGACATCTAAATATTATATTACTTATCAGGGACACAAAATCAGAAATAAATCACGATACAAATAAATAATTTGTACAGATCACACGAAACAGCAGCACAGCAGTAAGGGCAGTTGTCGTGCCAAAATTGCGTTTGTCTGAAATACCTAATTTAATGCCATCTCTATTAGAGGCCGTCGTGGCCCATGGCCCAAGGGTGTGACTGAAAGTGGGGAACTGAGTGTCTTATCACTATCCTCTGCCTACCCTGCTATGTGCGGGATATAGCGTGAAGCTAATTTAATTTATTTATTTTTATTTATATAAAATTTCTTTATAAATATTTTTTTAATAAAATTTAAATTATAGTGCTCAAATTTACGCGCAAATAGAAATTCAGTTCTATTCCTTGAGTGATCCCATAATATGGTGAAAAGCAACCCAACAGGATCACGAACGAATGTGATACGAACGACTTTACAGTTATCCAATTTGCGTTCGTATCGTATTATTATTGAAAATTTTTGAAATAGATTTCAAATCTTTTATTTTTGTTGACATTATCAAGTTCAAGCTCCTGAGGCTTGGGAGAAAAAAATATCTTAAAATTTTGTGAAATCTATCTAAAGGAGATAAACTATTCCATACAATTTTGGGCCCAGAATGTAAAGATATGAAAATGGTATGATTTAATAGATTTAGGTACATCATTCCCTCCCTGAAATCTATATAAATTGTGGCAATCTGAGAGCTGAGTTATTAGAGATTTGATAAAAGTGAGGTTAAGTTCGCAGCACAATTTCTTGAATTTCAACTTCTATAAAATATGTGATTACTGAGTTGTTTAAGCATTAATATTTATTATTTATAAATAAAACACATTTTAATGAATATTTTATTCTTCTTCTATTATCTATTATTAAAATGTCATCTAAGAAGTGTGCAGGTGGAACTAAATTATTTTGGTATCTAGCCCTACTAAGGTATGGTACCTTATATATAATACTCATAACATGAGCACAGCAACCTACAATACAATTGCAGTATTTCATAGCAATAGCTTCCCTTCCTCTACGAAAGCTGTCAACTAAAATGTAACAGAAATATATTTTCCTGCTTATATGTCGAGATTATATCACACCTCTAAGTAACCAGGTTGTGGTGGTTTTCATCGTTTAAAGGTCGTCGGACTAGGGTATTGCAGTGTCCATTTCCTATCCCACAATTCACACAGCGATTCATATCCATAGCGTGGCGGTCGTAAGATCCAAAAGATTTCAGAGTCCAGTGGGGAAGCGAGGGTCGTACAAAGTAGGCAGAGTCAAAATCCGAGAAAAACAAAACAGTAGTCGTTCAAAACGTCGATGCGTTATGACATGAACGTAATGACAGAAGCAAATGTTTTTTTTTATGTTTTTTATTTAATGGCCTGATTTTGCGATGACAAACAGAAGCAAAAATGCAAAAAATCATTAGACAAGGTGTGATTGTCAATCAGCTGTCACATCTCTGATTTAAAATATGATTGATTTTAATCGATTAAGAATCTAAATCTTATTTTTTTTTTTAATTTTTCTCCACTTCCAGAATGTCAATTAATTTATTATTTGCTATTCTAAAAATTAAAAAAAAATGAAACTTTTTAGATCACATCTCAATTCTTTACGTGTAGGCCCAAAAGTTTCATTCTCCTTTATTAAGTACGCATTAAAATGACTGAAAAAAAAATTGGTTGGAAAATGTAGTTCTTCTTTATATTATAAATATAAGACATTAGTTTCCAATGCCAACACTTTTTGTGTTATACAAAAATAAAACATTGAATATGAAAGTGAAGTTTTATAAAATTTGTAAAGAACTAGAACTGTATTTAGATGTTTATATTTTCATTTTAAACTACCTATAAAGAAGTTAGTTAAATAAATCACAGTCAGCTGATTAGCTTATTTTTCTAACTTTAACGTTTTTTGGTACTGTACAAATACATTTTATAATTGACAAAAATATCATTACATGGCAATGTCGGAGTTTTTTCCGTTTTATGTCTTATATAAATGACGCAAGGCCTCAGGAGCTTAAAAATAAAAATATCTTACATTTTCATAACAAAAAGCCAGATGAAGCCAGTTTTCTATAGAGTTGTAGGCTAATTTCACTATTAATCATCTTAAAAGTACTTCTAACCAGGGCTTATTAACTTTATTGCCGCTATTAGGTTCACCTACTTTGTGTAAATAACTGTGAAGGGTGATGGTTAATTGAATAGAAATTACTAAGTATTTAGTTTTATTTATGTAATGAAGTTCTCATTAAAAACATGAACATAAAAGCTTATTATCCTTATATTACTGCTACGGGGGAACTCGAGGGAATGAATTATTATTTACTAGAGACCAGCTCCGGCTTCGCACGAATGCAATATGAAGCTAATAAAATAAAAGAAAATTTATTTAAAATCAATATATGAGTATTAGTCTTATAAAGTTGATAGTTATACACATGTGTATAAATTGTCTATTAATATATCGATCGACTCATGAAAAGAATATGGTCCGATATGACAATAGACCAAAAATCTAATTTTTACTCTATTTAATTAGGCTATCTTAGATCTACCTATCTCTATTCTTAAAATTTTCGTATATCTTTTGGTTACCGAGAAAAACTATCGAATAACGTCTGATTTAATTTTTATTACGGTTAATAACGGATGTCATACACAAGAGACATATATGAGAGACAGGAGATAGAAGCGCGAGGCGCGAGACGCGAGCGCTGCGCTCCATCGTCAAACAAGCTGTTGTTCACTGGAAAGAGTGGTCGAGTGAGAGCTTTTGCTAGGCATCAAATATCATTTCGTACTTAACATGCGGCGCTACTAATATTTAATGAAATGACACATTCAGGATATCCAGAACAAGGAGAATACTAAATATGTTAAGACATACTGCAAATATGTCCGGAACAAAGAGCTTATTATCCATAACGTCTTATTTAATAACATAACAAAAACGCGATATACGTGCTCAGAATTCAAGTTCAAACTTGTTATCATCTTAATGTTTCTGTCTGTTCAATTAAAAGTACAGTTGATTTGAGAACTTCCTCCTTTTACAATAGTCGGTTAAAAATGTAAAGGCGATGGAAGATCTTGGACCTCTTGTAAAGAGTTAAGATATGGTCCAATAATTGGTTATTATTTCAATTTTAGAATACCAAAAATCAGCTCAATTTACAATCTGAAACCGGTGATATATGACAAAAATTTTTTTAAATCTTAATCGATATAAATAATCCATTACAGTAGTACGAAAATAAAATTTTTGTTCATTTTAATTAAATCTGAGTATTTTAACGTACTTATTAGTGCATTTAATTACAATATAAAAAAAAGAAAATATCAATTACCTACAGTAGTTCGACACTCCAAATCTCTGTACAGTTTTAAAAAACGTTTAAGAATACTTAAGTTAGAATAGTAGTTTATCCTTATTTATTTAATGTTATGTATATATTTTTACACACGTTTAAGTATGTATGTATATATGTGTAAGTATATATTGGTTTTCAATATATGTATGTATGTATGTGTATAGTATATAAACGTTAAACATATTTTATGTAAGTTTTTATTGTAAGTACATATTATATATTATTGATTTATACTATTATATATTTAATATCATTAAATAAAATTTGCACTGAGGCGTTGTCCCCTTTTTCCTCATTACAATTTATCCGTAATGTTTCAAAGGTTGTCTGGTAGAGATTGCTTAAAGCAATAAGACCGCATTTGTATACGTGTTTTTTTTTCTTTTTTTATTTGTTGTTCTTTTTATATATTTCTTTGATTTATGTGTGCAATAAAGTTTATTCTATTCTAAAAAATTTTTACTGAAAAAATAAAAAAAGCCATTTGAATCAATTAAAATCAATCATATTTTAAATGAAAAATGTGACAGCTGATTGACATTGACATCTTGTCTAATGATTGTTGCAGTTTTCGTAGCACTCGTTTCGTTTTTTCGATGTGTTTTGCCATTACTTTGAAATTTACAACAACTATTGCATTGTTTTTTCAAGTTGCATGTTTTTCTGCTACTATGTACTATGTATAATTTGCCCAAAGAATAATTTATGAGTAATATTATACATAAAAGTAAATAGCTGTTAAATGGTTAAAATATGAGAATCATTGCGGAGTGTAGCGTGTGTGATTGATTACTCAATGAACACTTTACTCGGATTTCTATTGCATACGAATGATATGCTTGTGAGATATTCTAATAACAATACCAAATTATGGTAACAAACAATACCAAAGTATCTGTTTCAGCTTCCTGCTGTATCAAGATACTTCATTACTCACTTTCCACCGTATTTTCGAGGCATGTTGAGTGGTAGAACGTAACGCTACGCTTTTGCCTTGGTACCAGAGCGAAGAAATGAAAATATTAATAAATGTGAGTGGGTGCCGAACCCAAAAAATATAACTTTAGTGTCACACGCTTATGCTCCTGCGCCAAGACGGCCTTCTAAAAAATTAACGACCATATATGTATAATGTCTAGACTTGACTGCTTTTGACTGGCATAAAAATAAAAAAGGCATAGTGAAATTATGCGAAAAATAAAATACTATATGCCATTAATTTTGGCATGAGACAAAATTAAAAAAAGAAATACTGTTTCTAAAACTTCCGTGTAACTTCGTGGTCGAGGCTTACTCATGTTTTAAAATATACAGGGTGGAAGAGGCAGCGCTCCTTTTACGGAAACAGCATATAGGGCAAAATATTTCAAACCCATACCTAAAGAAATTCATCAAGATGCCTCAACAGTTTGGACGTAGACGTATTTTTATCCATACCTGTATTTCGTGTGACGCGATTACGTATAGATCCCAATAACGTAAACACTTACTACTACAAAAATACTACTAAAGGTTAAACAACTTTGAACTTTATCGCCAATACCTACGACTTGATTTCGGAATGAGGCGTGTGCGGCGGTGTTCCTTTGATTGGTTTATGTTTGCGTGCGTCGTTCTTACAAAGGCGCTTTATTTTAAAATGACAATTTTATTATTTATTTTGTTGGAAAAAATATTTTTTTCATTTTTGGGAATTATTTTTTTTCTGATTTATATTAGACTTTTATAGAGTAGTTAAAACTGTGGTTTCATTTAATGTGGTGCTTACACTTACACCCTGTATGTAAAAAAAAAATATTACAAAAACAAAATAAAAAGAACAACAAAAGTTACAATGGAATCGCAACAGTTCTATCTTACGAACAGGTTGAACGATAGTGAAAATGGCGGATATAATCTGACTGACGACAAAACACCACATTTTAATGTAAAATGTCCGCTATACCTGTGCTCTATAATTTATTATAGTAGTTTTTTTATAGTACTAAAATACGTTTCAAGTTTGAGAATAAGTTGGCTTATGGACATTTTAACATGTCAAATATTTAAGCATTAGTATTAAAAATGAAGAAAATAATTTATGGTTATGATACCATTAAATGGGGTGAATAGAAATATATGTAGCTTTGAAATTTGATTTGTACAATATAATTTTTAAATGTTATATGAAAACAATCTTTATTTTTGATTATTATATTTCTTTATTTCACTTCAAATTTGAAAATATATTTATAAATTTCTCATCATCGATAATTCATCTCATTATCGATGAGATAATAATTATTATTAAATAATAAGTTCTATAAACATCGTTCAATATTAATATTTACATTCATAAATACATATAAATATATTTTTTTACTTAATATTAAGTTCCATCAATCGTGTCCTATAAAATAACCTTTTTTGTTTGTAATAATAGCTAATATTATCTCATGCCTTCGTGAATAGGGTATAATAGTACATGAATATTATTCAATGTGCATATGGATATTGTCCTACGACTCCTAGGACCACAGATTCGCAAGCACCTTGCAAAATTAATACATGTAATATTTTATTATACTCCCTCCCCCTTACGATGTATCGTGTTTTTTGCTGAAGAACCACCACCCCCTTCAAGCCTCACGTGATTTATGGCTTACCTTAAATAATGATATAAACATTCTTTGCTTATAATGCACAAAGCTAATTAAGGCACAAGGTAAATAAATGTCCGGTTTTATATAATAAAGTCAAAATCAAAGATAGCTTATATAAATCCACGCTGTCCTAGTCAAAGCTAGATTATATAAAACCACACTGAAAACGAAACAGTTATATTTATGTATTTCGTCTTCTTAATGTTCCTTATAAACATTTCAATTATATCAATATCCTTGTGAAGACGTGAAATATTGTTGAGAATGTATTGTGAAGCAACCGTAAGTGTATCTATCTCATCGAATGCTTCTCGCAGAGTAAACTCAGTATGAAAGGAATTTATTAAAGTTCACCATTTCCCATTTACATAATACTTAAAATACGAAAAAGTATGAAATATTATAGTAAAAAATATTTGGCTAATTTTACAACCGGACAGTAAAATAAACCAAAGAAAGAAAAAATAAATAAGCAATATAAAGGCCTCTGACTTTTTTAACATGACATCTCTCTAATTAAACTTTACGTTATCAGATCTTTGCTTGTTAACAAATATTTTAAGGAAAACGTGGATTTATCTTCATTTATATCTTAATATCTTTCCCAAGGTACATAAATGGGGAAAGAGAGATGTTTTGTCTGACGGAAGACAAAAATCGCAAAGTGGTCGTACACGTATTTATGGCAACGGAACGTGGCTACGATGTCGTCGCAGATAAATTGCTCATTATATCAGGACTTACTTCCGTAAAAGATGGCAGAAAAGTGATTTAAAATCGCTCGTATGAACAGGCAAATTGTACGCGATATAAAATCTCTTTCGCTGGGTTTTTACGACGCTACTTTTTGTCTCCCATGCGAACGAGGGGTAAGACGCGGAAATGGTTAAAGCAAAACTACTAGCAGTATCGATTTTTTAAATAAATAAATCAGCTTCATGCTCTTTCTCATACACAGCAGGGTAGGCAAAGGGCAAATATAGAGTTAAGGCACTCCATTCCTCATTTTCCGCCGAATTCTGGAGGCATTGCGTGCTGAGTAACGGAACATAAAGCCGCACTTTGCCTCGACACCAGAGCGAAGAAATGACAATATAAATGTAAATAAATAATTTATTTCCCCGAGAGGGGATCGAACCCATAAGCGTCGCGTTACGGTCATACCCTTGAGCCGCTGCGACACGACGGCCTCTTTTTTATATTATATTTGTATTAAAAAGTAATTTTTTTGATATTAATTATATGTTCAAAAAAAGAAGATAAATAATAATTCATTCAGTGTCTTATTAATTAAATAATCAATTATTCAGCGCTGTATCCCGCACACAGCAGAGTAAGCAGAGGGAACGTAGTGTTAAAACACTCCGTTCCCCACTTTCTGCCAAATTTTGGAGACTTTGCGTGTTGAGTGGCGGAAGTCAACTCCGTCCTTTGCCTCGACACCAGAGCGAAGGAATG
This sequence comes from Heliconius himera, assembly GCA_021202915.1. Classification (NCBI taxonomy): domain Eukaryota; kingdom Metazoa; phylum Arthropoda; class Insecta; order Lepidoptera; family Nymphalidae; genus Heliconius; species Heliconius himera. Next base: position 139,322 of record JAJHJA010000491.1, read on the forward strand.
GAAATAAGAACCTAGATAAATATTTAATTTCCTCGAGTGGGGATCGAACCCACAACCGCCGCATTACAGTCACATATTTGTGCCCGTATAGTGTTTTATTGATAATAATTAATAATAATCTATGTTAATTGTAAATTTAATGTAGTTAGAATTTTATTTTAGAAATAAAGATTTTATATTATAATTTTTATAAATGCCTTAAATTATTTTTTTACGTTTAATAAATATTATCCGAATGAGTGAGGACCGTTTTTTTTGTAAATTATATTTAAAAAATATATATTTATATAATAATTATATGAAAAAAAAAATGGTATCACAGTTAATCTTTATTATACCTACGTAGTGGTTCCTGCTACCAAGAATGACATAAAAGTGGTCCTTGATCAAGAAAAGGTTGGGAACCCCTGCTATAATGAGCAATTCGGGATTTACGTGCGACGACATCGTAGCCACGTTCCGTTGCCATAAATACGCGTACGACCACTTTTAATACTCGTGGCGTACTGACCGTAATGCAAGCGACTTTTTATCTTTCGTTGGAACAGCAATAAGGAGTTTCATATGTTCTATTTCAGTCGCCGGACGCTTGAAATGGAGGAGCACGCGATAAAATTTAGCCGCGATTTAAACTCTCTTCCGTGTGAACGTATCCACGCGAATGCATTTGTTCCATTGAAACTACTTTTTGTCATACTACAAAAAGTCGCCATTCGAACGAAAAAAAATATTTTTAAGAGAAACTTCTGCAATTCCTCGCGAAGGCAAGCAATTCTGATCTGAATCTCGAAACGGCTCCAATAATTACATTTCTGGATAGTGATGAATCGATCTAGTAAGGTTTCATTTTTAGAAATCCTTTTCTATTATTGACGTGTTATTTGACGTTTAATCAATGTTTTTAAAAAATGTAAAACTGCTACAAATATCATTAGAATACAAATATAAATTTTACGATTTATAGTGTAATTATAATAGCTCAACTGGGGAGTCGGGAATTCTCACCAAGCATTTGAAGACCTTGGTTCGCGTCTAGGGTTTATAGTACATTTTCTTTGTTTTTATATTTTCCGCCTTTTCTCTTTTTTTCATTTAAATATAATACAAATATATATTTTTTTAAATATAATTTACAAAAAAAAACGGTCCTATCTCATTCGGACAATATTTATTAAACGTAAGAAAATAATTTTAGGCATTTATAAAAATTATAATATAAAACCTTTATTTCTAAAATAAAATTCTAATTACATTAAATTTACAATTAACATCGATTATTATTAATTATTATCAATAAAATACTATACGGGCACAAAGGTGTGACTGTAATGCGGTGGTTGTGGGTTCGATCCCCACTCGAGGAAATTAAATATTTATCTAAGTTTTTATTTCCATTTCTTCCTCCAAAATTTGGCAGAAAGTGGGGAACGGAGTGTCTTAACACTAAGTTTCCTCTGCCTACTCTGCTGGGTGCAGGATACAGCGCTGATTAATTGATTAATTAATTAATAAGACACTGACATCACAAAGTGGAACGATACAAAAATTAGTTACTAAGAAATGAACTATGAATTATTATTTGTTCTTTTTTCGAACATATAATTAATATCAAAAAATTTACTTTTTAATACAAATATAATATAAAAAAGAGGCCGTCGTGGTACGGTGGTACAAGGGTGTGACCGTAACGTGACGGTTATTGGATCGATCCCCACTCGGGGAAATGAAATAATAATTTACATTTATATTGTCATTTCTTCGCTCTGGTGTCGAGGCAAAAAGCGGCGTTAAGTTCCGCCACTCAACACGCAATGCCTCCAGAATTCGGCGGAAAGTGAGGAACGGAGTGTCTTAACACTAGGTTCCCTCTGCCTACCCTGCTGTGTATGAGATAGAGCGTGAAGCTGATTTATTTATTTAAAAAATCGATACTGCTTGTAGTTTTGCTTTAACCATTTCCACGTCTTACTGCCGTGAAAGACGGCCAAAAAGTGATTTAAAATCGCTCGTATGAAGAGGCAAATTGTACGCGATATAAAATCTCTTTCGCCGGGATTTTACGCCGCTACTTTTTGTCTCCCGTGCGAACGAGGGGTTACTAGAACGAATGAAATTAAATTTTTTTTGTAGTACTATGTACTTGCATATATTGTACTATTTCTGCAGCGCTCGCGGTTCGATGGCTTAGTTATAAAAACTTAACTAAAGGAGACTGAAACTATTCCATACATTTTTGGGCCCAGAATGTAAAGATATGAAAACGGTATGATTTAATAGATTTAGGTACATCATTCCCTCCTTGAAAACTATATAAATTTTGGCAATCTGAGAGCTGAGTTATTAGAGATTTGATAAAAGTGAGGTTAAGTTCGCAGCACAATATCTTGAATATCAACTTCTATAAAATATGTGATTACTGAATTGTTTAAGCATTAATGTTTATTATTTATAAATAAAACACATTTTAATGAATATTTTATTCTTCTTCTATTATCTATTATTAAAATGTCATCTAAGAAGAGTGCAGGTGGAACTAAATTATTTTGGTATCTAGCCCAACTAAGGTATGGTACCTTATATATATATAATACTCATAACATGAGCACAGCAGCCTACCATTCGCCTTCCTACAATACAATTGCAGTATTTCATAGCAATAGCTTCCCTTCCTCTACGAAAGCTGTCAACTAAAATGTAACAGAAATATATTTTCCTGCTTATATGTCGGGATTATATCACACCTCTAAGTAACCAGGTTGTGGTGGTTTTCATCGTCTAAAGGTCGTCGGACTAGGGTATTGCAGTGTCCATTGGCTATCCCACAATTCACACAGCGATTCATATCCATAGCGTGGCGGTCGTAAGATCCAAAAGATTTCAGAGTCCAGTGAGGAAGCGAGGGTCGTACAAAGTAGGCAGAGTCAAAATCCGAGAAAAACACAACAGTAGTCGTTGAAAATATCAAACAAACGGGAAAACATTCAAAATGTCGATGCGTTATGACACGAACGTAATGACAGAAGCAAATGTTTTTTTTTTATGTTTTTTATTTAATGGCCTGGATTTTGCGATGACAAACAGAAGCAAAAATGCAAAAAATCATTAGCCAAGATCGATTAAGGATCTAAATCTTTTTTTTTTCATTTTTCTCCACTTCCAGAATGTCAATTAATTTATTATTTGCTATTCTAAAAATTAAAAAAAAATATAATTTTTTAGATCACATCTCAATTCTTTACGTGACGGCTCACAAGTTTCATTCTCCTTTGACTACTTAACTTATTATTACTATTTGGTTACGAAAGGCTAACTAAAGAAATACAGCGTAGTGTCCAATTGCCACAGCCACAGCATATAATATGTTTATCTCACAGTAACCATTTTTGTGGTTAAAAATAAAGAAGGAATAATTGCGAGACTATTTTCAACAGTACAGTATTATTCCTTATCCGATTAAATATGTTAGATATATTGTGCGCTTTATACATATTACAATTACAATTGGTTTTTACAGAATATCACAGAAATTGATATTTTGGATTGATATATTTATTTATTTTGATATTTTGGAATGTATCGAAGTTTTAAAATACAAGAGTAGAATGGTCATGCGTTGCGTAAATGTTTAAAGTTACGCAAAAATCAAATATTGTAACGAACATATTGTAATCATTTAAAAAATCTAAATAAATCTCAGTGACAAAATATATATTTTTATTATAAGATTACTTTCTACGTCTTCGTCTTCGTGTTACTTCTAATTGTAATACTTTTAAATATTTATTTTACGTTGATAATATTGATAATGTAGATGGTTGTGTTTCGTCTTTTTTTATTAATATTTTTCTTTGGTTACGTTTACTTATTATTTTTGTTCATTTTCTAATACTAAAAATTTCCTTGAGTTACTTTTACTTATTTTGTTTAAATAAATTAACAGACATTTTTTCTAATTCTCCACTTATTATTCTTTTTTGATTTTGGTTATTTAAATACGTTAAACGTTTGTAAACGTTAACTAAACTTAAAGTAAACTAATATAAAAAAAAAATAGGTAATTTAAAATTAATTGTATATTTTATTATAGTATGTTGTTATATTCTGTACTTTTAAGACGAGTTGATGCTTATAGAAATTGAAAATGTATTCAAAACTTTATGCATTGATAGAAGTTCTCGAGTTCGAGTTGTAAAATGTTTTCACAGCCAATATTGGCTACTTCACTACACACTTTTATTCTTTATTTACTTCGCAGTTTAAGTTATTTCAACTTTGCTTATTTACTTGATTTACCTGAGATCTTCTGACTTTATACGTTTTCTTAATTATTTAAATTGGTTTTAATAATAAAAATATCTATGTATCATAGAAGTATAAAACTTTAGATAAGTGTACTTTTAGGTTGAGTGGCCTGGCCTCAGGAGCGTTATCCTTTTTAGTACTGTTCTTGTTGTGCTTTGACTTATACTTGAATAAGTCAAAGAACAAGCGACTTATTCTTTTTTAGCTTAAAGCGTTCAGAGTGTTGATGTAAATAGGAAAAAAAAAACTCCTGGGTCATTGATCAGTATTAGATTTAAACTATAAACATGATCTACCATAACTAGTTAGATATAACCATGACCACGACGATGATAGTATTGTTAGCTAGTGCTACTTCATATAGTGGCACCGGCGTGACCTTTGCCATCCTCTACGTATTTATGCGTCTCATTCCTTACGCATCAAACCGACGGGACCTAGTATTAAGATACATCCTTTATTTACTTTCAATTAAAAGACTTTCATATAAAAAAAGGATGTCAGCCATATCCTCGAAAAGAATAGCAAACAAAAACCAGGCTAATCAAAAAAAAATAATGCAGTAACTACAAAAGAAAAAGAATATTTAAGAAAGAATAACACAAATAAAAAAAACATTACCTTATTAAAAAATATGATGATGCTCTAGCTGATTTATGAGAACTTAAGATGCCATGTGATCTTAAATGAACAATGCAATTAATTAATAGGAACGGAGTGTTTTAACTCTACTTTCTTCATCTTTTCTTCTACGACTTCTACCTATCCTGTTATCTACGGAATACAGCGTGAAACTAAATTATAACAAATATTCAAATAATATTTATCAAGTTATAAATATTTAAGTCATCATGTAATTTTGTAATTATATTTATTTTAGATTCACGCTGTATCCCGCATGTAGCAGGATAGTCAGAGGGAGCCCAGAGTTAAGACACTCCGCTCCCCACTTTTTAGTAATACTGAATCACGTAAAATTTATTTATTTATTTAATAGAAAGCCAACGTTGTATATAATCATAATTCAAATGCTTAAAACAAAAACCATCTTAAGAGTTTACAATATAAGATGTATACCGCACTTAAAGGCTAACTTGACATTCGTGAAAATAACTAAAAAAAGAGGACAAACATAATATAAATTGTTCTTTGATATATGTTAAACTTAAAAAAATGTTATACAATAAAAAAACAGAAAACAAAAATGTTGTATTATTTTTTTTTTAGATTTTAATACTTATGTATTAAAATCTTAAAAAAAATTTACATAGAAATACAATTTAGGTGAAAATATTTTTTTGTTTGAAAATTTAAAGTGGATACGGATTGCTGGAATATATTTAAACCTGCATTCCTAAGTATACTATCATACAATATTCATATTCTATTTAATGGAGCTGCCTTACCTAAGTTACTCCTAAAAAAGGCTCTTTAAAAGTATTCTTATTTTTATTATCGCTTCTAAAATTACGCATTGGCACTGCTAAACCTATTCTATTTAACAAATTTGGACGATCAATACCCACATTTATAATTTTATGTAAGAAACAAAGTTGAAGTAAATATCTTCGATTAGATAAAGAAAGGGCATTATAAAATCTTAAGTGATCGGAATAATTTTTAGCTGTTTCAGCAAGTTAACCTTGTAAGCCAAGTGGCGTAAAAATCTCTTCTGCGCTGTTTCCAATCTGTTTATATGTAACCTATAATAAGGATTCTATGTAATAGAACAATATTCAAGCTTACTACCGTATGTTACGTACGTATAAAATATATCATATATATATAAATGTCTACGGTATAGCTGTGGTCATTTGGTTATTTCCGGGCCGCACTCCATTAGGCACAGCTGGGTACGCATCACTTCCGATGTTTGGTCGGTCGCCGTAACGCTCAAATAATGACAATGATGACGATGCGGGAAAAAGTTATGTTTTCTTTTATGCGATAAATAGACGAATTTTAGTATTATTAATTTAATGGGTTCAATTTCATTCAACATTCATTCTATAATTAAATATTTATTTACTTTTATATTTTTGATCTGGTGTCTGTGTCGTCAAAGCGCGGCGTTGAGTTACGCCACTTAACACGCAATGCCTCCAGAACTCGGCGGAAAATGGGAAACAGAGTGTCTTAACGCTCGGCTCTGCCTACCCTGCTGTGTGCGGGATACAGCGCTCCTGCAGCTGATCTAATTTATTTAATTTATTAATATATAACAATGAATAATGCCATAAAAATATCTCTATTATAATAAAATATACTTAACAATTATATATATATAACAATGTATATAAGTATACTTTTATGTAGTAGCTACCGATCTAACAAATACATAATTTAAAAAGAAATACGTCAAAAGAATAATATTCAAATTAGAACATAAATGTGAATGTTGACGAAATATACAAATTAGATAACTGCTGTCTATCAAAGACCATTAACAATGATAGACCAGTTTGGAATGGGATTTGCTGGACAACAGTACAATTCAATTTAGCTTTTGAATTTTACTTCGTAAACGTAAATTCCTTGTAAATGCAATGTATTCGACTCCCAATTTGAGATGGCTTCTAGTTTAATAAAATATTAATATAAATGGCTCAATAGTGCGACTGTAAACGCAACAGGTTGTGGGTTCGATTACCATTCGATTTTCTTCGCTCTAGTGTTGAGGCAAAATGCGGTGATGAGTTCCGCAATTCAATACGCAAAGCCAGAAATTCATTACAAAATGAGGAACGGACCCCGGTTCCCTCTGCCCCGCTGTATGCGCGATAAGCGTGACGATAAAAAAATATTTAAATAAAAAAAAACTGTGCAGATACTAAAATTATATAAAATTATCTTCATTAAAAATAATAAGTAACACAGAAAAATAAAAAAAAATCGCTTTTCCACTGTTTGAATGAGCTTTGTTGAAACTCAGTTATTTCAAATAGATGCAGGAAACATTGAGTCTGTCTAGCTTATACAATGGTTCATCATTTTCAGATTTTCTGAATACAGTTACAAAGTGTGCTAAATTATGATAAGTACCTAATTCTAATAAAGTGGCCAAACTATATGGGATCAATCTCCTTTTGTGCGAGTATTAATAATTATTATTTCTAAAAAAGATATTTAAAGTTTGGAATGTAAATTTTTACTACAAACTAAAATTCTAAGAAATTGTTCTTTGAATTTTATTCTTTTATTATCAACGAAACTACGAAACTTTAAGTCTTACGGTATTATTTATTTGAGAAACTTTCCATTTGAAGCCAAGGTAAAAGTACCTTAGTCTTACTAATTTTATTGCTTAAATTATTATTTATATATATGTATGTATGTATGAACTATGAATTATGAAACTATTTATTACCTCATATCTCCAGAACTGCTGAACGGATTGACATAATTGAGGTATCCTTATATTCGTATTAGCAGCCCAAGTTTTCTTAAATATGTGACGTTACAAAAAACAACCATGACGACTGTAGGGCGCCATTGGACTTAGTGAAAAAAAAATTTTTCGTTCCGTGTACCACAATATGGGTATCAAATTTAAAAGCTCAATATGAGGATTTCAAAAAGGTATATCATGATTATCATTACCATAATGAATCCTAACAAAAAAGTGAAAAATAAAAAAAATATTTAAAAAACAAAAACCCCGACTGCATAAAACTAAAAAAAAAATAAAGAAGCCCAATAGTCTATTAAGATTAACAGTCTGAGAGATAGTATTAATTATAATTAGATGTGAAACTTTATTCGTAACCGGTGAAATTGACCGTAAATCTTAATCTAATATTGAAATATAAAATGAAATATATATATGAAATGAATATATGAAAATATATGAAATGAAATATATATATAAATATATATGAGATATAAAATCTAATATTGGTAAAATTATCGACGATATTTTCTTATCAATGAAATTCTTATTCCACTAGTGTGAATTGTGAAAAGAAAATAAAAACTACTAATTATTATTTTTTTATTTGGTTTGTTTATTTATTAATTATACATTAATTATAAAAAAATGATACCAAATTTATAGTTTTCGCATCCTAAATTCAATGTAGGTGACAATATCAGTAGTAGAACAGGAGTATTAATTTGAAAAATAAGCACAAAATTACATATATTTAAAACGACAAGTGAATTACATGGCCTTCCTCCCATGAGGTTTACGTGACAAAGGCTTTTAGCCGCGCGGACTGACTAGGCGCAAGTGGACTAATGCAATTGCCCGTCTATAACAACAACAACAACTGTTTATTCTATTTATTAGCTTCAATCGTATGTTGCCAATGTTTGAAGTAACATATGTATATACACTAGTACATAGATTTTATACTAAGAAATATTATTTCGTGGTCGTAACTATTAGTACGAGGTCAGTCGTGGCGCAGGGGCACAAAATGTGACTGTAAAACCGACTGGTTGTGGGTTCGATCCCCACTCGAGGAAATGAAATATTTACTTAAATTTATATTTCCATTTCTTCGCTCTGGTGTCGAGGACAAGCGCGGCGTTGAGTTCTGTCGGCAGAAAGTGGGGAACGGAGTGTCTTAACACTAGGTTCCCTCTGCCTACCCTGCAGTGTGCGGGATACAGCGTGAAGCTGATTTATTTTATTTTTAACTATTATTTAAACTCCCCCTTAAATTAAATTAAGAAGATAATTTATTTAACTATTTTAGTTAAAATGATAAAATATATTATGTATATTTTGTATTTTTCTAAACAAACTGAATTGAACAATAAAAACACTCTATGTTGAATGGTTTTACACTATTACAATGTCAAAGTTTATTGAATTCTAAAGAGTAATTATCAGTAACTAAAGTATTTTATTTAATACAGAATATTATGCTTCTTAGTTTTTTCGTTTAAAATATAAAATATTTTTGTTTCCTCGAATGGAAGTCGAACTCACGACTTGTTTTTAAGTACTTCATTTTGTCGGTATGTAAAGATAAATAATAAAGATTTACATACTTAAAGCCATATCTTACACAAAGTACCTTTTTAAGTTATAAATGTAGGTAATATTCTTCTAAACATGTGCGGAAAATCCTTGGAACGAGTTACGTAAAAGGTTTTAAAAATGCACGAAGGACTTACATTGGTTGTTACTGTTAGTATCGGAATGGAGTCTGTTTCGATAGCTTATCCTATACATTCTGAAATGATAAACTTTAATGAAGTGAACTCTACAGGTCTTTGAATTGTTCAAAAAAATATATAAATATAAATATTATAAATATAATAAATATTTTTAATCTTGTATACTCTGTCTCTGTCTGTCTGTCTGTTGTTCGTGATTCAACAAAAACTCTTGGGCGTATTTAATATTTTTTTTTTTATGTTATTAGCCTTCGGCTTTATGTAGGCTATCATTTACTTTGAAGATTCGAATACCTGAAGTGAAACTCTAGCAGCCGCCTAATCTATAAAAGACATCAATACACCGCTTTAGAAAAACTTAGTCAATATGATAAGCACTCTCTGTTGACCCCAACCACTGAGTTAAACTTTATGAGATAAAATAAACTGCCTTAAAATAAATTGTTCTACGTGATGAGCACTTTCTTATGACGTTTCAAGTCTAAAGGCCTGGAACATTTTATATAAAACTCCAGGACGATGAAGGAAACTAATAAGGCTTGTTCTTACGATAGATCTTTATAAAAATACCGTTACCTAAGTATCTAATACAATAACTTTAAAAAGCTTACGTGATATTACTAAAAGAAATCACACTGTTTCTATTTACATAGTAACTTTATTACAATTTCCATATTGATATTATAAAGCTGAAGAGATTGTTTAGTTGACATGGTAATCTCAGTAAGCACTAATTTAAATTGAGTAATTAGTTTTGTGTCAGATAGTTCATTTATCTAGAAAAGATATAGGCTATATTACATCACAGTATCACCTGTGAAAAGGAGTGTCTTTTCACATTATAGCGGAGTGGAGAAAAAGTAAATGATTGAAAACTTGAAGAAATCGATTAAAAAATTCTTCAACTTTTTCTAACGGTAATGGTTTATAATAATAAGCTTCAATTGATTCTATTTTTATTGGTGCCTTGGTCATCATCATCATCATAATTAAAAATTTTATTAATAAATATTTGATGAATATATTTAGTACAGTTTTACGTAATATTTATTAAAATTTGTGTTATACGTAACACCAATTTAAATAAAGTCTCGTCACACATAGGACTTATGTATTTACATTGTAATATTTTAGTGCTTATAATAATAACATGTTTTCATGTGTGAATACTATTCATACGTTATTGCAGCGTAATTGGCTTGTGCCCAGTTAAACGCGATAGTTGCTAATTTAATTTCTATTTGAAGGTGAAATGTATATTTAGAATGTAATGTTATATAGAATAGTAATATTTATGTTAATTTAGTTTGACAAACTGTGAAATTTGATTCAGCCATAAAGCAAATGTCATATTGCCTTTTATAAGTGGAAAGTTCAGAACGGAAAATGGATTCTTAATTGAACTTAACTAGCTTTACTTTTTATGCCTAGCTCATTTATCAGAGGGAACAAAACGACAAACGCTATCATCTAGCATACCTCTTTCGCCTTATCCACTGTCGGGAACCTCTTCATACGTGCCCTCCAGGGAGTCGTCGTGCTTTTTACGTTATCTTCCTCCAGAATCTTTGATAGTGTGGCTTCGAACTTCAATTGAGGTCTCCCCCTACCTCTCTTACCACTCACTTTATCATCATAAATATTTTTGCAATTCTTTGATCACTCAACAAATAAGTGATGAAAGAAAGCCTAAAGCAACTTAGCACATTTTTAAACATTTTTTAAAGTGTTATTCTACACTTAGGAAAGAAAAATACTTATTTAGAAAACGTATAATAATTTAAACGTAGCGGGACTCGAACTCGCGCCTCCTGGAAACCAACCAGGCGTTCTGACCACTAAGCCATACGTTCTCATCAAGCTACGTCGAAATTTTTATACGCTTATTACAAATTATTTATGTTGTTAGTATCTCTGTAGGGAGATTTTTACAAATTTCCGCTACTCAAAGATAATTACTAAGAATTATCGTTTGGCAAGAGAGAATACTTTTTTTAAAATATTTTAAAACATTTTTAAAGTGTTATTCCACACTTAGGAAAGAAAAATACTTATTTAGAAAAAAATAAAAAAAACAGCTAAGCTGACTTCGCATATTCTATGAAGATATCGCATATCCACAGCATTCATATTTCTTTCATTCTTCTAACCCACTACTACCCAACTACCCAACCCACTACTAGTACCCACGTTTCGCTTCTGTATAACCGAGTTGGTACTAACGCTGAATTGTGTACTGCCACACGCGCAGCTGTGCTGACGTTTCGTCGTCTCATCAATGCAGCTAAGGCACCATTAAACCTGTTACCGGCAGCAATAAGCCTTTTCGCCTCCATCTCGTGTCTTCCATCTCTACTGAACATACTTTCCAAATATATATTTTTATTAACTTGTTCTAATATCTTTTTTTCCATTTACTGATCTTACATTTCGTCGTGTTTTCATTTCTTACAAATATCATCTTGTTCTTTCAGAACCAAAAAAAATTGAAGATTAAGAATAGAAAAAAATATTGTTAATGACCTTTATTAATATAAAATCAATGATTCTACATTTACTTCATCCAGCCGCATCAATCACATAGTGAGGTGAAAAGATAAAGAAAATATAAATTAACTTTAATAATTAATTAATATTTTTTTATGTTACGCGCATCGTATATAGTAAAAGATAAAATAATATTATTTTTTACCGCTGTATTAAGATAAATGTTAAATTTAATTTTAACTTGTTTTGGCTATAATAGTAAAAACAATCTATATATATAAAAGGACTCGTGCTGACTGACTGAGGTAAGACGCACGCAGAGCCGTAACTGCTGACGGTAGAAACATGAAATTTGGGCAGATGTTTATTTTCATAATCTGGACATCCACTAAGAAGGGAATTTGAAAAATTTTAACCCTAAAGGGATGAAATAGGGGTTGAAAGTTTGTATGGAAAAAAAATTAATCTGTACCGATTTTTATAAAATTTGAAATTCAGACTCTTAAAAATATTTCATTGAACACGTGTTTCATGGTTTTTAAGAATTCACCCCCTAAGGGTTCAAATAAGGGGTTGAAAGTTTATATGGAAAAATCTTTATATTGCCACCGATTTTTATAAAAATTTAAATTGAGACTGTAAAAAATATTTTATTGAACGCGTGTTTCGTGTTTTTTTTAGAATACACTCCTAATAAGCGGGCGAAGCCGCGCGCGCCCTCTAGTCTTTCTATATAACAAAAACCTTCATTCAAATGAAACTCTTAGATTTAATTTTATTTGTTTCTGTTGCCAAGAAAATCTATTTTAGTTTTAGAGCGTGTGCCAAATTTAACTTGACATTTGGACATTAGTAGTGATATCTTTAATGGTGAATGTTCGAACTTCCAAATTTGAATGATATTATCCTTTGTATTACCTGTTCTATTATATACTATTCAAATATATAGGTCGCCTTCATGTCGGGGCTCTTGGGCTCACATAAATAATATTCCAATTGTAAATTAAATTATGTTATAACAAATTGAGTTATTGTTATTTATATGCCATTTGTGGTCCTCATGAGGAAGAGGTTCTGGGCTCTATATAACGCTGCCTTTCTAATTTTAACTTTCGTGACATGGTCTAAATGAATTTTCGCGAAGAGAAGGAGAAAAGGAAGAAGAGTTCGATTCCCCATCGACCAAATAAATCAAATCAAATCAAAAATACTTTATTGCACATAGATAAAACATAAATACAATAACATTTATAATTTTAATACAGTGCAAAGGCGGCCTTATCACTATAAGTGATCTCTTACAGGCAACCTTTTATTTATAAAAAACTAATATTAAGAGAGCATTGTTGGCGGATAGCTTTGCATAAAGTTTTTTTTTTTTTTGTTATTTATTATATCATATATATACATACACTATTCATACATAAATACATACATACATACATACATACATACATATATGCATACATACATACATACATACATACATACATACATACATACATACATACATACACACATACAAACATACATACATACATAGATTTATATAGAGATACAATTAGACTTACATATATGCACAAAACAGATACAATGACTATAGCTATAGATAAAACTCTCTAAGACGACGCTTAAAAGATATTAGCTGATGTCGACTGTCTGATGAACCGGGGTAGCTCGTTCCATAATTTCACCGTTTTTACGGTGAATGATTCACTGTAGCACTTAGTGCGACATAATGGTACCTCTAATACGTTGTCATATCTTGAACGGAGATTGAAAGACTGAGAGTGGGAGCCCAGGAAAGTAAATCTTTGTTTAAGGTATGAAGGAGTTAAGGGCAGATACAGGATAGAGTATAAAAGGATAAGTGCATGATAATTGCGTCGATGCTTGATGGTCAACCATTTAAGTTGAACTCGATATTGAGTAATATGGTCATACTTCCTCAATCCAAAAATGAACCTAATTATTATATTTTGGAGACGTTCGAGCTTGTTTAGCAATTGCTGTGACAAATCTAGGTAACAGGAATCTGCATAATCAAGAATGGGAAAAAGAAGGGATTGAGCTAGCGATATTTTTGTTTTAAGCGGCAATAAATTTTTCCATTTCTTTACCCTCCCAAGAGCAGAAAAAGCTTTTCGACTTAACTCCGCTATTTGAGGAACCCATGTCAAAGAACTATCCATCCTGATACCCAGATTCCTCACAGAAGTACCAAACTCCATCTTGCAATCATCAAGCATTACGGAAGGTAGTAAGGAGTAGTCAATTTTGGAGAGTTGCTTTGTGTTACCAAGGATGCACAACTGAGACTTGCTAGGATTTATCGACAGACCTAATGATTTGCTGCAGGTGCTAATAATGCTTAAGTTAAAATTGACATGTCGTATGGCATTAGCAATATCATCAACCGCCGTTGTCGTATAAATCTGCAAGTCATCAGCGTAAAGATGAAAGGATAATGTCAGCAATGGAGTTAAGAAGTTTATAAATATGGAAAAAAGTAACGGAGATACTACACCACCCTGAGGTACACCAGCACTGAGTCGATTATATGAGGACTGTTTATCATTAGCACGAATGCATTGTTCACGATCGATGAGGTAAGTATAAAACCATTCAATAGCGTTTGATGATATATTAATTGATTTAAGTAAAGCTAAGAGTATGTCGACATCAATTGTGTTAAAAGCATTAGAGAAATCTAATAAGGCTAGTATGGTAATATTTTGATTGTCTATCCCACTTCTTATATCATCGCATACTTTATTGAGTGCTGTAACAGTGCTGTGTCCCGGTCGGTAACCAGATTGGAAAGATGATAATATATTATTTTTCGCTAGGTACAGCGAAAGTTGTTGATGTACAATTCTCTCGAGTACTTTGGACAGAAAAGGAAGAATAGAAATAGGCCTATAGTGTGTGAAAGATGTAGGATTGGTAATTTTAGGTATAGGGATTACATAAGCAAATCTCCAAGACCTAGGAAAAGAATTGGTAGAAAGGGAACTGTTAAAAATATGACAAAGTATAGGAAGCACAACGTTCAATGTCATAAGAACGTTCAATGTCATAAGAACCAAATAACATATTCATTTAAATTTATATATACATTTCTTCGCTCTGTTTTCGAAGCAAAACGTGGTGTTAAATACATGCCTCCAGAATTAGTCAGAAAATGGAGAACAGAGTGTCTTAACGTTAGCTTGCCTCTGCCTATCCTGCTATGTACGGGATACAGCGTGAAGTGATTAAGTGAAGAAAAATGAAAACTTAACGAACAAAGTTAACGAACAAAGTAAATTTTTGTTAAATTATTATAACTTCCCATTTTCTATAGTATTTTATTAGAACTTGAAACATTTGCACATCTTGTACTATTTACCATATTAAAATTATATATTTTAACTATCGGAACCGCGCGGCTTCGCCCACTTGAACTATACGTGTATTTATTAATATATTTATATTAATTTTCGCAAAAAAAACCTGAGTAATTGAAATTGACAAACAAAATAAGTAAAAGAAATTCTTAACATTAAAAATAGTCACTATAAGTGATCTTAAAAAAAACTGATTCATAAAAGTAAATATAAATATATGTTATTTTTGTAGGTTCTGCATATGACCTTAATAGAATACATAAAATACAGTAAAGTACAGCCGTTACTTAGGGGCAAGGATCGTATGTAACAAATGTTGCGCTCGTTGATATAGAATAGTCTCTATTCTACAAATTCCATACTTACATTCAGAATTGTATATTAAAAGGCAGTATAGATATTCCTGAAGTGGCGCAGGGGCACAAAGTGTGACTGTAAAAGCGACTGGTTGTGGGTTCGATCCTCACTTCAGAAAATGAAATATTTATTTACATTTACATTTCCGTTTCTTCGCTCTGGTGTTGAGGCAAAGAGCGATGTTGGGTTCTGCCACTCATCTGTGTGGAGTGTTTTAACACTTTATTTTTGCAATTATTTTTAGTTATAATAAATAATAAAATAAAAAAAATAAATATGAAAGAAAGTTGACTCAAAAGAGTTTAAAAATTCTCTTTCCTGATTGAAAGGAGGCAATTAAAACTTCAAAACAAAGTATACGAAATCCTTCCCTTACAAGAGGGCACAGTGGACATTCTAATGCAAAATAATTTTATCAAATATGATTAATTGATCACCATTTAATACTTTAATATTGTAAATTAAAGTGTCGAGTCGTGTCCAGTTTCCAGACGAACTTCTAATTTGAACGTACTTACTTCAAAGTATTATGAATATTTGTAACTTTCACAATAGTTACAATGATAATATTTAAGTTATACAGATAACAATCATTTCTTGTAGCAAATTGCTTTGTTGTTTTAAGTTAATATTTCAGTAAAATCAAAAGGAAATTGTAGCAAAAGTTCAGATCTTTCTATTAAGTTATTTGAAACAATACAGCTTTACCTGTTGTATAAAATTTAATGTATGTAAGCCAGTCGCAGCGCAGTGGCACAAAGTGTCACTAAAACCGACTGGTTGTGGGTTCGATCCCCACTCGAGGAGATGAAATATTTACTTAAATTTATATTTCTATTTCTTCGCTTTGGTGTCTGCCACTCAACACGCAATGCCTCCAGAATTCGGCAGAAAGTTGGGAACGGAGTGTCTTAACACTAGGTTCCCTCTGCCTACCCTGCTGTGTGCGGGATATAGCGTGAAGCTGACAAATTTAATGTTAATACGTATATTTTATCGTTATTTCTATTTTTGTTTAAGCCGTGGCCATTGTGGTGCAGTGGGGATGCGACTGCGTAAACAAAATTGTAGGTCTATCTCCGCTGTGGCAAGACAAAGCACGACCGCCAAGAACGATGTATCGGTCATTTAACACGCAAAGTCACAAACTCGTGGGAAAGCAAAGAGGGAAATGGAGAATTTATGGGAAAGCGAGTGGAGTTATTTTAACTTTTAATTATTTAATATGACAATTTTGAATGAAGATATAATTAATATACTTTCGTAATTTTTTTTAACAGCGCAATAACGTAAGGAGGTTTTCAATTTAAAGCGTATATTCTGTATTTAAACTCTATGATTTTTCTATACGATTTTAAATGTTAAAAAAATTGTAGGCCAATTCAAGTAAAAAATGTCAACATGTTATAATTTATTCTATTAAAGGTAGTATTGTAATATTTCAATACCTATCCACAATTGGAAACTGAATAAAACATACGAAACGTATTTTTATATTATTTTTTGTACAGAAACAATGACGCCTATGAATAGCTTAATTGCAATTTGTTCTACTTTCATAAAGGTATCAGTTATTTTACGGTATTACAGAAAGAACATAGGTTAGAATTTAAATAATCAAATATAATATTTGAGATGCCTGACACGAAGCGAAAGCTTATGATTACAAAATATTATCTTTTAAGGAAATCATACATGCAGTATCCGGCACGCAACAGGATAAGCAGAAGGAACCTAGGGTTCCCCTTTGAAAACAGTAATAATATACATATATGTATATATATAATATTTTCGTATATGTCTAGCATATACTATATAACAAATTCATTATTCATTAATTCAGCTCCTGCAAAAGACTTTTGAATTCCTTGTTTAAATTACATGTTGTACAAAGATTTTTGTTCTAACAAAAGACTTAGAACAAAACATTTGCGGTGTTCTTATTTGTACCGCTTTGAAGTAAACTCAAGATTAACAATTAATTCTCTACGATATGCTTAAATTATAAAGTAATTAGCAAACATCTTGTTTTTTCATATTAAATATTAATCTTTTTTAAAATAACTGCCTTTTGATGTAATCATTCAATCTTACAACGCAAAAAAATTGATGAAGGGAAAGAGATTTTTTTTAAGAACAAGCTATTTTTTATTCGATGGAAACAACAACTAACAACAAATCCATATAATAACTGTATTTATCAATGTCTTTATTTTATTTGAACAATAAAACATTTATTTATTTTTAATAATATAATAGCTATTTAAAAATGCAAGAAAAATCGCATACATGATTCTCAACTCGTTCAAGTTAATCAATTTACAAAATACTTTGAACAGTTCCTGTTTCAGTGAGCCAGAGGCATCGAGACGCGTCCTCCTTCAGCCGCGCATGACACTCGCGACGGAGGAGCAACTTGTCTCGCTCCTTGCCGGCAAATGGTAACCACTTTTTGTATTAATACACTCTATTGCGTTTCTTGATACACTTTCTTTAGAGTTCCGTACCTCAAAATGTGAAAATGGAACCTTTATAGGATGACTTTGTTGTCCGTCGTCGTCGAGATCGCGTGGAGGTAGCAAGCTGAAATTAATATTAAATATTCAAGTCAATGATGCACAAAAAGATCAAGCTTGTGAACGCAATCAAAAGATTTGAGCATTTATTTTGTTGCATTTTGTGTGAAATTCGCAACGTAATCCAAATCTCTCTTTCATAGCGTAAAAAAATCTCTTTAAATAAAAAAAATATAGAAAATCACAGGAAGTACTCTATTGACTTATGAAAAATCACAAGTGAGAACTTACAATGCAAATAAAGAAAAAACTCTAAGTGAAAATGTATATGTAAATATATTTCATAGAAAAAAAAATGTTAACTACTCATACTTATGGTTCATTTCAGACAAGATGAGTGCATATGCCCGTGTAAGTTATGTATAAGTTTTGTAAATTTTTATAAGTTATACCTCCCGTTAATCCGAAAATTGGTACGGAAACCTTGGTGGGCGAATCCGACTCCCACTTCACCAGTTTTTTGATAAATTTCTCTTACAATAGTGTCAGTTGTATGAAAAGACGAGCTAATACTTTCAAGATTATGTTCTGTTTATTGGATATAAAATGTGTCCTATAAAGTTTCTGTAATAAAGGGAATATTTTTGGATTATTGTTTCAAATTGTAACTAAATAAAAAATATATATTTCATTTATATTTATTTTTTTGCTTTACGCTGTTTCCCGCACGTAGCAGGGTAATCAGAGTGAAACATGGGCACCTAGTGTTAAGGCACACCGTTACCATTAAGACACTTTTCCTTACTTTCCGCCGAATTCTAGTGGAATTGCGTGTTGACTTACGGAACTCAACGCAACGCCTTGCCTCGTTACCAGAGCGAGGAAATATAAATATTAAATATTTAATTTCCTTAGGTGGGGATCGAACACACAATCTGTCATATTTACAGTAGCATACTTGCGCCCCTGCGAAACAACGTGCCTGACTGACAATAATATTAAATATTGTTATTAGAAATTAAAATATATCTTGAATATATATATATATATATATATATATATATATATATATATATATATATATATATATATATATATATATATAGTATAAGTAGAACTAACACAAAACCAGTGAACGCTAACATATTGTAAATATGTAAATATACTCGTACGAGTACATTCGTTATTGCTTCACTTTAAGTTGATCTAAATATTTATTGTTTCTGTCTGATGTATATATTATTAATTTATTATTTAAAAATTTCGTAAGAATCTGCCACTTAATTTTTAATGCTTTTATTTATTTTCAATGCTTTGCGAATATTTACGTCAATCTATTTTAATAAAATTGTAGCATCAATGTAATTTCATTGAGAAGGAATACTTACAAAATTAAGATTTGGAAACTTTAATTACGTATTTTGATATCAATATAGTATTAATAAAGTAAAATTTGTGTAATGTTTTTGTAACCGTGACCGAACATTTTTATTTTCAATAACGCTTTATGTTCTTATAATTTCAAATTAATTTCTTATTTATTAAGAGCTTTTGGGCCAAAACGTAAAGAATTGAGACGTGGTCTAAAAAAATACTATTTTTTTTTTATTTTTAGAAAAGCAAATAATAAATTAATTGACAATCTGGAAATGGAGAAAAATGAAAAAAAATAAGTTTTAGACCCTTAATCGATTAAAATCAATCATATTTTAAATGAGTCGTGACAGCTGATTGACACCTTGTCTAATGTATATAATTTTTTGTATATGTAAATAATTCGAATTCTTGCGGTAGACTGAGAGCTGGCAACCATTATTTTTCCAATTCCTTATGCGATTTTCTTTTAAGTGATGTGCGATTCACATAAAAAACATATGAGTGCAATTTTCTCCAAAAACGAGTTACGAAAAATATTAATTAAAGGAGATTGCGGCAGGATTGTTTAACGCCCAATATTAAAAACCTAATGTATGAAACAATCTAAGATTGACGTTGGAGATAGGTTATTAATATTGGGCGTTAGGCAACCCTAGTGTAATCTATTCTACTATCATGTATCATTCTTAAATATAAGTTTCATTCCAATTACTGGTCCCTACAAATTTAAGCAATGGGATCTCGACCTATTATACAAGTCCTATCTAGACAATTATTAATTATTTATTTAATATACATGTATACGTATAATTATGTTATATATTTAAAGGAATCATAAATAAAAAATGTTCCTAATTCTGTAATAATATTTTCAAAATAGCAAAGACATTTTTGTAACGTCTACAATACAAGTTTTGCAGTACAATATTAAAATGAAAGAATTTATATTTGAACTAAAAATATTTATAACGTCACTTTTCTCTCCCTTTTCCAGTTTAAAGTATACATAAATATCTGAGGCTGTAAGTGCAAAGATTGTGCATCATCATTTAAAAGATTTATTTTTAATCAACATTTTGTTTTTCATATACTCGTAATAGACTATCCTCCTTTTTTTTCTTATAGAATAAAATTTTGTTTTATTTTCAATAAGAACGTGCAATCTGACAAAGTTTATTGTCTTAAATTGAACTTGCCTAGGTAACTAATTATTATTATTTTGTATATAGTATGCAGTGGGGAGCGGAGTGTCTCAGCATTAGGCTTCCTCTGCCTTTCCTGTTACGTGCAGGATACAACATGAAAAAATTATATAATAAAATAATAATAGTTTCCATATAAAATTATACATACAAACATAAACACATTAGTTTTATGAAAAAAACACACATTCTATCTCCTTTTTGCCCTCACAGTCTCACTCATTTATGACAGCAACAAACAGTTTCTATGATTGTAACACGTAAAAGACAATATAGTGTAAGAAAAAATAATTGTATATATATTTTATATATAAGCTTTAGATATAAGCTCTTCTCACTGTGTACTTTAATAATAATTTCCTAAATAAATTATTGTTAACATTACATTTGTTGTTTTATTTATTTGTCGTAGCAATAAAATATTTTTTTAATTGCTTTTATAGCTTCACGCTGTATCCCGCACATGGCAGAGTAGGCAGAGGGACGCTGGAAATTTAGTGTTAAGACACTCTCTACACATTAAAACACTTCCCCACTTTCCCCACTCCCCACTACATGTTGAATGTTGAGTACACACTGCATGTTGACTGGCGAAGCCCAACACCACGCCTTGCCTCGTTACCAGAGCGAGAAAATGAAAATAATAAATATTTCATTCCCCTGAGTGGGAGTCGAACCTCCAGCCATAGCGTTTACAGTAGCACGCTTGTGCAACTGCGCCACTACGGTCTCTCATTGTAAATTTTTACATTTTTTGTTTAAATATTATTTATTTTCATTTCCTCCATCTAATTAGACACAGCATTGAGTTTCGGAAGGCGGAGGGCGGAGTGTTTTAACATTTGTTTCTCTCCGCTTACACTGTCGGTGTTACGCGACTAAGCTAAAAGATAATTAATATTTTTATATAATTTGATAGTACTATATTTTCAGTATCAATACATTCAAGAATATAAATACTGAAAGATGGTAATATTTCCCTTTTACAAGTTATAAATATACTATACCTTCTAAGTACTGAAGTAGCTATATACATACCTACATACTGAAAAATTCAATTTACAATAAATAATTAAAGT
The DNA here is from genome assembly GCA_021202915.1 of Heliconius himera. NCBI lineage: Eukaryota > Metazoa > Arthropoda > Insecta > Lepidoptera > Nymphalidae > Heliconius > Heliconius himera. The sequence goes on from JAJHJA010000491.1 coordinate 161,158, forward strand.
CGTATGAAAGACTCCACAAAACAATGTATACAATAGCATATGTTAAACCGAGCGTCCTTAATTTGTCCGTACAGAGCAGTCAAACAACAATTAAGTTGGAGGAAGTGGAGAAATAACAAAAGGTACTTTTGTTGGGTTTACGTCGTCGAGGTTAGAAAAGATCTTGCTGTTGGTAGTTTATCTATTGTATCACTTTAAATGTACATGTATATAAAATGATTTCAAAATAAATATTGTTATCGAACTCGTGTAAAAGAGGGTAGATGTTGGTAAAAAAGATGATAAAAGCAGTGGAATAGTGTCAATCGGGGGTAGTTCCTTGTAGGCAACGGCCCTTATTGGAAGGAACCTAGTGTGTAGTATTGTTGTTAGGTGATACATGTCACTTATTTCAATTACATAGTATCTCTTCAAAAATAATTTAGAAACATATATACGATGTGTGTTTTTTATCGTGTTTTTTTTTAAAAAAACGTTAACTGCTTCTAATTTCTAACAATATAATAGAATTATTATAGCGCTTAGGAGTGATCGTAAGGGCGATGTTTGTGGATTGGATATAACACTGGGGAATTATTATTTTTTAAGCTTCCCGCCATAAGAAAAATATATGTACAATTGGACATATAATATATTTTTCTTAACTTTCACATCTACGGTTTTTACACTGCATGGAAAGGTAGAGAACCTAGGTAAAGATAATCTAATTTTAAGTCACTCACTTTATTAAGTGTTGAGTAGTGGAATCTTGGATTGTCAGAGAGAGAATGGAACCCATAATCACTTAGCTTACAGCCACATAATTATATTTGTATTGTTTATGAAATCTTGTATGGCTTTTGTCCTTTCAAAAATAGGTCACGTTTTGGTAATATTATTTAATGTGTATATAATTCATTAATTATAACATAATTAATGAATTATCTTACTATTCTAAGCACAACTATATTCAAATATAAATTTAATTTAAGGTCCAATATTAATCTAATAAAATAGGTTTAACTCTATAGAAGATTCTTAGAATTCCTTTAGATTATAGTAATTACGAGTGGGAGGGAATCAATTCTCTTAAACAAATCTAAGGTTAATTACTGCAGACATCTGAATCAAGATACTCTCATTGAAACAAGAAAGAAATTATATTATGAAAATTATGTTAAAGTACTCCGTTCCCCACCTTCCGATGGAATTCTGGAGGGATTGCGTGTTGAGTGTCGGAACTCAACGCCGCGCTTTGCCTTGATACCAGAGCGAAGAAATGGAAATATAAATTCATATAAATATTTCATTTCCTCGAGTAGGGATCGAATCCACAACCAGTCGTGTTTAAAGTCACACTTCCTACCCCTGTAAATCTTATAAATTTATTTATTTTATATTCAAGTCTTATAAATTTATTTCAGGATAATATAAATTAAGTACACAAGTTTCTTTGCAAAAGTAATTAATATATATTACATCCACTGTCTTAACCATACATACATATTTAAAACATTTCAAACACATTCAATTACGAGTACATTTTTCATTTTGAATAACATATTAATTTATTACAATAAATCGTCTTAAATTTGGTCCCAAAATCCTTGATCTTGATCCTTCGAGAATTATTTACAAGTTGTGGAAGATTTATCTCCAGTCACTTATTTAGCTTAAGTTTTAATAGTATAACTATAAATCTAGTTAAAAACTTGGACTCACTTAAGATGATTGGGCAATCTATTGCTTGAAAGTTTTTAGAATAGGTACGAACCTGGATTCATTCGGAAATCGTGTGTATTAGTTACCTATCAGGAAAAATAAATTCAAAACATTATTAAAATCTTAAAAATAATAAATATGTCGAAAATAAAACTTTTTGAGCAATATTTGAGAGTATAAAACTTTTATTTTAATTTAATTTCAAACCACTATTAAACAAAATGTACCAAAAAATGAACAGAAAACAAATGTTTAACAGTACTAACTAACAGAGAGTAATTAGGTGGGTGGTAGAAGGCTTTTATTTAATTCCTAAGTAAATAAAACTCAACCGTTGCCCTAATGTGTGTTCTGTCTCGAATATTCACAAACGTTTAACCAAATATTTTCGAACACGCGTACGGAGTATTTTCCAAGTACAAGTGAAAGTTCCAAATAAATAAAGTTCTTATTGTAATTTATAAGAAATTTTATTGCTTTCATATCTCTGGTAGTGGTGTTCAAATAAAATGTTAAAAATTGTTTAGTAAATGTGTTTTTTTTTTTCATTAGGATAAGTATCTTATAATTGGCCGTTATACGTTGCTTGCTTCTTAACTGTATCGATTATTATTATTTATTTTTTAACTTCTGTTTCCCATTTTCCGCTGAATTCTGGAGGTATTGCGTGTTGAGTGGCGGAACTCAACGCCGCGTATTGCCACCAGAGCGAAGAAATGAAAATATTAAATATTTTATTATCCCCTCGAGTGAGAATCGAATCCACAACCAGGTTTTTACCTACTTTAATATTAATTTTTGACTCAATTTCAAAAAAATCTTGGAGAAGTATATAAAAAAAATATACTTATAAAACAAAACAGTATCAGGATTCAGTTATTTAAAATGTTTATTGTAATGAAATTGTAAAACTTGTGATGTTGAGGGGAGTTATAAATGTTTTATTATCTGATTCCGAACTTTGAAGTTTATCAAAGAAAACAAAGTAAGTCAAAATACTTTATCTTAGGAATGGAAAAGGAATGGGTTGCTATTATATTTTATGGTGTTGTCATTTATATAAAGTGTAGCTTTCAAGTTATTCGTTCTCGCCACTACATCTGTCATTTGTCACAGCGATTGTATACAAATATGAATATATTTCTTGTTACATTTCCACTAATTATGTTTTTAGCATATGTTTGTTAGGTTTTGAAAAAAAGAGGGTTGTTGATAAATAAATAATGGTATAAAATCGACCAGTGTTGGTCTTGGAAAAATAAAGAGGGTAGTTAATAAATAAATAATGTATAAAAGCGGTACACATCGTATTGGAGGGGCTTATTCCCGAAACGGCATCGAGGCTAGATATAGTACCACTGGTGAAGAAATACATTGGAGGAGTTCATAAGATAAATGTGAGTTTTATTGTTATATTATATTTCAGAAGTGGGATGTAACTCAGTAAAAATATTTGCATATTTTTTTTTCTATTCTTTGAGTTTTACTTGCATTTTATATTTGCTGCAAATGTAATCATGATTCGTGAAACGTTTGGTCAGGGCCACTCTCTGACAATGTGACACGTAGAATGATTATATATTGATATATTGTTTTAATAAAAGAATAAACAATTTGCCAAGCAATTTCAAAGTAACTTAGCCTGTGAGACGCGTGGTTAGGGCTACTCTCTGACCGTGTAACGCAGGTTAGGCAGAGATTGTTTTGTAAATATCGCGTAATTTTTTTATATGTCCAATTTTGTTGAAATACCTGCGGATATATATTACTAATCTAAAATATTAAAATATTAAATGATTTGAATAAATCTATTTTAATGTACCCTCGAGTAAAAATTATATCGATTTGCCAATTTGATAAATTCATTTATCATGGCGGTATTTATTTTTTGTGTAGTCTACCCAACATTAAAGCATTTCAAAACTAATATTCAATATTTCACTGATACGTGTTATTTTGTATTTATGGTCAAAACGCAACGAGATCGATGTCTGATGTCACCGGAACGCCGTGAGCTGTCTCCGCCGGGTGCTGTCGTAGCCGTATGCTGTTGCGGCCGGGTGCTGTGGCGGCCGCAGCCGGATGCTGTCGCCGTCGGGTGCTGTCACCGCCGGGAGCTGGAGCAGCCGGATGCTGTCGCCGTCTGGTGCTGTCGCCGTCTGGTGCTGTCGCCGTCTGGTGCTGTCGCCGTCTGGTGCTGTCGCCGTCTGGTGCTGTCGCCGCCGGGAGCTGTCGCGGCCGGGAGCTGTCGCAGCCGGATGCTGTCACCGTCGGGAGCTGTCGTGGCCGTGAGCTGTCGCGGCCGGGAGCTGTCGCCATCGGGAGCTATCGTGGCCGTGAGCTGTCGTGGCCGTGAGCTGTCGCGGCCGGGAGCTGTCGCCGTCGGGAGCTGTCGCGGCCGGGTGCTGTCGCGGCAGGGAACTGTTGCGGCCGGTCGCAAGCCAACGTGCGTTGCCAAGTCCGCCACCGAAGGCGCGGGCCGCCACCGAAGCAGCAATTATCGTAAAAGAGATCGTGGGGATCCATCGAAGTGAAAAGGTAAAAGGTCAGAAAGTATAACATTCACTTCTAAAAATATTTTACAAATTTTGAATTTTTTGTCAGTAAGCTTAGCAACTACACTATCTAGTAACCAAAAATATTGTATCAGAACGGTTTATGAATGTTAAATTTGAGTACATTTCCATCTGAATAAAGTTATAAAATTATGATAAGGGATACAAGATATTTTTAAATGAAATTTAAACATAATGAGTCCCTAGAAGTATATTATTATGAGAAAAAGAAAGAAAAGAAAAAAAGAGATTAACTGTTGAATATATGATTTAAATGACAAAACTACAAGATCTAGTGCGAACGCGTTGAGATATTCTGAGCCTGACCAATTATTGCAATATCTTATGACTTGTAAAGACGAAACAAACAATTATTTTTTTTAACGAATAATTCATCATTCTATTTTGAACATGCATAGTTACGTATACAGTTTCTAAAGTTTACGATTAAAATCTCAAAGAAGCATTGATAATTCTAGCTTGCTACAAAATAATACATTCTGTTTAAACTATAAACAGAACGAGTTATTCGTTTCTCAAATATAAGAAATCGCTTATTTAATGCAAAATTTGTAATTATATAAGTTAAACAACTGAAAATAAACCTTCCAACACTAATAAATACCTATATCAAAATAATTTTATACCTAACTCTAGCATTCAATCTAAATTCATTAATAAATAACGGGCTGGTAAAAATTTTGTAGACTTCGGTAGTATAGACATTTTATTTAGGGGGTTCTGCATCAAATTCAAATCTCATTAATTATTGACGTAGTCGACGAGATATTTGTGATTAGGTTATAGACGAATATTTAGATTTGCCAGTGCTAATGTCGAAGTATGTGAGAGTGCTAAAGAACTTCTTAGTTAATAGTTAGTAGTGGTAGTACTTGGTTTACTAAGATTTATGACACTACTAATGAGCTTCTGTCTTTACATACGCTTCAATTACTTTGCGAGTAGTGAAGATCATGTAATAGGGAAATCTGGACATCAAATAAGTGTAGTCGGTTGTGTATACTAAATTCAAAATAACATTGTCGATATTTCTAAATCTCCGCACGTGACATTAGTGTTCTATGAGAGAATATATTAAGCTATCTAGCTTTTCTTTAATTTTAGCAATTTCACCTTAAACGAATAAAGACAATAAAAGAAAATGCAGAAATGGTGGTTGTTTAATATTTTTCTAAGTACTAGTATAGTCGTTATTTTACCTCTACTATAAAAGAATTAGGGTGTACAAACGTAACAAAAATTTAAATAGATCTTATATAGAAAGGGAACAGTTCAAGAAAATTAATGTTCATTAGAAAAATTCAAGGTTTATCTTCATGGACGTGTTTATAAAAATAATAAGTTTGTATATTTTTTTTTTACGCTCAACATTTACGAAACAAAAATTAATAACGAAAGTAAATAGTTTCGAATCAATATCCTAAAATTATGATAGCAAATAAAGACAATTGGTTACAGCCTTTTAAGGCGACTGTGACTCTAACAGAATCTGTGACATACTTATAACTGACTTATTTAATAATGGACTAAATTGTACAAAAGCTTTAATCTGTAATATTCTAATGTTTTTTTTACGACATTATAACTTCTATAAGAATTTTTGATTGTTTCGTACTAAAAAATATGACCAATGCTGATAGTTGATATTCATAAAATATACATAAAGGTAATGATTTATTATATGGATATATTTTTGTAACATTACGTTCTTTTTACCTATATTATGTCTTTAAAGCTCTGTTAAATGTGCTGATGTCACTTAATAATTTAATGTACTGCTTCAGAAACAGCCTTAAATGTAAAATTATTAATTTGGGTAAGGATTCATAATATTCTTTGTAGTTATTACAGAGTACACGTAGAAGGGATGTTTTTAGGCATTTTTATATAGATTTATTTCAAACGAACGAACGAACCAAAAAAAATATATGTATTTGCTTGATATCTTTTTGAAGATCAAGTCATTCTTTATCTCTGTGTTGAATTAATTACGATTTCAATTTAACTGTTATGATTTATGAAGGTAATCTCCACGAACAATTCAATTTTGTTTACTTTATTGTATAAAATATTGTATAATAGTGCTTCAAATTTATTTATTTTTATCGACAGTCGTACAATCAAGACGTTTCGAATGTCATGCCAGCGCGATTGCTATATTGCTATTGCGAACGTTAGTTTGCAGGCAAACTAATGCCATGAGTTCATTCAAGTGACTAAACTAAACTTTACTAGTTAAGTTGAGTTAAAACAAAGCAATTGGTGAAACTTTTAGGTAAATCGGTTCAGTACTTTCAGAGAAAAATTGTGGACATAAATATATCGACAGACAGACAGACAAGAAATTCAAAAAAAATTTGCTTTCTATTATTCTTTTTAAATGTCCCTCTATACATTTCGGTCAAAATTACTAAATATATCGACAAAATATTTTTACTGTCTTATTATATATAGTGATATAAGTATTTAAATGGTAATCACAATAAATTGCAGTGGGTAGCACGTAATCTATACTAATTCCTTAAAATGGCGATATTTATAAAGAGTTCTAGCTTGTACAGAGTACAGAGAATATGCACCATATTATATATAAAGCTGTTTATATCCAATTTCTATTCTACTGTATTGACCACTTGAAACCATTTCTTAAAAAAAGAGTGAAGAATTAGATGTTAAGTATACGTTCACAGAAAACTATTTCATTAGACTTAGTTGAGGGTGTGACTGGATCAAAATCATTATGGAGCTACTTTGAAATTTTAAATAATTGTCAAAATTTTTTTATATTTTTTTTGTTTTTATAATAAATATATTTCCTTTTATCAATGATATACAGATGGTTCTAAAAATGAATATCGATCAGAAGCGGTGGTTTTTGACCCTCTAGCTAAGATTACCTTAAAATTTTGAATTGATTTAAATATTTCGATTATGCACATTGAAATGATTGCTATCCTTGAGGCATTATCGTTGATTTTATCTTCTTCCAATAAGAAATTTGTTATTCTGTCGGATTCAAAAAGCGCCCTCTTTAGTCATAACAGACTGACTCAGGAAATTAATAGTAGCAAAACAGACTGACAATGGCAGTGATAACTAATTTTGATAAATAATTAATAAATACTATTAAAAGTAAATCACTAAACTGATCAATTAGAAAGACTAGTGTTAATTTTAATTTGATTAAATTATTAAAATTATACTATTGATAGTTGTAAGTAATAAATATATGACGACATGGTCACGTTTCATAAACATTTAATGTTAATATTGAGATAATTGTATTAAGTAATTGTTTTAAAAGTTAATATATTGTGAAAATGCATTAGTGAATAAGTGCTTAATTTATAATAATTATAATTGATTCAAAGTTTATGAATAAGTAAGTGTAAATATATTAAATATTTTTTTTTATATTTGTAACCATTATAAAATAAGTTGTTACTGTTATAATTATAATTGATTCAAAGTTTATGAATAAGTAAGTGTAAATATATTAAATATTTTTTTTATATTTGTAACCATTATAAAATAAGTTGATGTTACTGTTATAATTATAATTGATTCAAAGTTTATGTATAAGTAAGCGTAAATGTATTAAATATTTTTTTATAACCATTATAAAATAAGTTGATGTTACTGATATACGTGATTATGAGAATGGATGGGTGTGAATATCACTAAAACATAAGAATAAGTTTTGATTGTAGCAATTGATGGAGTTACAAATGACGAATAAGTTTTGATTGTAACTATGATGAATAAGTTTTGATTATATGATGAATAAGTTTTGATTGTAACAATTGATGGATTTACAAATGACGATCGTAATAAGTTTTGATTGTAACAATTGATGGAGTTAAAAGTGACGAATAAGTTTTGATTGTAACTATGATGAATAAGTTTTGATTATATGATAAATAAGTTTTGATTGTAACAATTGATGGATTTACAAATGACGATCGTAATAAGTTTTGATTGTAACAATTGATGGAGTTAAAAGTGACGAATAAGTTTTGATTGTAACAATTGATGGAGTTACAAATGACGATCGTAATAAATTTTGATTGTAACAATTGATGGAGTTACAAATGACGATCGTAATAAGTTTTGATTGTAACAATTGATGGAGTTACAAGTGACGAATAAGTTTTGATTGTAACTATGATAAATAAGTTTTAATTATATGATGAATAAGTTTTGAATATATGATGAATAAGTTTTGATTGTAACAATGTAACTGTGATGAATAAGTTTTGAATATATGATGAATAAGTTTTGATTGTAACAATTGATAGAGTAACAAATGACGATCGTGAGAATTGATGGGTTCACAATCGTATGGATTTTTGAGTAAAATGATGAGAATGGATGAGTTCATTATTGGAACATTTATAAATGATAATTGATTCAAAGTCTTTTTGTAAACACATGTATTAAATAGTTATAAATAATTATTGTAAATCTAGCCTCCATGCCGAGTGTTAGGTTTAACTACGTGCATGAGGACATGCACGAAGTCAGGATGGTCGAGTGTTAGGTTTTGAAAAAAAGAGGGTTGTTGATAAATAAATAATGGTATAAAATCGACCAGTGTTGGTCTTGGAAAAATAAAGAGGGTAGTTAATAAATAAATAATGTATAAAAGCGGTACACATCGTATTGGAGGGGCTTATTCCCGAAACGGCATCGAGGCTAGATATAGTACCACTGGTGAAGAAATACATTGGAGGAGTTCATAAGATAAATGTGAGTTTTATTGTTATATTATATGTTGATAACTTCTAAATTGATTACTTTTTATGAAGAAAAATACTTAGTTTCTTTTTCTTTCCTAAGTGTGGTAAAACCTTAAAAATGTTTAAAAATATTAAGAAAATAGTATTCTCTCTTGCAAGCATTCATTTTAAGTAATTATCTTTGGGTAGCGATCGGCAAAAATCTCCCTACAGAGATACTAACAAGATAAACAAATTGTAACAAGCGTATAAAAATTTCAACGTAGCCTGATCAGAGCGTATAGCTTAGTTGGTCAGCGTTTGGACGTTTTCGAAAGAGGCGCGGGTTCAAATCCCGCTACGTTCATTTTTATACGTTTTCTTAATAAGTATCGTGATATAATATAGCCTTAGATGATATAAGCATGTTCAACTAAATAAATTCTTCCGCTTTATGATATTACAAAACAAATAAAATGTGACAACATTTGACTCAATGCGATCGGTGTGAGTTCGATTTCCGCTTGAATATTAATATTTATAATATTTTCAGTTACTAAAAACAAATTCTAATTTGTGTAAAAATCTATGAAATTGAATAGCTAAATGAATAGATAAAATAAACAGCACGAAAATAAACATAGTTCCCTTCATCTATTCCTTCGCATACAGAAGTGCAGGAAAACGAAATATTATTATCATAATCATATTTATATATTTTTAAATAGTTCTAGATATGAGAGTGGCATTCCAATTAATATATCAATTATATTCTCTTCTTTTTCAAGGCCTGCTAAAGGCTAACTTTAGCGTTTTCTTCCTTCAATTCATTACTTAAATATTTACTTATTCATACCAATGTTCACTGCAGTACGTTTGTAAATATAAAAAAATCTATAAAATATATGTTACTGTGAGTGTAAAAGATGCAATAAAGTAGCCCTTCTAAAACCTTATAAAGGGCTCTTTTATGTTTTATGCTATGATACAGCTTCTTCCGTATGATGAAGTATAAGGAAAACGAATTTGAGTTTCCATTTCTTTTTTTATTGACTTCTATTAATAATTTAGTATTAAGTGCAATGTATTGGTAACAAAAAACTATGAAAAGTATTACTTTTGTAATATATTAATTATTTATTATCTTTTTACCTTAAAAACACAATTTTGTTGAAATTACTGGAGAAAGTTGTATTTAAAGTAATATATGATCACATATTTTTATTATAGACGGGAGTGTAAGAGAAATGAGTCAAAAACAATAAATTTAAGAACGTTTTACATTTTAATTTAAAATGAACGATCAACTGTCTAAGAATGAGCGTTCAATTTAAGAAGAATTTAGCCCTTGTCAGAGGGGGAGTAGTCAAATGTAAATAAAACACGAACAAAGTCGAGGTCTCGAGGTCGTGAACTCCGGTTAAAGCATTCTTATTCTTATAACGCCAACAAACATTTTATTAATGTAAAATAGTATTGACTAGATTAGGTTCAATATTTTACTTAATGTAGGTTTGAAAAACAATTTATTCGATTTGTTTTAATTACCGAGCATGTTGATTTGGTTTTGTTAAGTTTCTTTGTTATCACGTTAATAAATAAATCAGCTTCACGCTATATCCCGCACACAGCAGGGTAGGCAGAGGGAGCCTAGTGTTAAGACACTCCGTTCCCCACTTTCTGCCGAATTCTGGAGGCATTGCGTGTTGAGTGGCAGAACTCAACGCCACGCTTAATCTCGACACCAGAGCGAAGAAATGGAAATATAAATTTAAGTAAATATTTCGTTTCCTCGAACCCATAACCAGCCAGTTTTACAGTCACACCTCGTGCCGCTGCGCCACGACTGGCCTCTGTCACGTTAACATATTTTACTTTTATATTATTCAAATTAATGTTAATTTCTTTCATCCATTCTGCCAAAGCAAAGCGCGGAGCTATAGATACATGTAATAAAATAATGTTATTGTTTAGATATTTATAATATTTTCTTATATGAGTTCAATAATATTTTGGTAAAAATATAAAACAAATTCCTCCTTACATTCTAAACATCGCCTATCAAGAGCGAGATTGCAAGATAAGGGAAAATTAAGCGTAAAATTAGACCAACGAAGCCTTTCTTACGCATTTATTTGGTAGCGAGCTTAGGGTACTAGCACATTTTACGCTTGCGAAGTAACATTACAACAAGAAAGAGATACCAAAATTCACTATTTTGTATAACATTGTATTTTACGCTGTTTCCCGCAGATATCAGGGTAGGCAGAGGGAACCTAGTGTTCAGTTAATTATGTAGTTCAATAAAATTTCACTTTTTCATTGTTATTAGAATATCATTGAATTGTTCAAACGTAAAATATAATGGATTCCACATGTCTAAATACAACTTGATTAGTGGCGGAGCAAAGGGTCGTATTCTCTAATTTAAGTGAAATGTAACTTAATATTTCACGCCGAGTTTGATAACACGTCTTGAGTATTCGTTCACGTGGATAATGAGAAAATATAAACATATTATAATAGTTATTACGCTTGTTAAGAATATTTTTCAATCGGTTCGATTTCCACTCGCGAAAATGTGAATATGTAATATTTAAATTTCCTTACTCTGGTGTCGATGCAAATGAATGTTGCCTCCAGAATTCGGCGAAAAGTGGGAAACGGAAGTGTATTAATGGAAACTGAAAATTTTAACACTAGGTTCCCAGGTTCCCTGCCTTCCCTGCCAAATGCTACGTAAAACGTGAAGCTGTGATTAAATAATGTAAATGGCCTGAAACGAATGAAAGTAATAACTTTACTTCTACATACCAAAACATATATTATATTATAATATTTTTAAGCATATAATATGTATCATAAAAACTTAAATTTGAAGAACAAAAGTAATTTTGAATACTGTTTCAAACACGTGTAACAACTTATGGTACTTACTTGCCACAGTTGTTTTATCTAAGTACAAATATTGGCCTCAATATGTATCCTTTATCCCGACATAGCTAGCTGTAATTGTAAACAGTATGTAAATTACTATTTTTAGCTTCACGCTGTATCCCACACATCATAGGGTAGGCGGAGGGAACCTAGTGTTAAGACACTCCGTTCAACATTTTCCGCCGAATTCTGAAGGCATTGCATGTTGAGTTTTATATTATCTAATATTTATTTTACGCGTTACGCTTAAGAGTTAAGCGTCACGCTTAGGTAGGTAGGGGGAACCTAGTGTCCGTTCCCTATTTTCCATCGAATTCTGGAGGCATTGGGTGTTGAGTGTTTTATATTATCTAATATTTATAATTTTCCATTCCTTCTCAACCGTATTTTCAATTATTCTAAAGAGAAAATGTTATATTTATGTATATGTTAGTCTATTTCTGGCTGTTACGTATTAAGACTATGAACTTGTTCCAATGTAAATAATTTCTCATCTGTAGAGTAATCATTAGTTTTCATAGTCTAGTAAGCTAGCCGTTGATTACTAGATGGTATAACAACTATGTCAATTGAAGTAACATTAAGATATAAATGACAAAGCTAGTTGAAAATTTAATCTTTATGTGTATTATTCAACGTATTTTGTAACTTGTGGTTATAAAATTATATATTTACATAAAAAGATCTACTGTGATTTTTTTATAGGTATCTGATATACATTGCGGCAGTGGCGGCAGTGATTGCTTTTTTTTGTATAAGGATAAAACTCTGATTGCGCCACTTTATGATAAAGTAGTATAGTCACGCTGTATCCCGCACACAGCAGGATAGGCAGAGGGAACCTAGTGTCAAGACACTCCGTTCCCCACTTTCTGCCGAATTCTGGAAGCATTGCGTGTTGAGTGGCAGAACTCAACACTGCGCTTAACCTCGACATCAAAGCGAAGAAATAGAAATATAAATTCAAGTAAATATTTCATCTCCTCGATTGGGGATCGAACCCACAATCAGTCGGTTTTACAGTCACACTTCGTGCCGCTGCGCCACGACTACGGGAATTACATAAAATATATGTGTATAAATAACGCTTAAATTATACGATGATTTATTTAAGTGATCTATAGAAAATTGGTTGGTTATTTGATCATACTTCTATGATTCCCTGTTGCTATCTGTTAAACATTAAATAAATTGTAATTTTAACCTTTTGGGATTCTATTTGTTTTTACTCTGTCGTGTTTAAGTGTTATAAAAAATGTTTATTTCATATATAATATCTTGGCTTAGGAGATAGCGAAGCGAAAAAGTACTCCATAGCTTGCTCTATCTTCTAATAAAATTTTTATAAAATACGGTTCAGCTATTTCGGAGATTAGCTCGGACAAACAGACAATAAATTAATTTTATTAACATATTAAAATGAAGTTACATTAAAAATTATTTATTCAATAAAAGAGAGACCAGAACTAAAAGTGAATAGATTTTCAATGTGAATAATATTATCCCATTCATTCCGGCTATAAGGAAAACTTTATTTTCCCAACAGGATAACGGTAACCCCACAGTATTTATTCGGTCGTTTCTTATGAGATCAAAGTAATTTTGATTCTAAATAAGTAAAATAAGATTGAGAAAGTTATGAAAAATTTAAATACGAAAGTATAATGTATAAAGCTTTTAAATAACAGACAGGTACGGCACACTTTAAGTAAGTTTTTTAGTTTGATTATAACAATTAATTATTTACTCAAATGACGGTTTCACATATTTATATACAGATACATATACAGTAAAGAGAACATTTTTATTGCAATTAAATCTAGTTAGATATCATGTAATGAGAAAAAGGTCCCACCTTTGACGCCATCACAACAAAATATTCCAAAATAAAATAGAAGGTTAAAAACGAAATGACTTATCAATACGTTCACGTTGCATACAATAGAAATGAAATAATTAAAATATTTGGTAAATTTATATTATTTTTTTTTACCAAACTTAGAAAAATATACTTAGGTACTTATTATAATTGAATATATGAATGGTTTAACATTATTATTAGATTAGAAGCTAGAATATTTAGTCGTAGCGTTTGGCGCTCTGTTCTCTCTGACTACCCCGCTAGGGGTAAAACGTGATGTTAAGTTAAGTAGAAGCTAGAATTTGACTCAGAGAATACAGTAAAGTGTATACTTCTCGAAAGGCCAACAATGGCAAACAGGAAATAATGGCAAGCATATTGCATTTATGACGACATTGATTATGCATAGTTGCATTTATTTTAGAACTTAAATAACAATTTTCGCCTCAATCGAAAAAGGAGAAGAGGGACAAACTGCTTCCCTTTTAAAACTTAATAAAAATTATAATTTATAACTAAAATACACATTAACTTCCAAAAAAAAAATTGGTAAATTTACGTTGTATTGGAAACACGTACAATCGTACATATATGAAATAAAGTAAAAAAGTATGGTCTGATACTTTACTGCGAACAATTGAAGATGTGAATTGCAAATTCGATTTCGTCTAGAACGTTACGACAGATACAAAATATATAAAATTCTATCAAACAGGCTTTAAAAGACAAAGAAAAAATTATTTTTATTTTCATAATCGTCCAAGTATCTCATAAGCATTGCGTTGACAGCTCTATTGCGTCATGGCATAAGAAAAATGAAAAATAATTTATACGATAAAATGTGCATAACACTCAATATTTTTTGTACTCAATATTTTTTTCACACTGTATCCCGCTTATACCAGACCTGGCAGAGGGAACCTAGTATTAAGACACTCATGTTTCCTACTTTCCGCCAAATTTTTGAAGGTGTATTCAGTAGCGGAATTCAACGCCTCGCTAAGTTACTGAATATATTTTTTTTTTTCTACATTTTCATCTTGAACCCATTACTCATCTATTTATTGATTTATAACTTCGCTGAACTGTAGTTATTGTACAGTCACCAACAATAATATTATTCAGGAACACATGTCACCTTAGTACGCCAAGACTGTGTCTAAGCGATGTTTTGCGCGAGTGGAAACATTCGTTGAATATTCAATGAAGTAACTGTTATCTATATTGACTATTTTTTGTACACATATTTATAAAAATATTTATTTTACTGTTAGTAAGTTAACTCAACTTTGATAATAAAAATATATAGTTTCAAAATATCGAAAATCAAGTTTTTATTTTATATTATATTATACTGTGGCTTACTACTGGCGTGGCGCAGGGGCTCAAGAGTGTGCATGTAACGCGACGGTTGTGTGTTCTATCCCCACTAAAGGGAATTTATTATTATAACTTGTTAAAATTTTAATTTCTTCGTTTCGGCACCAAGGCAAAAGCCCATAGTGAGTTTAGTTCACTCACAATTTGGGGAACAGAGTGTCTTAACACTAGTTTCCCTCTGCCTGTCCTACTATGTGTGGGATACGGTGTGAAGGTGATTTAATTTAATCTAGTATAATCTACAAATATTATAATACATCAATATGATTCATTAATATTCTGTTTCAGTAGTACTACGATGTCATAAATAAACAATTAGAAAATCAGATGGAATGTAAGTTAGTTATTTGTATACCTCGTAACATGTCGAATATTATTTGATGTATTATTTAATTGTAATCGCTTTTACATATTGTTTTGTTTGTGGTTAATGCCTGCAATATATGACTGCAATATATGATTTATTATAATGAAAATATATGGAATATTTTGGATATTCCAGATACCGATCGTATATCAATGTATTTCTTTTTCGATGATTTGTTCCCGTTTTCGGTAAATATAAATATTTGCACAACTAAGTGGTATATTTCCTTTTTGATCATTTGTCAGAAAAAATTGCTCGAATTGCTAGTTGCTTTGTAAAGTTTTACCTATAAGAATATAATATGTGTTATATTGATATAGTTGACGAATATTTAAAATAAATTAAATATTTCATTATATTATATTTTGATAGTAGATGTTAATGGAGGATAAAATGGAAAAGGAGTTTTATTATTTTATCTAAAATAAAATTTGTCTTAAAAACTGTATAATACTGTATATTTCTATTATAAAATATTAACATAATATAAAACATAGTTTTTTTAACATTAACCATTTTAATCTATTAAATAAATAAAAGCTTAACAGTGATTTTATCTGTCGTACTTTGACTCTACAAAGGCTCGCGTAATGCCTTTTTAAAAAATATAAATTTAGATGGTTTCTAATTAAATCTTAGATCTGGATTACTTTTTTGTAAGCTTCATTGAACTGGCCTTTACTGACCTTTATTAAAATTATAAAAATCCAGAACAAACGTATCAAAAATAATAATTTTAATATATTATAGTATATTTATATTATTAGGATTATTTAATATCAAAACGAATGTGTCTTGAGTCCACGCTGGGACCCAGCCACTGTAAACTTTACCAACTGTAAAAGCGATGGTTGTAGATAGCATCACTATTCACTATTCAGAAGAATGAAATGTTTTCATTTCATTTCAATTATAATACAATTGAGGCTCGGTTGAAATCCTGCAACTGCGGTAAAGTCCCGAATTCGAGCAAAAAGTAAAGAACAAAGTGCCTTGACACTTGGTTGTTACGGTTGACACTGCTCTGTGGGATGTGGGAGATAATATTTTAACTTAATAAACAATACACGAAAACGTCAGTTAATAATATTAATAAAACAAACACGAAGTATTTTGGTGTTGTTTGGAGACACGTAGCAGTGACGCACATCTTGTGGAAAAGGAAAACCTTTTGTGTACTGAGACCAAGGAAGGGATAGTAAACCCTTTTTTTGTCCGATGTTATATATGTATATGGTACAAAGGTAAGGAGTATTTTATAAACGTTTTTTTTATAGTTGATATTAAAAAACAAAAAAATTGTTATATAAAGCTTTTCTTTTTTTATACGAGTATAGTCATATAATTGTGAATTAAAAACCGAGCATATTTACTTCGTTAAAAATCTATTTATTTGTACTAGTTCCAATCTGGAACAAAAATATATAATAGTTTACAAAGGAAAAATCTGGGTCACAATTTGTTTATAGTCGAATATAAATAAGAATTAATCGTAGGGCAAAAATGGAACAATAAATCAAATGCTGGATACTAGCAACTTTGCTTTTTAATTATTTTGGCTAAATACCAAATGTTTTTTTATTTTATGTCATTGGATAGATAGTTTTTTTTTTACTTTTGAGGCATAGTGATGTTTAGCAAATAATAAAAATATAAAAACACATTTACTGAGTAAACTTATGCTACATTTCATTTATATGATATATGCTATATAAACTTTTTCAATATATTAACAATCTAACGTTAGTTGTATAGTTGTTGCCAATTGGCGCTTCTAAAAACAAAATATATATTGTAAACTTAGTAAAACAATTACTTTTTCCATGAAGCGGGGTAACAAGAAGAACCATAGTATTAAGAAACTCTCACACTCAGTCAGACTCGTGTGATGAGTCGCATAGGGACCTAAGCGTGTGACTGCTAACAACGGTACAGGTTGTGGGGCGGAAAGTGGGAAACGGAAGTATCTTAATACTAGGTTCTAAACTTCCCTCTGCCTAATCGCTACGTCAACATTCGAGATACAGCGCCCAGCTAGAACAAGTATTGATTTGAAGTTATTGAACCTAATGGAATAATTTAGTTTTTGTAACAAGTAGATATTTATAAATGTAATTGTCAAAAAGGAACGATATATATTTAAATATACAAGGATATAAAAAGTTTGTATATAACTTTTTTACGCAGAATTCTAGCTAAGATTCACTGACGTTACTTTGTCACAGTGAAAAAGTAATACTTTTAACTAGATCTTCTTGAGTGGTTGGTGAGTAGACGTTTATGCGTAAATAATGCTTCCACGAACTCGAATTAATTATTACAGGTTTTGTGTTCAAAATATTTCGTATCGTCATTGACGTGATACAATTGCTCAATCGTGTGTCTGTAAGCGTGACAGGTTGTAGGTTCGATGCCCACTGGAGGTAATTAAATATTTTATTTAAATTTTCATTTCTGCGCACTTCATTCAAGCAAAATGCGGCGTTCAGTTCCGCTACTTTACAAACAATACTATTAGAAACTGGCGGAAAGTAGGGAATGAAAGTGTCTTAATGGGAACCGAGTGCCTTAACTCTAAATTCCCAGATTACCTCTGCCTACCCTACTATGTGCGGGATACAGCATGAATTTTAATAAATAGGTATGGAATTATATGATTATTCATAATTTGTACTATTTAAAGTATACAGAGTGGATGTGTCAGCGCTTCTTTTGCGGGAACAGCATATAGGGTAAAATATTTTAAACCCATAACTAACGAAATTAATCAAGACACCTCAACAGTTTAGACGTAGGTTTTTTTTTTCATTTCACGATGTTCATCCACACCTGTAATTCGTGTGACGCAGTTACGTATAGATATATACCAATAAAGTAAACACACATTACTACAAAAATACTACTAAAGGTTAATCAACTTTGAACTTTGCCGCCAATACTTATGACTCGATTTCGAAATGAGGCGTATGCAGCGGTGCCCCTTATATGGGAAATGGCGTTTAATATTGCTACAATAATTGTATTATTTATTTTGTTTGAAAAAAACACTTTGTCATTTTTGGGAAAAGAAAAAATAATAATTGTGTTAGGCTTTTTTAGAGTAGTTACAACTGCGGTTTGATTTAAAGTTGTTGTTGTTGCTGACACTAACACCCTGTATATTATGATGTTATATCCTTATGAAATAAATAATGCTGTTAACTTGAAATTTCTTAGGATTCTTATGGACAGCTTCAAAGTTTACCTTAGATAACACTTTAAACTATTTACTACATTTATTAAGCAAGGTTCTACATAATTTTTAAAAATGACTGCAATTTAATGTTTTTTATGACATTTAATGATTAAGGAACAGGTCGGTAGTGTCAATTGTTAAAATAATAATTCAATTCAATTTTGTGATTATAATAATTATATTTCATACATACGTATATTAAAAACACATATTAATGTTACGTAAATTAGTTTAGGTTATCAATAATATTAATCACAAATGATTAACCAGAAATAATTGCTTTTCCGCCTTAGACTGACAAAGGGAGGTGTATGATATTGATATTCCAACAAGAAACATTGCTTTATAAATGATATATATCTATGTATGTTATTTGTTTATCTTTCATTATATAGATATCACAATATGTCTTTTCCAATTTCACATTTCTTTCATATACTACGTGGTAGGTAAAGAGATTACGTATTAAGGGGCCGTTCAAGTATTACGTAAGCACTGTAGGGGGGCAGGGGGGTCTTGGGTTTGCTTATTTTTGACGTTTTCAATGAAATATTTGTAAGAGGATTGCTTATTTTTGATGACATAGGGGAGGGGGGGTCAATAATTGCAAAAAAACTGCTTACGTAATACTTGAACGGCCCCTGAGTAGTTACCTTATTCATATTGTTTATATTAATATCAATTGTTTATATATATATTTATTGGACGAAGTCAGAAATGTTTAAACAGTGTGTGCAGAAACTTTACAAAATCATTAAATTTGTAGTATTTGAATATTCTATGCCTAATAATAAAAAAACGTAGTTTAAAGGCTGAGCTTTTTAGCTAATATTTTTTTTATCAGCTTCACGCTGTAACCCGCATACAGCAGGGTAGGCAGAGGGAACCTAGTGTTAAGACACTCCGTTCCTCACTTTCTGCCGAATTTTGGAGGCATTGCGTGTTGAATGGCAGAACTCAACGCCGCGCTTAACCTTGATACCAGAGCGAAGAAATGGAAATATAAATTTAAGTAAATATTTCATCTCCTCGAGTGGGGATCGAACCCACAACCAGTCGGTTTTACAGTCACACTTTGTACCACTGCGCCACGACTGGCTTAGCTAATTCGATTATTATATTACTACAAAACCAGTCAATCACTCTTTTGACCGTATTAATGGATCGGGCAATCTTTTGTTATTTAGAGAAGAAATAGAATTAACCAGTGAAAACAATTTATTTTTTTTCAAAAACAAAGGAAAGATCTTTTGTGTGATAATAGAGGCTCTTATCACTTATTTATCAATTGGTGCCGCGTGATTTGTTTTCTACCCTACGGAGGTCAGGTTGGTGATTAACACAAAGTAATTTAATTAGGAGGGATCAAGTTACCGCCTAAATTGCTAGTCCTATCAGTAAAATATAGACACATATATCTATTTTAATAAGGATAAATAGTCGCTGAAATTGACCTTCAAGATAATGCTTTAGCTTAAGAAACTTTGAAAGGGTAAATAAATGCTTATACGTCCTAAAAAAAAGTAAAAGTGTTTACATGCTTTCTCAGTTTCGGGTTCGATCATTAGACGCTTACCACACGTGTAATGAATAAGGTTCTACACTTAAAACTCAATTGCTTTCATTATTTGCTTATTGATTTTTAAGGTTCCTTACTTTTTAAAGAAACAATGAACTCTTATAAGATCACTCTGTTGTCTGACTGTCTGTTCGTCTGTCTCATTGTCTCTCAGGTACGCTTGGAGACAGAAAATTTGAAATTTAAACATTACACTCAGATCTACGGCCCCATAATTTCCTGATAAAAAACATACTTCTATATTTACTTAGAAAAGAGACATGGCCGTTTTAATTGCAAACTGTGAAGTTTTGCAACTATGCGTATTGCCACACTGTGAAGGAAATTAAAATTTATAGGGTACTTCCGGTTAATCTAGAATGATAAAATTTGGTAGCTAGCATCTACAAGTACTATTAATTCAGGAAAAAATCTGAAAACTGTACATTTGTGGTTGCATCCTAAAAAATAATAGCCTTGAAAGGGGGGCAAAATTTGGTATTTAAGCCGCTAGTTCAAGTGAAGTATCACTCTAGTAGAGTTTGAATTTCAACTTGATATCTCCAAGCGTTCCTGAAATAAAGGCTCTTGACAGACAAACAGACGGACGGACGGACAACAAAGTGATCTTGTAAGGGTTCCTTTTGTTCTTAAAAGGTACGGAACCCTAAAGTTGCATTTTTCAAGTCCAGTAATGTTTTACAATATTCTGGAAAAATACTAATATGATAGAAAATAAATGATATAATAAATAAATTGCCCTGATTAAAATCTTTTATTAATCAGAATTTCTAACAAAAGCAGAATATATATATAGATAAGAAGCTTTTTAGCTTCACTCTGTATTCTGCACACAGTAAAATAGGCAGGGAAAACTTAATTTTAAGACACTCCGTTCCCGTAATTTTCGAGACATTGCCTGTTAAGTAGTAAAATTCAACGTCGCGCTAAAAGCTAAAGATATTTAGGAAGATTATAAAATAAAATGAAAAATTTTATAACTATAAATTTTAAGATTTAAAGTTGGTAAGGTAATTGTAAAAAAATATATTTATTGTTTATTGTAATTTGTGAACAAAATCACTGGAAATTTTATGTAAATATTTAAGTTCAGCAATTTTAAAACACAACAACATGTTTAGTACTTCGAAGAAATACATTCAGTCAATACAGAATGCTTACACAAATAAAGTATGATTAAAAAATAAGCCGTTTTTGTGATTTACCTGGTTCTGGCTCGTTTTTCATGGCGATAACGTGGGAAAAGCGCACGATCGTCGGAAAAGGCAATTATTTACAGACATGTAAAATTATACCTTTATGTTTTTGTTTTTGTTTCATTGGATACATTTAGATTGAATATAATATTATGTTGTGGCACAATTAGATGTTTTATTGATATAAATTTTAAATAAGACGTCGATTGATATAAACGGAAACAGTTTGTAGTAGTAGGCAGAACATTTTTATGTGTTTAATAATGGCATTGAGATATTATTTATGTTGTTAACATCATCAAATTGTAACAAACGTATAAGAATTTTGATGTAGCTTGATGAGAACTTATCATAGGTCATAGCGCTTGAACCGTTTTCAAGAGGAGCGGGTTCAAATCTTGCTCTAAATTTGTATTTTTTTTTCCTAAGTGTGAAATAATCATTTAAAATTGTCTAAATGTTTAATAAATAACATTCTCTCTTGTCAATTAACAATTCCAAGCAATTATCATTGGATAGCGGAAATTTGTAAAAATCTCCCTACAGAGATGCTAACAGCGCTTGGATGGTTTTCAAGAGCCACGGTTTCAAATCCTGCTACATTATTTTTTTTATACGTTTTCTAAGTTGATATTAGTATCAAATATCCAGATATGTACTCCCTTGAATTACAGAAAAAAACACAATATTTAGTTCTAGGATATGTGACGTGTATACAATTCATAAATTTAGTCAATCAAAAAAATATTTCATCCATATTAAGTAGTCATTATGAATAGCTACTTATCAAGTTATGTTGTAATAATATGAAATTTAGAATATTTCATAGAAAATTTCATTTCTTCTTCTTTTTCTTCATACAATTTTAATAATATTAAATAATTAAACATTTATTTTAAATATACAACTCACGTTTCAGTGTCTATAATCCATACCTATATTATAAATTCGAAAGTAACTCTGTCTGTCTGTCTGTCTGTCTGTCTGTCTGTCTGTCTGTCTGTTACGCAATCAGGGCCAAACCGCTAATTCAATTGCGATAAAATACTCATATAGAGATACTTGAGGGTCTTCGGATGAACATAGGTTACTTTTTTTTCTAATATTTGTAATATTTTCGATATATACTAATATATTAAAATACTTTTTAGTTTGACAGGCAATTTATTCCGCCATGTTAATAACAACCGACCGTTGCTAAGCAACGGTTTGCAAAGTTTATTTGTTGGTTTAAGAAAACGTCACCCAAAATGAACTTGCTTAACGCATACATGGCGTGCGCCGACTCAACCTTATGAGATACATATAAACAATGTTTTACAAAAGTATTGTCCTTTAAATAATGTTTCAAAAAGTCCGCGATGGTGTATGTTTATCTCTGAAAGTTGAGCAAAAGTAACGTAAAAGTAAAGTAAATTTTTTTTTTTTTTTTTGTTGTATGTATTTTCTATAATTTGATATTGATCCTTATGAAAATGAATATAATATATATTTTACTTGATTGAAATTATAGTTTACTGTATAACATTCTAATAAATAATTAAGGAGATGTCACTGATTCGAAATGACCTAGCCTACGAGCGGCATAGTATGACCGACGTGAACGGGCAGATGACTTTGACGGTTTTGTAAATTTTCATATATTTTCGAAGAACTGTTAATTTTTAGGTAATTATTTACTGTTTATAATTAATTTATACTTTTCTTTGGTTCTTCGCTTATTCGAGTAGTAGATTAGTTAGATTTTCATTAATCTCTTGGTGTAGTGTAAGTTGCGGCCCTGCGCGGCATCGGCATATTATTATTTAAGTATTAAGGAAAGAATTGTTGGTTATTTATTTAATTTAGAAAGGACTTTAGTCATTTTATAGTATCTATGTACGCCCGCAAGGAAAATGTGTAAAAAGATTTTTCCCGGGTAAATCAGTAAAATCGATCACTGAAAGTCCAATAAAAATCAGTTCAGTTATTCTGGACATTAGTTCGGGGAAATAGAGAGACAGGCAGAGACCAAAAATATATATTTTTTGTAGATGAGTATTATGTAAATATCCACATGCACTTGCAAGAACATACCATAACACATTTAATTTTAATTCTTTTAAATATTTATTTTACTTTGATAATATTAATAATGTAGCTGGTTTTGTTTAGTTTTTTTTATTAATATTTTACTTTGATTACGTTTACTTATGATTTTTTGCATTTAAATTAGTTACATATTTTCAAAGACAATTACATAAATATATCTATTAAGCATTCGTATAGTTTAAGCAGGCGAAGCCGCGTCCGGGTCCGCTAGTACTAATATATAAATATATTAACTAGCATCTCTCCATCACCAGCATCGTCTAAGTCTAAAGTTATTTCAGCAAACACGTGCCTTTCATTATTCCACAATAACGTTCATTACTAAGAAGCGTCACAATATTTCACCTTTGTAGAACTAATAATTCCTTTATGTTCTATGGACGTCTCCATAGATAGTATAAGTAAAATAATGAAACTTTTCTTGATGCGTAAAGATTTTTAAAGATGTTGAGAAATATATTAAATGTAAGCACAATCAACACTTGAACCCAGTCGTGGTGCAGGGGCGTAAGCGTGAAAATTCGTGTAAATGCGACGGGTTGTGGCTTTGATTCCCACTCGAGAAAGTGAAATCCATACCTATATTATAAATTCGAAAGTAACTCTGTCTGTCTGTCTGTCTGTCTGTCTGTGACGCAATCAGGGCCAAACCGCTAATTCAATTGTGATAAAATACTTATATAGACATACTTGAGGGTCTTGGGATGAACATAGGATACTTTTTTTTTTATATTTGAAATATTTTCAATATATACTAAGATATTAAAATACGTTTCAATTTGACATGTAATTTATTCTGCCATATACAACAACAACTGTCACTAAGCAACCGTTGCTAGGCAACAAGGAATTATCTCGTTTTATTATGTCGCCCAAAATGGCGCTTACATGGCGTATGCTGACTAAACTTTATGAGACATAAATCTATATTTTAAAAAAATATTATGTTTTAAAAAATCTATTAAAAAGTCCACGATGATGTATGTTTATCTTTGAAGCGACAGTAACCATTTTAATATATTATTATTTATTTTGTTTTGATTATTGTTAATATATTTTTTATATTTATAGAGGCCGGTCGTGGCGCAGCGGCACGAGGTGTGACTGCAAAACCGACTGGTTGTGGGTTCGAATCCCACTCGAGGAGATGAAATATTTACTTAAATTTATATTTCCATTTCTTCGCTCTGGTGTCGAGGTTAAGCGCGGCGTCGAGTTCTGCCACTCAACACGCAATGCCTCCAGAATTCGGCAGAAAGTGGGGAACGGAGTGTCTTAACACTAGGTTCCCTCTGCCTACCCTGCTGTGTGCGGGATACAGCGTGAAGCTAATATTTTTTATAACTTCGTATTCAATCCTTATCAAAATAAATATAATATTCACCTTTAGCATTTCACCTATATTAAAATTATATTTTACTGTAGATCTTTCTAATAAATACTGAAGGAGATATCACTGATTCAAAATGAGTTACCTGAACGGGCAGACGACGTTAACGATTTTGTAATTTTTTATACATTTTCGATCTACTGTCAATTAATAAGTTGTTTATTTTCTGTTTATTATTAATTTATATTTTTTCTTTGGTTCTTCACTTATTCGAGTAGGAGTTTAGTTAGATTTTCCGATGCCGCGCAGCATCGGTATAATAATATTTAAGCATTAAGGAAAGAATGGTTCGTTATTTCAGTTAGGTTAGGTTACAGTATAGATATACTGTTGTTATACACTGAATAAATCGTAGTTTTAGTTTTTTGGGATTTTATTTGATATTGCTTGCAAAAATTATCGAATTTAATGTAGAAAGGAGTTTAGTTATATCATATAGTACCTATCTATGTACACCCGCAAGGAAAACGTGTATAAAGATTTTTCCCGGGTAAATCAGTAAAATCGATCACTGAAAGTCCAATAAAAATCTTAGCTTAGGGAAGCTTAGGGAAATAGGAAGGTAGACAGACGGAGACAAAAAATATAAAATTATTTTTTATTGTATTTGAGTATTATATAAATAACTATAAATAATATTTTGCAAGTGCATGTGCACTTGCAAAAACATACAGCGCAATACATTTAATTTAAAATATTTTTTTTACTTTGATGATACTGATAATGTAGCTGGTTTTGTTTAGTTTTTTTTTTTATTTTTTACTACGTTTACGTATTATTTTTGTTCATTTAAATTAGTTAGATATTGTTTTAACAATAAGAATTTTCTCTACTTATTATTCTTTTCCGGATTATTATGATCATTTATTAGGCTTATATTTTCTTACCAATCCTATTAAAAACTGAATTTCATAAATATATTTAATAAGCATTCGTATACTTCAAGCGGGCGAAGCCGCGTCCGGGTCCGCTAGTATTTAATATTTTAATTTCTTCGCTCTGGTGTCGAGGCAAAACTTGGCGTTGAATTTCGCCACTAAACACGCAATGTCTCTAGAATTCGGCGGAAAGTGGGGAACGGGAACGCAGTGTTTTAAGACTAGGTTCCCAGATTGCCTCTGCCTACCTTGCTATGTGCAGAATACATTGAAATGCTAAAAAAATAATCTTTGCTTCATTAAACGCGTACACTAAACATAAACATAAACTCTGTTGAATACACAGCTTGTTAGAAATGAACACGGGTCTCGCTGAAAGATGAGTTCAAGCAAAGAATTAATCCGGAGCACAATTGCCTTTTAATGTAAGTAGCCATTTTAACGTTCTATCTTCCGCTTCGGCGGTTTCCGATAAATTTCATTATTACGAGAATTTGATTAAAGCTTAAATAGAATCTAATAATTTAGAAAAGTTGAATAAGCCGTAATCATTTTCCTTAATCGCTATGTGATTTTTTTACGAAATATATTACCATTTTCTGACTTTTTTAGTCCCATTTCATTATACCATCATGTCATAAAGCAAAACCACGACATTATGCATCTTTGTAAGTTGGTAGGAATAATGCTACTCATGGTTGTCAAGACAATTAGACAATACAATAATTGGCTTTGGACAGGACATTGGACAGTACAATAATACTGTATTATCGTCTCGAGTAAATTCTCTCTATATCTCTCTCTCTCTCTCTCTCTTCAATTCGTCCACTGTCATCAGCCTCTTCTCCCCACACATGGCCTCTGGGAGGTACCCATGTTTTTTACGTGAACTACTATCGATATTCTGTTTTCGAAGGTTAACTGACGTCTGCTCCTACCTCTCTTACCATTTACTCTTCCTTCAAAAATCTTATTTGTCATTATTTTTTTTATTTAGCACATCTATTTTATGATGAAAATCACTCATTCTATCAATGTGCCTAAACCATCAGCTCCATTCTTTTCATACTTCCTAGTTACATAGTACCTGGCATTCTGTGTCTGGGACTTGGGTAGCTAAACTCACTCCACATATCCTATACAGAAATTGCATCTCCACAGCATTCATCTACTGTAATACCCACGTTTCACCATATAATACCGTCGATATCAGCAATGCATAATGAGTGCAGAGATTAATCTACATAGATTAATCTTTATCATTGTTATTATAGAACTCGTAAGCATATAATATACTAGCTGTGTCCGCAACTTCGTTCGCGCTTATCATCTATCTGTCTATCTATCTATATTATATTTATATTATAAATGTGTCTGTCTGCATGTCTATGGCTTTATATGATTTGACTTCCACGTCTGATGTAGAGACTTGTATTGTGTTGACTAGATGATGTAATAAAATAAAATACATTTAACAGAAAAAAGTTGAATACTTATTTTAGAAAACGTATAAAAATTTTGAACGCAGCGGGACTCGAACCCGCGCCTCCCGGAAACCGACCAGGCGCTCCGACCACTAAGCCATGCGTTCTATACGTTTTATACGTTTTCTAAAATAAGTATTTTTCTTTCCTAAGTGTGGAATAACACTTTAAAAATGTTTAAAAAAAGAAAAAAGTTGTATCAGTGGACTTATCTCTTTAAGAGATTTCTTCGAGTCAACTTGTGGAAATGGGTGAAAATACGATATATAGCGAGAAGACAAAATATGCAATATAAAAAATAGAGGTAGCTGAGTATGAGTTTTGCTTTATAAAAAGCAAAAAAAGGATGGGCAAATCACGGTAAAAACGGATAGAGAGCCAATTGAGTTGAGCTCGAAATTGAGGTCATACTTACGTAGACCATAAATACAGCGTATAGCGTGATTTTGAATTTGCTAGCATAATTTTCGTTTTATGAGGAAGGAATATTGGAGACGCGGTCTTGTAGTTTCGGGCCTTCTCAATTAAAATAAAGAGATAAAAAATCTAATCGATTGTCTTCATAATTTAAGTGATATCGATGCACTCCCGCAGAATTACTCGCTACGGTGCGCGAGGCCACACACCGCATTTTTTATTATTACATGATTTTCTTTAGATTGATATTTTTAAATTCGTTATATCTTTTGAATAGAATGTCCTATTTTATTAATTTAAAAAGTATTTTACAGGTATTGGAATTATTCTTAATAATATATCATTAATGAGATAAGAATTATTACAGAAATATGAATAACATGGTTTGATTATTGTCGGTACTTTTGTCAACTTATAAAATATAATAAAGTAGAAGTGTGACTGTAAAACCGACTGGTTGTGGATTCGATCTCCACTCTAGGAGATTAAATATTTACTTAAATTTATATTTCCATTTCTTCGCTCTGGCGTCGAGGCTAAGCGCGGCGCTGAGTTCTGCCATTCAACACGCAATGCCTCCAGAATTCGGCAGAAAGTGGGAAACGGAGTGTCTTAACACTAGTTTCCCTCTGCCTACCCTGCTATGTGCGGGATACAGCGTGAAGCTGATAAAAAAAGTAGTTATATTGGCATAAATACAGTAGTTGGACATATGGTACCGCGGACTTTTTTATAGATATTGATGCGTTCTATAATACTGTAGAACATTGTTTTAGTCTATCATCAATAGTTTTCGCAGCGCACGCGATGATAGAATTTTTAAAATCAATTTCTTCACACCTTGGGTTATTGCATTTTTATTAGGAATCCCTATTTTTTTTGAAAATGTTATGTAGCCTATGTTGGTCAGTAAAGATGCAGCTTTCTAATAGTGAAATAATTTTTGCAATCGGTCCGGTAGTTTATGTGTGAAAACAATACAAACATACATACAAAAATACAAATCTTTATAATATTAGTATAGATATAGAAGTATAGATAAACAAAAAAAAACTTCTGGCGGACGTAATGCAAGTAACATAATATAAAAACGTCATTTTTGGAATTCTTGCCTGTCTGTCTGTTGTTCGTGATTCAAGCAAAAACTGCCGAATGGATGTGAAACTTTTTTATTATATAGCTATTAGTCTTTGGCTACATATAGGACATAATTTGTTTTGAAGATTCGAATACCTGATGAAATAGATATAACCAACGAAATAGATATAATATCAACAATCAAAATGTGTCAAAGCCATAAATATAAATATAGTCATAAATTTCCAGTCGGGATCGAATCTACAAGCACGATTAAAACAATTAAAGGGCATACACTGACCAGTGTATGACCTTTAATTGTTATTAGTTAAAACAAAAAAAAAATTAAATAGTTATAAATAATCTATTGTCAGATATTTATTTACAAATCTCACAACTAAGCTGTTTTGCCGCAGTTGATACAGTCCAACAAATTCTTTGATCATATTTATTTGGTCTGGCCTTTGTCTCACATTATTGAAATACGTTAGTTTCTTAGAACTGAGTGAAAACACGTTCTAATATAGCTTGTCAATGCGAAAATCACGCTGGATAGTATAACTTTATTACTTTGCTTAGTCATATAAAGCTACTAACAAGTTACTACAAGCATATAATTATTTATTAGATTTTACTTAAACATTTATTTGATTTTATTAACATAAATTTCTATATATTAAATAATTTATGTAAATTATTGTGAAATATATTTTAATCTGGTTACCAAAATTTTGATAAAGGCAAGATTTAAAAGACGAGCAATAATGTACAAATTGCTTTTCGTGTTGATACAAAATATTGCCTTATATAAAATAATTTACGGGCGTATGCAATCATTTTGTTTGAAATGAACTGCAAATATAAGTTTGTAATATTTTTTTTTCTATGAAATAAATAAATTTTCACTTGTTGGTTTTTTTCTTTTATTTGTATTAAACGTTCTCGTTCTTAAGCTTGTGGCAAATTTCATAACAGTAGGCCCTCCGGAAGTATCGTATAGGTTTTTCATTTCGCGGTGAATTTCATGCAAAATGCAGCAAAAACGATGCATAAACGCTAGTATCTTTTGATGGTGATGACTTAGAAGCTTAATTTTGTCTTTGCCAAATTGATTGTAGACCTGAAAATTTTATATTAATTTCAGGTTGATATTTCCACGCGCGATCTTGTGATAAAAAATGGAATATATAT
The DNA here is from genome assembly GCA_021202915.1 of Heliconius himera. Classification (NCBI taxonomy): domain Eukaryota; kingdom Metazoa; phylum Arthropoda; class Insecta; order Lepidoptera; family Nymphalidae; genus Heliconius; species Heliconius himera. The sequence continues at coordinate 191,236 of JAJHJA010000491.1, forward strand.
TGCTTGACTATAAGGGTTTAGTTTTTTTCCTTCTGAGGTACCAAGCCCTAAGTAGAGAACAATCGTGGTGCAGGGGCAAGCGTTGTACTGTAAACGCGACAGGTTCAGAACGGGTTGATCGATACCTACTCCAGGAAATAAAAAAAAATCTTCTCTCTAGTAACGAGAAAAACACAGCATTGTGTTCTACCTCTCAACACGATACGCAATGTCTCCAATATTCGGCAGAAATATTGGAGGCTTAAATATAAATATTCAGATTCTAAAATACATATTTTATATCTCTTTAATAATACATTCATTGCTGGCATAGTAAGATTATTAAAGCCCAAGGTTACTAAATGCTTAAAATGTGTGCCTGATTATCTCTACGAGGTTTACATCATTACACGAAGTTTACATTATCTCGGGGTTTAAAAATAGTTTATTTTAAGTACTATGTTGGAGAATTTTGTAATGAAACAACGCCAGAATGATATACTTCTGTTGTAAAAAGTAGTGCTTACATTTATTTTGTAGTAATTTGAATTAATTCTGCCTATATCAATTTATATTTTGAATATATTAAGCCTATATTCATAAAAATATATATATTAATAAATATTTTTCCTTTTTTTTTCATTTATAAATAAATTAGAGAAGAAAAGATATCCTTGAAGTATTACTTAGAAATGAAAGCCGTAAAATGTAAATCTTCAGAGCGGAAGGTGGTTGATAAATGATCGGGTTTACCTAAAGAATGTTTACGATACTTTATACAAAACATTTTACATGTTATTGTGCACTTTTATTCCGGAACAAAATATATGGAAAATATAATTGCTTTGTGGACATTTATTTTGTATTTGGACAATTTGCTGCGTTTATTTCCACCATTCAACACGGAATTCAGGCAGAAAGTCGTTCACTAAATTCAGTCTACCTACTTCAACAAATGTCTTAGAAACGTTACTAATTCTACTAAGTTTCTACTATTTATGAATTTCTCGTCGTATGTCCAACCTAGGTTGAAATAGATTATTGGAATCCACAATTTGCAGGATTTATTTGGAATTTTATTCTAGTTAACCTTTTAGGAATTTTAGGAATTATTTAATATAAAGTAACTTTTTTAACATATGTTGTCTTTATATATTTAAGTCTAGTAATAAATATATAATTGAGGCCGATCGTGGCGCAGCGGCACGAGGTGTGACTGCAAAACCGACTGGTTGTGGGTTCGATCCCCACTCGAGGAGATGAAATATTTACTTAAATTTATATTTCCATTTCTTCGCTCTGGTGTCGAGGTTAAGCGCGGCGTTGAGTTCTGCCACTCAATACGCGAAGCCTCCAGAATTCGGCAGAAAGGGAACGGAGTGTCTTAACGCTAGATTCACTCTGCCTACCCTGCTGTGTGCGGGATACAGCGTGAAGCTAATTTAATTTATTTAATAAATATAACTATGGCGTCGTAAAGGCTGCTTTGGTAAGTAGTGGTTTGTATAAAGGAAGCTAGATAGCTTCCTTTATACAATCCACGACTTACCAAAAAAAGCAAAACAAAGTGTGACATATTAACTGTAACATGGATATAATGGTTAACGCTTGAAACTAGGTAACGACGTAGAAAACGAGATGTTAGCTTTATATTATCATCACGTTTTCTTGTTATTTTTATAAATATAGGATAATTACGTGTTAGTATTTTGTTTTTGTGTTTCATTTATTAAAAGTAATAAAATATCACTATATAAGATGGACCACACAGTAAAAAAGAAAAACAACAATTCTGGCCACAACACTGTTCTTGATGACATAACAGAACGATTCATTATCAACACAAACGGCGCATATCAGACAAGAGCTGAAATTATGAGAATATTGCTTGTGTCCAATATGGTTACTCCATTGATATATTTTTCTTGTTAGGTTATTTTATTGATTTCTAATATTAAAAATTAGATTTTGATGTTTTTTTTGGCACTTATTTTAGTGATCACTCACACTAATGCAAAGCTCAGCTTAATCCTCGTGAAATATATAGAAGATATGACACGTTATGGAAACCGACCAGGTCGGTTTCCAGGAGGCGCGGGTTCGAGTCCCGCTGCGTTCAAATTTTTATACGTTTTCTAAATAAGTATTTTTCTTTCCTAAGTGTGGAATAACACTTTAAAAATGTTTAAAAATATGACACGTTGACGACACTTTTATATCTCAAAGGACAATCTTATTTTATGAACCGTAAATTATTTAATATAAATAGAGATAACCTATTAAAATACCATAGACATCATACATCATTCATAAAGATAAAACACATACAATATTTGTTTCATCGAAAATATAGGATTTTTTTGTAATTTTACTTCTCAATAACGCGGACAACTCCCATATGTGTTATTTGGTGATACGTAATGTGGTCCATAATTTATGTGGTAAATGGGACACCTTTGTTTGTCTTCCTTATTATTTTATAGGATAAGAATAAGTATATAAATACATTTTTGAGCTTCACGCTGTATCCCGCATATTGCAGGGTAAGCAGAGGGAACCTTTTGGGAACTAGTTTCCCACTAGTGTTAAGACACTCCGTTCCCACTAAGGTACTTCCGTTTTCCACTTTTCGCCAAATTCTGGAGGCATTGCGTGTTAAGTGGCGGAACTTCGTGCCGTGCTTGGCCTCGAAATTATAAATTTATATTAAATATTTTACAACCTGCCACGTTTACAGTCATGAGGCATGAGTTGCCTCAAATGCATATAATTATTTATTTATATTAGTTTTTGCCCTATTATAGGGAAAGAATAGTCTGATCGTAAGTCACTATCATTTTGAACTCAACGAGCCCTTACCAACTCAAAATCAGGAAATTTTACAACGGAGTTTTTAACTGATGGCGAGTCATATGTATGAAATTAAGTTAAATTATCTATTTAAGATACACTAAGAAATTTGTACTTTTTATTACAATATAGCTTAAATGAAATTGCCATTTGCTTTAGTTCGAAGGTGCTCATAAAAAATGCAATGATAATTAAAACTTTAGATTTCACAATAACGTATAACACTAGTATGCTACTTCGTGATTTGGGTCATGAAATTCGCTTTTATATAGTCAGTAATTGCTGAGATAAATATATTGGGAAATAATAGTTTAATTTTCATAGTTATAAGTCAAATATTTTATTACTTTAATAGTATATTATGTTCTAATCGTGAAAAAAAATCTATCATTTGAATATAATATGTTGAAAATGATTGAATGTAATGTAAAATAATAAAAAACATAAAATTACCCCTGAAAATGAATAAAAGAACCCAGTAAGATTAATATTAGAAACTTTTACAAACAAAACCAAAGTAAGGTAAGGAAAGTTTTTTTAAAAATTTAATAGTGATAAAGATTTTAGATAACAGGAGAGAGAATGAAGTTGAAAAATAAGACAAGTTATTTTCATATTTTTTAAACATTTTTAAAGTGTTATTCCACACTTAGGAAAGAAAAATACTTATTTAGAAAACGTATAAAAATTTGAACGCAGCGGGACTCGAACCCGCGCCTCCTGGAAACCGACCGCACCTGGAACCCGACCTGGAACGCATGGCTTAGTGTTCAGAGCGCCTGGTCGCGCCGCGCCTCCTGGAAACCCGCGCCTCCTGGAAACCCACGCCTCCTGGAAACCGACCAGGCGCTCTGACCACTAAGCCATGTGTTCCAAGTTGGGTTCCAGGTGCGGTCGGTTTCCAGGAGGCGCGGGTTCGAGTCCCGCTGCGTTTAATTTTTTATACGTTTTCTAAATAAGTAAGTTATTTTCAGTTTCACGCTTTACCCTGTAGCGTCGCCCATTTGTTCGCATGGAAATAGCTTACAGTTATGTACCACACATGACACATTCTAATTGCCTGAGGTACAGTGGGGTACGAAACCATTAACAAATAAAAAATAAAACACAACAGCAGGGTAGGCAGAGGGAACCTAGTGTTAAGACACTCCGTTCCCCACTTTCTGCCGAATTCTGGAGGCATTGCGTGTTGAGTGGCAGAACTCAACGCCGCGCTTAACCTCGACACCAGAGCGAAGAAATGGAAATATAAATTTAAGTAAATATTTCATCTCCTCGAGTGGGGATCGAACCCACAACTAGTCGGTTTTACAGTCACACCTCGTGCCGCTACGCCACGACCGGCATCCATTAACGTGTTTTAATATAGCCTATAGCCTTCCCCGATAAAAGAACTATCCAACACAAAAGATTTTTTTGAGGATTTAAGCGGGTTAAAAAACAGTTTTTTTTTATTAGACAGTAGCGCACGAGTAAGCAACGACTACGCTTTAAGTCCTAATTCGAAACATTGCGTGTTAAGTGCTTGAACTAAAAATAATTCATTGCCCTAATTGAGGATAAAATCGAATCCACGACCATTGCGTTTTTAGTCCTAATGTGCTACAATGAAAAAAGAAACCCAAATCAAATGACACGTAAGGTTTATTTATTGTAAATACAACAGTTTTATAATTTATTTTAACAAAGTAGGCAAATAATAACTTGAAGTGTTAATTATAATTTCGTTAATTAATATTTAAAGCGCTAGATTTATTAAAATCATATTTTTTTTTATATTTACAGTAGGATACTGTCTTACTGTACTACGATAGCGTCATACAATTCATTCTACGATATATTTTATTTTTCTATTTTTTTCTTTATCTGAGGGATATATTAAAATGATTAAATGAATAAAAATTAAAGAAATTATATAAAATAAAGAATGATATGAATAGAACAGAGAAAGATTCCGTTTTTAAAATTTTCTGTGCAATTCTGTTCATATTTGAATAAAAACTGCATATACATAGGTAGTGATATTGTGTAGCTATTACTTAATTATTAGGCATTATTAAATTAGTATAAAAAATATTTGAATTCCTTGCTTTTACATAGTTCAAGAATTTAAATAATGACTTATTTATTATATTAATTTTAGTCCTACTAAAGAAAACAACTTCACGCTGTATCCCGCGCATCTGAAGGCATTACGTGTTGAGCGGCGGAACTCAACGCCGCGAATAGTCCTACTTAATTTGGAAAATATTCGGAACGCTATTAAAATTTATTGCTTACGTTACACAAAAAAATAAATGTTTATAATTAATGAATAGTATAATAAATTAAATTGCGTAGAATGTTAAGAGACAGAGATTTTTAATTTTTTATATAAAATATTAAGAGATACGTAATTTTTGGGGCAAACCATCTTTTCTAAATTATAGGTACGCTTATTGACATTGAATCCTTAGTTGTTCCGAGATTCTTGTAAAAGTTGAAGAAACGTGAGGTATAACGACTGTACGTGCTTAGAATTATGTAACACTTCCTAGGCATTTTTTTTATCAATCTGATTATAATTTTATGGAAGTAAAATAAAAAATCATCTTCACGTTGTATCCCGCTCACAGCAGGGTAGGCAGAGGGAACCTAGTGTTAAGCTAATAATTCAATTTACGACCAAAAATCAAATAAAAAAAATATAATCAGAACTTTTATTATCACTTTTTCAAATTAGATATATTTTTTATATTTGAGTATTTTGGTAAACACTGTTGCAAAATCCTTCAAAAATATGAGAATTAAATAAACATACGAAACCCAAAATTTTCCTTTTTTCGTGTTCTTCGAATTTTGGTGGAGTAACTTAAAATTAATCTTGTTTAGTATAAATTTTCTCATTATGTTTATATAAAGGGTATGTTATTGTTATGAGTAAACCGCACAGTCATTTCAGTGAATCCATATTCCTGTGCTATAAAGAATTTTCATGTCAGAAAATTCTTATTCAAAAGTGTCTAGACTGGCATTGTTATTAATTTAAACATATAATAATAATGTTTTTACATAAAATTTCCTTACACGAATGAGTAAATATCTATTTTATTTAGGATTTAAGCTTAATATAAGTAATCCCCTTTAGCGGGCACCTGTATATATCAAATGTAGTTTAGCTTATAGTAAATAATTGTTACTCCACGAATTGTAAATCGTAGACCAAAAATATAGGCCTTTATGTAAGTTGTTAATACTGTTAGTGGTATGCCTGTGTTTTTTTTTATTTTGACACATTTTCCGCCTTTTGTGGGGGATGAAACCACCAAACTTGACTATCCCAATTTTTTTATATTTACAACACTTCGCTGTTCCCAGTCAGTGTCACCAATGTGGGGATTGTGAATTAAATAAAATTACTGAGTTCGTTTCATGTTTATATTACATATACGATACAAGTGTCACTTGTCGTGATTTGCGGCGAACTACCGTTGCTAACTTATTATTGCATTTGAGACTTATCTTTTATCGTTGTGATTTAAAGTACCTAAACTATATTTTATTACTGTAAAAAGGCAGATGAATTGAGAACCTCCTCCTCATACAGAGGTTGGTTAAAAATATGACTAATATCACGTAACGCATTATAATTTTTAATATAATAATTTCATTATTTACCTAAAAAAATATACCCATAAATGTATTATTATATATAGTAGTCTATATGTCTACTACTATAATAGTTATGAAGAGGTGTGTGTATTATTGAAAGAAACTAAACTAATTTTCACAAAATTTGTTACGCTACTATGACGTAATCCCCAAGGTGTAAATAAAGTAAGTTTGCTTGAATTTCACACATCGCCCGCATTTTACGGGATAGGCAAAAGGAACAAAATAAAAAAGAATTCAGCTCAAAGAAAAATTCAGTTCTATTCATCAGCCAAATACAGAGCTCAATTAGTGAGAGTTTATTAACATGGAAATACGAATAGGCCAGTCGTGACGTAGGAGCACAAGCATGCGACTGAAAACGCGACAGTTTAGTGAGTTCGATTCCCACTCGAGAACATGAAATATTTAATATTTTATTTTTTCTGCTCTGGTAACGCCTTTATAATTCGACGGAAAGTGGGGAACGGAAATGTGGAAGTGAGTGGCTCAACATTTGATTCCCAAGTTCTTTCTGCCTACCTTGCTATATGCGGAATACATGATATAGTGCTTTTTGTTCTTCTTCTTTTTTCTTGGCAAGGATTTAATGATAATTATAATAATTGATATTGAAAAAGCAAAAAAAAAACATTATAATATAACATTTTAAATAAAGAAAAATACATATGCTATTTCTTAAGAAAAGAGTTAACATGTTGTGCATCTTAAACGAAACATTTGCACATTTAAATTCTCAGGAGAAGCCAGAAAGTTCTGTCGTAAATTGATTCGCTCCTTGTGAACATTTCGAGCTTACATATTTAGATTTAACTATTACATATTTTAATATATCTATTAGTTTTAAGCGAAGAAAAAAATTGTTAAGTGTTCTAAAGAATGCAATATATATTTGAAGAAAACTTATAAAAAAATTGTAATAATATATAATAGCGGGACTCGAACTCGCCCCTCTTGCTTTTTTTTTATGGAAAAGACAAGGCAAACGAGCGTTGGGGTCACCTGATGGTAAGTGATTACCGCCACTCACAACCCCGTGCAACATCAGAGGAACTACAGGTGCGTTGCCGGCCTTTAAGAAGGTTAGGGCGCCGGAGCCCCGCATTTTCCTGATGCAATGGCATAAAGCCACAATAAACAATAACAGCATACCGTTCATGCGCTCTTATCACTAGTCCATACGTTACTATGAAGCAGCAGTTTATTTATTGCATGCCATGCAATTGAATTAAAATTTTTAAAAACAATGAAATCTTATAAAAATGAGTAAGAAAAGAGCAAATATTACTTCAGAGATAGTTTTCTTTAGAATGCTAGAATCTTTTTTCCGTAACGTTTAAAATTTCAGCTTTGCTAAAATGACATACGTCTGGGACCTTTGGCTATATTCTATTTGTAACAAAATCTATTTAATTGCACTATACATATAATATTCTATATTACATTTAACATAAAAAAAAGATTTAATAGAAAAAAGTTAGCCATGGTGGACCTATCTCTTTAAGAGATTTCTTCTTGTCAACCTGTGGAAGTGGGTGAAAGTATATAGCGAGAAGACAAATATGCATTATGAAAATAGAACGAATGTGATTCTAAAATTTTATATAAATAAATTAACAATTATCATAAATACTTTAAATATATACACGCAAATAAATAAATACATACAATTAAACATATATACATACATACATATACTTATACATATGCATAAATAAAATATGAACGATATGTAGTTATATTAATGATCGATAGTGTTTAATTCTTTAATGAAATATTCCTTCAAAGAAGACTAAAATGATATAATTGATGTCCTTTCTTGGATAGATTTGGAAAGATTGGCCTAGATAAGTAACAAGAACTATTATTCTTTAGTTGAGTTTTGTCAATTTCATATAAGTAGTTGCCTTTGAGAAGAAGAGAGGTCACAAAGTAGTAAGTTTCTTGATGTTTGTCAATATTTTAACGTTGTACTTATTACAATATGGTGGCTCTTGTTTGTTTAGTTTGCTTCTCATAAACTATTTTTTTTTTCTTATAAATTATTTTTTTTTAAATAATATAGTATGAAATTCAGTTTACTTATAAAAAACATATAATAAATAACATATAGAAGAATATATATTTAATATAATTCATAATTTACAGTTTTTAACTAATGTACACTCAACAACGACCTCGTTGTTTAGTTCACGGTTAAAAATCAAATTATCAAATTATCAAATAATATACAAAAAAAAAGGGGTAAATTATCAATTTCATATAAGTAGTTGCCTTTGAGAAGAAGAGAGGTCACAAAGTAGTAAGTTTCTTGATGTTTGTCAATATTTTAACGTTGTACTTATTACAATATGGTGGCTCTTGTTTGTTTAGTTTGCTTCTCATAAACTATTTTTTTTTTCTTATAAATTATTTTTTTTTAAATAATATAGTATGAAATTCAGTTTACTTATAAAAAATATATAATAAATAACATATAGAAGAATATATATTTAATATAATACATAATTTACAGTTTTTAACTAATGTACACTCAACAACGACCTCGTTGTTCAGTTCACGGTTAAAAATCAAATTATCAAATAATATTTAAAAAATTGTTAAATTATCAACTTACAAACACGACACCAAATATATAGTACATAAAAAAGACTACTCTACACGTGCAAAGTAAAGATGACATATATCTAAAGTTTTGCGGCTTTTGTAGACTCAGAAAACTTTCTTAACTATTCCTAAGAACAGGATCATTTTGTCACCGTGGAGATGGATTGTAAGATGTAGAGATATATGATATTCACAATATAGAATATATTGTGAATATCATACAATTAATATAATATTATTCATATTTCCCTCTTTGTAATATAATCGATATAAATTATGTAGGTTAGGTAGGAAGCTAATTAAAAAAGAAAAAAATCAGCTTCACGCTGCATCCCGCACACAGCAGGGTAGACAGAGGGAACCTAGTGATAAGACACACCGTTCCCTATTTCCTGCCGAATTCTGGAGGCATTGCGTGTTGAGTGGGCTCAACGCCGCGCTTTGCCTCGAGACCAGAGCGAAGAAATGGAAATATAAATTTAAGTAAATATTTCATCTCCTTGAGGGTGGATCGAACCCAAAATCACTCGGTTTTACAGTTACACTTTGTGACCCTGTGCCGCGACTGGCCTCAAAAAAAGAAATTAATGAAATCAAATTATCGAAATACATATTAATGACGCTGAAAAAAAAATATATAAAAATTATAAGAAAAGAAACCTCTTTAGCTATAAAATCTCGCATTTCATGGAAAGTTTTAGACAAACCGCGCGCGTCGCGTCGCTATACAGGATGGGAGCGTCAGCGCTCCATTTAGGGATACAGCATATAGGATAAAATATTGTAAGCCCATACCTAAAGAAATTAATCAAGATAATTCAACAGTTTAGACGTAAGATTTTTTTTTCACTTTACGATGTTTATCCATATGTATTTCGTGTGACGCAGTTACACATCGATACCAATAACGTAAACACATCCTACTACAAAAATACTACTAAAGGTTAAAAACAACTTTGAACTTTGCCGTCAATAACTACGACTCGATTTCGGAATGACGCGAATGCAGTATATTCCCTTTGATAGGTTAACGGCGTTTCAGTTTACAACGATAATTTTATAATTTATTTTGTTTGAAAAAATCACTTTTTCATTTTTGGGAAAAAAATGTATTAGGCTTTTGTAGAGTAGTTAAAACTGTGGTTTCATTTAAAGTGGTGCTGACAAAAACATTCTGTATACATAGCTGCCGAGGCTGTGGTTCCCACCGCGCTGAATGTCCAATGCGCGAAGATCTCCACCGAATGTGCTATTGCGCCTATAGAGTTGGAAATCCATACCTATATTATATCATAAATTCGAAAGTAACTCTGTCTGTCTGTCTGTCTTTTATGCAATCAGGGCCAAACCGCTAATTCAATTGTGACAAAATACTAATATAGAGATACTTGAGGGTCTTCGGATGAACATAGGTTACTTTTTTTTCTCATATTTGTAATATTCTCGATATATACTAAGATATTAAAATACGTTTCGATTTGACACGTAATTTATTCTGCCATATTAATAACAACCGTCGCTAAGCAACCGTTACTAGGCAACAAGGAATTTTAATATTTTTAAATATTTATTTTAGTATGATAATCTTGATAATGTAGGTGGATTTGTTTAGTTTTATTTATTAATATTTTACTTTGGTTACGTTTACTTATTATTTTAGTTCATTTAAATTACTTAGATATTTTTTCTTATAATTTCTAATAAGAATTTTCTCTACTTATTATTCTTTTTCGGATTATTATGATCATTTAGGCTTATACATTCTTAACAATCCTATTAAAAACTGAAATCAATTTCATAACTATAAACATTCGTACAGTTCAAGCGGGCGAATTCGCGTCCGGGTCCGCTAGTTAGTACATATAAAAGTCATATCATAACAATTAAATCGTACTTAATAATATATCGATATTAATATCTAATAGAAATACAAAACATTTAAAAAAAAAGGAGAAACGCTATTATTGCAATATCTCTTTTTGAAACGTATATTCATAAAATTGCAAACAATTCAGTTTTTTAGTATAAAATTTAATTTATTTTTTAAATATATTTGACACTTCCTTAACAGGATTATTTCATGTACTTTATTTATATATACTTTATAGAAAATTAATATATCTACTAAATATATATAGTTAGATATATATTATTTAACTTTGAGTAATGTATTTAGTCAGAGTTTTTTATTTTCAAATCCAGTTTCTTTTTGATTAAGAATTGTCATAAAATATTTTATGAGGCTCCAACAATTGGGATTGTTTATTGCTCTAGATTTGATTAAAAATAATAAAATATTAGGAAAATTAATCAAAAGTTATGAAAAGACAAAATTTGCTTATATAAAATAAATAACACATTAACTGTTTAGACTTTAGAGATTAATTCGACAATGCAATTTAATAAAAATAGATATAATCTCCATACATAAACTTTAAATGTTTATTTGTGTAGATTTTTTTTTGACAATAAAAAATGATGTAAACTTTTAAAATATATTTAATTTCTCCGCATAGTACATAATCCGAACTCTGACTGTGTCTCAATTGTGCCACCGTGTTGTGACAGAGTTATTTATTATAATAATTATTACTTTTATTATACCTAAGAATACTCTAATTGCTTTAAAATCCTTATGCAGAAAGAAAGGAACTGTCCGAAGAAGTGTTCTAATGGGGAACGGGGTATCTTAACACTAGGTTTCCGGGTTTCCTCTGCCTACATCTACATATATGTGGGATACAGTGTGAAATTAAAAAAATATATATATTTAATAATATACGAGATTATTCACAAAGAGCTATTTTTGTGTATTCATATTAAGAAAATGTATTATGAAAGCGTCAAAGAGAAAATTCCTAACATTGCATTTTAGCTTCATTTTAAAAATAAAGTGAGATAATTAAAATACCAAAAATAATTCTAAATGAACGGTTTAAAGATATATCAACTTTGACAAGAGTTTAACATAATGTTATTTCAAGATAAAATTTTCTTTTGTTGCCGTTGTAGTTTAATTGGTACTGAATAGGTACTTTCTATAGGACGGTTGTGGGTTCAAAGTCTGCTCTAATAATATTAATCATACTATAACTATATATTAATATACTTTAGCTTAACCCAACGCCGCAATGAATATCATTAGGATAGTGATAATAATTTAAATCTGAAATATTCATTTATCTTTATATTTTAATCTCTTCGCTCTGGTGTCGAGGCAAGCGCGGCGTTGAGTTCCATCACTCAACACGCAATTTATCCAAAATTCGACGGACAGTGGGGGACAGAGTGTTTTAGCACTAGGTTCCCTCTGCCTACCCTGAAATGTGCGGGAAACAGCGTGAAGCTTATTTAATTTTTTTTTTAAATAAGTATATAAATAATTCTTACATGAGTATAATATATCATTGTTTTATCTATTTTTATGACAGTCTACACATCTATTAGGATATGCAAAAACAAACTAATCACTTACCTTTACAATATTTAGAAATTAAATTAAATTGAATGAGCTTCACGCTGTATTCTGTATACAGCACCCTCCTTATTCTTGTACCTTAACACCCAATATTAATAACCTATCTCCAACGTCATTCTTAGATTGTTTCATATATCTATTCCAATCTCTATATAGATATATGAAACAATCTAAGATTGACGTTGGAGATAGGTTATTAATATTGGGCGTAAGACACTTTTCTTCAATCTCACACAACTTCTGTTTTAATTAACTTGAAATATTGATTTTTCATATATGACATCCTCATATTGATATTAATACACTGTTATATATAGAAATACTAAAAATATCTTTTTGGGTATAAAAAAAATAAAACTGATTTAGTGATTTTGTCTCAAGGTACAATTACGTCTTGTACTTTGGGACAGTGACGGGACAGTAAGGAAATATGCTAAAAGACCGCGAGGTTCGTTTGTGGCACTTATGAGGCTAAATTTAAAGAAAATTTATCACTGTCCCTAAGTACAAGATCCTAAGGTAACGGATTTCCTCTCTACAATTTCTTTTTTTTTTAGTTTCACCTATATCCGGCACATAGCATGGTAGGCAGAGTTAACCTACGAACCTAGTGTTAAGATACTTTCGTTCCCCCTCTCCGCCAAATTTTAGAGGTAATGCGTGTTGAGTGAACGAGGAAAAAAAATATTTCCTCGAGTGGGAATCGAACCCACTACTAACTATAATACCTTTCGTGTAATCTCCTAGCAGCAAGAAAGTAACTATTGTGTTTTTTTTTGTATAATAATCTGTTGATGTTTTTTTTTTATTATCTTTAAAAATCTATATGCACTGTTTTCTATGTACAGGCTTGATTTTTTTTCCTCAAAAGGTAACAAGATACCAACGTTATACTTGATCTCGGGTACAAATTACGTGACACTATAAACCAATTTTGTCACATCGTTAATACTTCTTTGAATATTTTCGCTCATATCACAGAGTAAAATCAAAGCTATGTCATAGAATGTAAAAATAATCAGAAGCAATACATAATAGTATTTAAATTACATGAAGCCAATCGAAATATATGAATAGTAAAAATTTTGACAAAAAAAATCTTAGTTCGAATTTTGCAGCGAGTTATTCTACATCCGTTGCCTTCAGTTTACAAACATAAGTGAATACAAAATTAGCTTCAAGCAACATTTATGAACTCTACCAGTAATAATGAAGACAACAGAAATTGTATCTTAAAGAACCAAAGATTATTTTACAAACAGAACTGCCACAAAAAAGAAGTTTATACCTCATATTTATACTATTCTTGTTTAAATAAGTATCTAAGATTGTCAAGTATATAAATCTATAACAGTAATAAAAAACAAGTGGTTAATGCTTAATAAATGTATTTTAAAATAAAAATAGTAATTCTCTATATTATGTTTATTGACAAATTCATTCGTTTCCAAATAATAAATTAGTGTAGGCAATAGGTATTAGATACATTTCACAACTAAATCTCTTCTAAACACAAAAAGCATTAGCTGGGATGAATCTACAAACAAATTTAATTAGAACTTTGCAATGAAATAGTAGTAAAATTTATCATTTGTGTAGGACTCGGAACTAAGGATCACAATTAGAATCGGGAATTCTTGTATGTACATGATAACAATACATTATTTTTCTTTTTTGTAGAAATAACTTTATTTATTTATAAGTTTTAACTACAATTACAATTAAAAAGTAAATTTTCAGACTAGATCATATCAACGTCAAATGTTACTGAAAGCGAAATTTGTGGGTATATAATATTTAAAATTGCCAAAAAATACAGGTCTTCAACTTGCATTCGACTACATTTTACTATGTACTCGCAAAAAGACAAAGATCTGGAAAAGCAAAAATAAAAAAAATAAAAAACTTTAAACTAATCTTTATGAGTAGCTAAATATGGTCTTTTTCTGATTGACCACGAGAAGTGACAGACAATTTTTTATTACCTTCTAAATAACTTAACTTAGCTTCACGCTGTATCTCTAGCGGGGTATTCTAGGGGGGTCTCTACATACCTGTTTCACCTCGTCCACTGTCATCAACCTCTTCATATATGCCATCCGGGGGTGCCTCATACTTTTTAAGTGACTTACCTCCAGAATTTTCATACTGTGTTTCCGAAGGTCAACCTAGGTCTCCCCTTACCTTTCTTACCATTATAAATCCTTTTTGCCATGCTTTGTGCATGTTTGTTTATCTGAAACAAAACAAAACAAACTTAAAAATGTTCATTTAATATGGAAAGCCTTAGGAAAAAAAAAATTAAATAGCGATACCATTTTGAAAGTTATTTTATCAACTTCACGCAGTTTCCCACATTTAGCAGGCTTATGAAAGCGGGAAGGGAACCTTATTAATGTGGGAAACTTATTAACAAATTAACCCGAAAATGACACATTGCGTGTTGAGTGGCGTATCTTAAGGCCGCACCTTGTCTACAATAACGAAAAAATTAAAATAATTGTGTGGGTATCGAACCCACTTACGTCGCGTTTACAGTGAGCCATTGTCCTTTTTTCCACGAAGATGACATCAGCATAAATAATGAATATACTTTTAAAAAATTATATTACTATGACTGTAAAATCGACTGCTTGTGGGTTCGATCCCCACTCGAGGAGATGAAATATTTACTTAAATTTATATTTTCATTTCTTCGCTCTGGTGTCGAGGACAAGCGCGGCGTTGAGTTCTGCCACTCAACACGCAATGCCTCCAAAACTCGGCAGAAAGTGGGGAACGGAGAACTTAACATCCCTCTGCCTACCCTGCTGTGTGCGGGATACAGCGTGAAGCTAATTATTTAATTAATTTTTTATATTAAAAAATGGCTTTATATTGTAGGTTAAATAGCTTGAAATGTCGATCTTACGCCATTTCGCATAGCGGAAATAATCTTAGATGAATTGTGAAATGAAAACATAATACGGTCCCCACCGGATTATGTTTTCTCTTCTCCTATCAGTTTCTATTATTAATAACTATTTCAAATTAACAATAACAATTGAATATTACCAAAAGCGTTCGACTGTAAGCGTGACAGATTGTGGGTTCTATTCATACTCGAGGAAATATTTAATACTTTCATCCACTAGGTTCCCTCTGCCTACCCTGCTGTGTGCGGGATACAGCGTGAAGCTGATTTAATACTTTCATTTCCTTGCTGTGGTTGGTGGTGGCGAGTTCAGTTTCGCCACTTAACGCGAAATGCCTCCATTGTTTCGTTTGTTTCGTTTGTATATGTACATACATAAATGCTACACAAGGTCACATTTAGGTCCAGTCGACCAGTCATATATAAATTTACATTTATATATAAGTCATAAGTAAGTTATTTTAAAGCTGACTGAAGTCATAATTCCATACTTTGTATTGTATTGTATTCCATATGAGGCTTGGAATATCCTAAAAGGATTAAGAGAACACTTTCTATAAGCAAAATTGCTATTTCTGAAACTTCTGTTGCTAAATGCTATTACATAAGGCTTTGAAACGAAAATTAAGATCGTATAATTTAATGGAGCGCATTACATGCCTTTTCGTTTTCGTTCCGTTCTTTAAGCAATTTGAGCAAAAATAATTATTTTTCAAATAAATAATGATAACCAACGAAAATAACAAAAAATGTATCCGTAAGTATGTAGGTACAATCTAAAAAAATATTTTTCTGTATTTATTAATCTTTAAAATTCCCTTGTGAAGGAAACCTTGAAAGCTGATCATTTCTTACAATAAAAATATTTATATTTACTATTACGTTGCAGGTAGAGAACGTTTTTATTGGCACGATATAAAAACGACTGCACTTATTCGCTACTAATTAAAGAATGTTTATATCTAAAGGAAAAAAAATATATGAGAAGAAGAATTTTATATATAATCTGCAGTTAGTTGAAGCATTTCTATTAGTTCATATGACACTATGTTTCTTAATTGTCAGAAAATTATAAGGTCCAGGCAATTTTTTTTATAATTTTTAACAATAAAACATATTTCATACAAAAAACATGTGGATAAATACACGTGGTTGATAAGTGATTAAGTTACACATTAAAACTTTCTCTTTAAAGTGAACGTTTTGAGATTGAGATGTAATTTAGAATACATTTCCTATATTATTTTAATTTTTATTTTCGAATGGGCTATACTGCTGTTGACCTGGTATGGTCTTTACAGCGTCACCTCTGAAGCTCTCTACTCATCGAGTCATTGCGGAGCTTAATGCTGCGATTTACCTCGTTACCAGAACGCTTCATTGCCCCAATTGGGAATTGAACCCACAATAGTCGCGTCACGTTTGAGCCACTGCGCCACGACGGCTTCAAATAACAAAATCATAAATGATTTAATTAAAAAGTTTTTTTTTCAATTGCTCTTAATTTTTTTACAAAAAATTATAAATATTTCACCAGATTTATTTTATAACCGCTCATTATGCAAATGGATTGTATAATAAGTACAAGAGGAAGGAATTCCGAAAGTTTTATAAGAAATTTGATGGATATTATTATTCGTAGTATATACGAGTACTCAGATAAACATTAAATATGTCTCTAAATATAATACCAGCGACCAACTCGCGGCTTCGCCCGCTTAAATTTGTGAATTATTTGTTTGTTTAAGTACAGGGATTTTTTTTAGAAATAAAGGTAGGCACGACGATGACCTTAACAACCATCATAATCTCTTAAATAAATAAAATCCAATTTCCACCGCGAGCTTTTCCATTAAGATATCCATTTACTACATTGAACTCGCAAGAGTAAACTCCATACTTATGTCGACTAATAAATAGTCGACCGGAAAGGATCGACCGAGCTGAAAGTGTTAAAATGAACTGCTCAGTTCGAGGGAGTGGAGAGAAGTAATTTGAAAATACAAAACTCTTCTTCAGTGGAAAATAGTCCGTTTCTCCTAAGCATTACCCGCTCATTTCTCTTTCGCGGTGGAAACCGAGTTTTAGTCTTTTAAAAAGCATGAGCTACGATGAAGACTATATGTTTATTAGTAAAAAGTTTAAATCATACGGCTTTTACTTTTCAAGGCTTCCCTTTAATAATTGTACTTGAGTAATAACTTTTTGGCATAAGTTTTTGTTATAACCGCCCTTTTGATGCTTTTGATTTAAAGTAGATGCGGAGAAATCGGAAATTTCTACAATTTATTTGATTTTAGAAATTATTATAATTTATTTTTATGATTATTTACATTAACCTAAAATAAGAATGTAAAATAAAAGAAATATTTAAATAAGTTTGGAATTTCTAAACTTACTGCTCTATACAGCGGTGAGTTGTATTTCAATAGAAGTTATAGTATGTATTTGTATTTTCTTTTGTCATACTTAGTGTGGGCTAAACATCTTGACATACGAGTACATGGAACATGGAATGGATGGTACATGGAATACAGCATTCCAAATTAAAAACTCTCGAAATATATATTACAATCTCTAAATACAAATTTAAAAAAAATATACAACCATGTATTTTTTTACTGTGAAAGTAAAAGTGAGTACCTTTCTGTGGAACATATATGCTTATATTATATATATGAAACACCAATCAGCATGAAATATGTTTTTTAGCTTCCCATTGTATCTTATTCCCTCAAGTGGAAATGGAACGCTCAACCGTCGCGTTTACTCTCCCGCTGATCCATCGGCACCTAAAACGCAATAGATAGAAGAGAAAAAGAGGTGTAAATAATTGTCTATCAAGCTTAACTCAGGTCCCCCACAAAAGGCAGAAAATGTGTCAAAATTAAAAAAAAACACGCATACCACGCCCATAATTTTAGGTAAAGACTCATATAAATAAGTTTATTGCCGTGATCAAGGCTTTGCTACCCTCTAAGTGGGGTAAAATAACAATTATTTACCATAATCAACAATAAATGTAATATATAGAGGTATCGCTTAACAAGATTATTTATATTGAGCTTAAATCTTAAGCAAAATAAGTATTTATTCATTCATATAAGGAAATTTTTATATAAAATTGAAACATTATTATTGTTATGTTTAAAGTAATAAGAAAACTAGTCTAGACAGTTATGTTATTCATAAATTTAGAATTTTCTTATATGAAAGTTCAGTATAGCATAGGAACGTGGAACGATTCACTGAAATGATTATGCCATAGAATAACATAACCTTTATTTTAAATAAATATTCTTTATATAAACATAATGTGAAAATTAATGTTAACGAGATTTATTTTAAGTTACTCCACCAAAAAGTATGTAGCCAAATTACGAAGAATATAAAAAGAAAAAAACTTTGAGTTTCGTGTGTTTATTTAATTCTCATATAGGTATGTAGAATGATTTTACAACGGTGTTTACCAAAATCTTAAAATTTAATAATTATACCTAAATTGAAATCGAGGCCAGTCGAGTCGTCGTCGATTGGTTGTGGGTTCGATCCCCACTCAACACGCAATGCCTCCAGAATTCGGCAGAAATTGGGGAACGGAGTGTAGTGTACACTAGTTTCCCTCTGCCTACCCTGCTGTGTGCGGGACACAGCGTGAAGCTGAAAAAAAAAATTGAAACAGTGAAAATAAAAGTATATATTAATTTATACACTCTTCCTACCTACCTACCTGCCTACTTACCTACCTATGTGGTCTACCCGTGACCACGTGACAAACTCGAATAAATGAAATATTTATTTACATTTATATTTCCATTACTTCGCTCTGGTGTCAACGTAAAGCGCGGCGTTGAGTTCCGCCACTCAACACGCAATGCCTCCAGAACTCGGTAAAAAGTGGAGAACGAGTGTCTTAACACTAGGTTCCCTCTGCCTACCCTGCTATGTACGGTTAATGCTGTTACATCTATTGTATCTTATAGCGACCGGTGAATAGGGAAGAGGGTACTCTGTTCCTGAAAGTTTTGCAAACACAACGTGGCTGCTTGAGAATAAGTCGACGGTAGCAAAGACGTTCCCTACGGGATTCAAACCTCGGCTTGCGACTGTCGATCAGATTAGAAAAAAATACAATTTTATTGAAATGGACTCAATAATGCTGCCTAAAAACTATTAGGAGAAAGAAAAAAGTATAAAAAATATTTCTTTTCTGTTTAGGGCCTATTAATATTTTGTCACATATTGTCACTAACGTATTTTACATAAAAAAAATAGTCTCACTGAGTTTCTTGCACCGGTTCTTCTCAGGTCGGACGCAGTAACTTTAGTGAACCCAGGGTAAATTATTTGACGTTAAAAAATTAGCATTTTATTTTGTCTTATTTTTTATTTTATAAGATTAAGTCTTATTTGAAATTTTATAAGATTTGGACTGTGAAAGCAAACTCTACAGGATGGAAGTGTCAGCACCGCATTAAATGAAACCACAGTTTTAACTACTCTATAAAAGCCTAATATAATTCAGAAAAAAATAAATTCCCAAAAATGAAAAAGTTTTTTTTTTCAAACAAAATAAATAATAAAATTGTCATTTTAAAATAAAACGCCATTTGTAAGGACGACGCACGCACACATAAACCTATCAAAGGAACACCGCCGCACACGCCTCATTTCGAAATCGAGTCGTATGTTTTGGCGATAAAGTTCAAAGTTGTTTAACTTTTAGTAGTATTTTTGTAGTAGTAAGTGTTTATGTACGAAATACAGGTATGGATAAAAATCGTAAAATGAAAAAAAAAATCCTACGTCCAAACTGTTGAGGCATCTTGATTAATTTCTTTAAGTATAGGTTTGAAATATATTACCCTATATGCTGTTTCCGTAAATGGAGCGCTGCCTCTTCCACCCTGTATATTAATATTTTGTTAGGTTAAATGCTCTAATCTCAGAAACAGCTGATAAAAACAGACATATATAATCTATTTATACACATTCACTTACATTCCGCCGAATTCTCAAGGCACTGCATTGAATGGCAGAATCAAATAAAAGATAGATGATATCAAATTTCTATCTTCTTATCTCTAATTTCCTACTAAAGCTTTTTCTATAATTAAATTTTATAATCATATTTACAATATTTTTTTTTTTTTTCATTGAGATAAAAAAATATTTGTAAAAACAAAAACCCCGACTGCATCAAATTAAAAAGAAAATAAACAAGCCCAATAGTTTATTAGGATTAACAGTCGGGACCTCTTTAAATTATGCAGGGTTCCTGGTAAAGATTTCATTGATTGAAGAATTACTTATAGGTCCCGACTGTTAATTCTAATAAACTATTGGGCTTGTTTATTTTCTTTTTAATTTGATGCAGTCGGGGTTTTTGTTTTTACAAATATTTTTTTATTTTTCATTTTTTGTTAGAATTTATTAGGGTAATGATAATCATGATATATCTTTTTAAAATTCTGAAATTGAGCTCTTGAATTTGATACCCATATTGTGGTATTCGAAACGAAAAAAAAAATTTTCACTAAGTCCAATGGCGTCCCATAGCCGCCATGATTATTTTTTATTAACGTCACCTATCTAAAAACACTTGGGCTGCTAATACGAATCTAACGATACCTTAAATATGTAAATCCGTTCAGCGGTTCTGGAGATACGAGGTAATAAAGAATATTACATACATACAAGATACGCGCGAAAAACATAACCCTTCCTTAGCAGTCGGGAATAAATTATCATATGTTTATTTAAAATATGAGAAGAATAAAATTTAACAATTTTTAAACTAATTACAAGATTTACAAAGTTATCATAAATGAAGTTTATATCGTAATAATAAAATTATATAATAGTTTAAAACGAATCAACTTGAAATTGAATTATAAATTAGTTATTTCATGTTAATTTGTTAAATTATATAATTAATATACCTATTATAATTCACTATGATAAAATATGAAGTTATTACTGAAACAACAAGCTATTTTGAGTGAATAATCCTGGGTGTTGTTGATACTTTATGTAAAATAGTCTCACTGAGTTTCTTGCGCCGGTTCTTCTCATGTCTGCAATAACTTTAGTGAACCAAGGGTAAATTATTTGACGATGATTATCAAAAAAAAAAATAATTTACTACTAAGGTGATACTGGCTAATGAATCAAGATACTATGGTAATATTCGAAAATTTTGGTTATTTTTATAATATTTTTTATTTATATCAATCGGTCGGTTGTCATTTGACAAAAAAAAAACCGCTGTCGCAGTGAAATGAGATTCTTGTGCCGTCGCCGTGCTGTGGTGCGAGCCTCTTGCACCTCCGTCGTCGTGGCGCTGTGTTGACTCACTTGTCATATCTCACCAGAGCAGGGAAATAAAAATAATAAATATGTAATATTAGCTAATAGTATACAAAAATCAACGAGGGAGGGATCGTTTCAACAAGATACGATTTGCATTGAGTGTGAATAGAACTAACAATCCTCGTTTTTCATATATTTTTTTAATTTATTTAATTATTTCTATAAAATTATAATCTGATTTTGGGCTATTACATGAAAGAAAGTTAAAATGTGACTGAAAACATCATCAATAAATTATTTTGCGAAAAGAAATAACTAGGAACTGCTACTGAAAAACTGTTACTTTTTCAAATGATGAAACACGTAAACACGTTATATCTCACGTTTCTTCAACTTTTGCAAAAATCTAGGGACAATTTAGGATTCATAATTTAGAATAGATAGTTTGCCCCAAAAATTACGCATCTCTTGATATTTTATATAAAGATTTGAATATCTCTATCTTTTACTTTCTATGCACTTTTTAATCAACTTATCTCTATATAAAAATAAGACAGTAAAAATATTTTGTCTGTACATTTAGTAATTTTGACTGAAATGGATAGAGGGACACTTAAAAATAACAATAGAAAGCAAAAAGATTTTTTTTGAATTTCTTGTCTGTCTGTCTGTCTGTCGACATATTTTAGTCCGCATTTTTCTCTGAAAGTACTGAACCGATTTACTTGAAAGTTTCTTATTAAGAAAGAAAATTTCTTCTCATCTCGAAAATTTTTTGGTCATCAAAATCGGTCCATTAAAAAAAAAAGTTATCGTCATTCGAAAGTAGTCACAGAGATAAAGAACGCTCTTGAAAGAAATATCAAGTAAATACAAATATTTTTTGGTTGGTTCGTTCATATAATATATGTGAACACTAATTTAAAAACTGTACAGGAGTTAATATGCAATTATTACAGTTATTTTACAAAGAATATTATGAATCCTTCAAATCAATAATTTAACATTTAAGGCTGTTTCTGAATGAGTAAATTAAATTATTCACTGACATCAGCACATTTAACAGAGTAGGTATATTATATAGGTAAAAAGAACATAAAGTTACAAAAATATATACGTGTAATAAATAATTAGCTTTATGTATATTTTATAAATATCAAATATCAACAATGGTCGTATTTTTTATTTAAAACAATCAAAAATTCTTTGACGATAATGTCGTAAAAAAATCATATTAGAAGTCATTATAGTTGTCAATCCATTCTGCTTATTAAATCAATAATCATGTATTTTAAGCGGGCGAAGCCGTGGGCGAGCCGCTAGTTCATAAAATATAAACATAAATTTCTTTTTCTTTGACTCTTATATTTGATTTATACATTGTATATGGGATGAGGAGGAATAAAAGCAAGCCGCATCTAAAGAAAACAACAGTTTATTTAAATTTCAAGCAATATTTATACTAAAATGTCATATCGCCATTAACAATTGTCCATCAACTTTTTTCCTTCTTGATAGACAAACTTACGTCACTTCTTTTAATATTATATTTCTATATTTAAATTTTAAGATTTCTAAAAACTTCATTGATCTGAGAACTTACCTGTAACACTTGTTAAATAATATACAAACTGCTTTTCCTAATCAAAATACATTACAAAACCTCATATAACAATCATACAAAGAATACAATATATTCAAATTAGTAAGATCTGAAGTTACAAAACCCCACAGCATTCATTCAATGACATACAAAACAAACACTAATACTTTTGTTTCGAATTTTATACGTGATATGAAAGCAATATGTTCCATATTTACTGCTGCTTCATATGATAATATGAGAATACAGTAAATATTTAACATTTGTTTTCATTTACACTATTAATGTTTCTCTTTCCTCTTGAGATGGAATTTTGTTTCTCTCTCTCTCTTTATAACTTATTAATAGTTATTTCTATTTTTATGAAACCAAAATATATATCAATCAATACATATAGAAATGATATAGAAATGAATCTCAGATAGATGAATTTGTGTTTTTTTATAAGACAAATAAAATTTAAACTGACAATGAATTATAAGAAAAATATCAACAAACAAAAATGTTGAACCGTAAAGTCAGTACGAAATATTAATAAGATACAAATACAATTGTCCTGAAAAAGAAAATTCATTAGGCGTATTGCAAATATCAAAGAGACAGAGAGCGTGACTAGGAAGTAGGAACTCATCTCTTCGTCTTATTTCTATTCATGCTTATTGGAAGATTCATTTCTTTGTGTATGTATAAAGAAATCATACGTTCGCGAAACTAAGTAGTTTCTCGTTCTATTGATAAAGACTGTATTATACATATTTTTAAGTCTCAGTTACATGCAAAAAGTTTTCTTTTTACATGTAACATGTAACTGACTGACTTCTTTTTATTTTTTATCTGGTCGTCAACAATCTGCTAAATTCACACACATCTCCACTTACTTTATTTAAATGTTTGCTATATTACGTAATGAGATTAATTTTATTTAAAACTATTTCTAAAATATCCCCTACTACTTACAAAGCTTTTAATATATCAACCTAAAAGCTGATAACATTATAATAAAAAAATATTTTATAAAGGTATCATCTAAACGATTGTCTAGATAAGAGCTATATGAAATAAATGTAAATTGCTACAATGGCAGTTTGCAATAACATTAATTTTAAATGTCTGCTATTCACCAAGTAATGAATAGTTATTTACTGTTAGCGTTTTAATGTTTTGTTTATTTTTCGAGCAAATTAATATCAATATATATACTTATACTTCGTGTAAACACATCTTTGTCACTTTTATTTGCAGAAAGACCAATCTGCTTTAATTTACAAAAATACCGGAAAGTTCAAAACGGTTGAACGCTCTTAATTCTGAGTTCACTCTATCCACCCCACTATAAGCGGAATATGACGAGAAACTGGATTAAAAGCTTATACAAGCAATTTGCAACAAATATTCGAATTACTAGACTAATTATCATCGGTTTCTAGAAATCCCTGATTCTGAATAATTTATTAAAACTGGTAAAATATTTTCAACATTAAATGTTATAAAATTAGTTTTTCTTTGACAGAATTATTTCAGTCGAAAGAATATATATCATATTAATGAAAGCTCAAAAATTATGCTTAAATACTTGAACCACTATTTTTTTGATCTAAGCTTTATTACTAAAGTTCTTTTACAATAATTACTAAAGACAATTTTCCACTTTTTACCACACGGTAGGATACACAGCAAATCTAATGTCAAGAACAAGACATTTCGTTTTCTACTCTCCGCCCGAATAAGTCCATTGTTTTTTTAGTGGCGGAGCTCAACACCGTGATTTGGTATGTCAGAGCTAAGAAATGGTGTTTTTTTTTCATCCGTGCTATGGGTACATATGTAAGTGTTAGGTTATATATTATATATAATCAATACCTGTATGGTCTGTACAAAAAAAAACTGAAATTATTAGAGCACAAAATATTATCGAAAAAGTAAATATATTCATATAAAAAATACTATTTTCATGAATAAATATTGGCATTTTGTATTGACACAGTTACATAGACCGTGCAAAGATGTATGAAATTGGTTTTAAATTATACCTGTAAAGCGAATACATAGAAAAAATATATATATATATACTATAGATATATTTTTTCTATGAATCTAGCACTTTGTGCTTCGGTGCCACGACCGGCCAGAATTCGGCGGAAAGTAGGGAACGAAGTGTCTTAACACTAGGTGTGCGGGATACAGTGTGAAGCTGATTTAATTTTTTGATTTAATGAGCACCTTATCTAGATTTAAATATTAATTCAGTGTTGTGAGGCAGCTTCACAATGTTTCCCTTATTATACAGGTTAGACAGTGAGAACGTAGTATCAAACTATGCCATTCTCCACTTCTCAGGCATGAAAAGTCATTTTTAAGCACTTATTTTTAATAACAATCAAAACTCATTTTATATACTTTTACTAAGAGCTACACTTTTATGTCCACTACCAGCATTCACGGTTGTTGCAGCAACATACATTACATAATTCATGATCCTAAACTGTAATCTAAAAAAAAATTTTAAATATATATTAAAAATATAATTACTAGAGTACCCAAACAACCAGGTTACCAGGGAACCAGGTTAAGTAGCTGGATAGACAAGTTTACATGTATGCGTGAGAAACGTTAAGCCTAAAAAAAGGCAAATAAATTGATAATACGATATCTTTGGTTTTAATATTTGACCTCGAATTCGATTAAATTTCACAATTTACATAATAATCATAGAAGATTGCTACGTTAGGTTACTGATTGAACTGCGATTATTTTATTCATGAATTCCAAATTTACTAGATTTTTCAAATTATATGAACGTAATTTGTATTATATATTGTATACCGTACTTTACCAGTAATAAGTACAATACACTTACTTATACATACATGTAAAAATTAAGTTTTAATGTTTGAAGTATCTTAGGTAGTCTTGAGGCCGGTCATGGCGCAACGGCACGAGGTGTGACTGCAAAACCGACTGGTTGTGGGTTCGATCCCCACTCGAGGAGATGAAATATTTACTTATATTTATATTTCCATTTCTTCGCTCTGGTGTCGACATTAAGCGCGGCGTTGAGTTCTGCCACTCAACACGCAATGCCTCCAGAATTCGGCAGAAAGTGGGGAACGGAGTGTCTTAACACTAGGTTTCCTCTGCCTACCCTGCTGTGTGCGAGATATAGCGTGAAGCTAATTAAATTTTTAATTTAAAGTAATCTTAAATTTTCTCTCTCATATCTAAAATTTAAATATAGATGAAAATTGTTAATTTAAAAAGCAGCGAATGGGAGCGTAGCAGAAAATATATTAAAAAATGACTATGTAATTTCAGAGTTTGCATAGAGTATCAATTCTATAGAAATCGTAACATTAGGGACAAAAGGAGACTATTAATGCAAAGGTAATATATGGAAAGTGGTAAATATGATTTTAACAATATCTACATACAAATAAACGGATGTGTATACTCATACAAGTTCTCTTATCTTTTATTTAAATTAAATATATGCATCAGCTGAAATTTTAGTATCCACTTGTTGGGTAGCTAAACATAGCATCGCGTTGCTCTTAACCACGCTGGGCCACCACTTATAAATAAATATTCCTATAATAAATGATAATAATGGGAAATGTAGTGTGTTAACCCTAGGTTCCCTCTGCCTACCATGCTGTTTGCGGGATACAACGTGAAACTAACAACATTCTTATAATGGGAATAGAACCTCCATACGAATATACGTCAAGATTACCATATTAAGAAGTACCTATATGTTATATCATCTTAAAGGTATGTGTGAACTTTAAGTAATAGTGAAAATAATATGTCGTCGGCTTAGAGCCTAAACCTGCTTACAGCCTATTAAGCAAAAAAAAATTTAAAAAATAATTTATATGTATTAACAGAATATTTTTACAATTTCGAAAATTGATTAGTTTTCTCTACTAGGGAAAATAAAATAAGGTTTTTTTTCACTTTCAAATGGTATAAAAGTGTGCATAGCGAAAAAAAACAAAAACCAGATTTAGCAGGTTTACACTCTATGCCTATGATATTAGGAAGTACTAAAAGTAATATATTGGCTTTATCTGTCTTATCATGGTTTCATATTCAGTTTAAGTCAAAACAAAAAATTTTGAAGTTACTTAAAAATTGTCATCAAAAGACACAAATGGGCCCAACATTTTCAAATGTGACAAGAGATTATAAACGAAAAGCTACAGTAATAACGTTTTATGAGAATCCACGGTAAAGCTTATTGAAAAACTTTGAGAATGTTTCCCATATTTTAACCATATATTACAAAGGAAGTAAACACATCAGGAAATAATAATAATCACGTTTATTTTTATATGATTTTTGTATAATTAGTAGCGGATGTATAAAAAACGAGCAGAGCTATAAAAACTAGCTACTATATTTGAGTGGAACACTACATAAATCGTAAAATCTTGTTTTTTCATTTTCCCATAGGAATTTTTAGAAATCCCCTTTTAGAGCTTCCTTACTCTCTCTAAGGAAACACTCGCGGGCATTATCCCTTAGTCATTTAGTAAAGGTCTTCCTTTACTAAATGACTAAGGGATAACGCCCGCAAGTATTCGGCTGATGTTCGGCTGATGCGTACATTTAAATAAAAGATAGTTATAAATCTATGTATATAGATAAATATAAAATAAAGGATAAAAGTAAATCAGATAAAAAAATAAATTAAACATTATTTCTTATCTTTTACTCGTAATACATTTATGATACGGCGCGATATTAAAGCAATTTTCGTGGAATCAAGTCAATCAGATATTCATGTTTTAGTTTTGTAGTTTATAAAAAGTTAAAAATAAATAAATCAAATAATTTTACTAAAGGCCAGTCGTGGCGTAGCGGCACGAGGTGTGACTGTAAAACCGACTGGTTGTGGGTTCAATCCCCACTCGAGGAGGTGAAATATTTACTTAAATTTATATTTCCATTTCTTCGCCCTGGTGTCGAGATTAAGCGCGGCGTTGAGTTCTGCCACTCAACACGCGAAGCCTCCAGAATTCAGCAGAAAGGGAACGGAGTGTCTTAACGCTAGGTTCCCTCTGCCTACCCTGCTGTGTGCGGGATACAGCGTGATAAAAAAAAAAAAAATTTTCACCTACACTTAGCAGATTAGGTAGAAAGGACCTAGTGTTCAGACACTCAACGCCGCGAAACTCAATGCACCTCGCTTCTACACCAGTGCGAAGATTTTTTCATTTAAATTTATATTTTCAATATATATTTAAATAATATTATTAAACTATGAAGAAACATATTGGTAAATATATTCGTATTATTTATTGCTTTATTTATTGCTTACTTACTGTTATGAATATATTGTAAAAATATTGATTTTTACTTTATAGGTGAAGGTAGTGTTGTGTAACAGTGCCTTTATACCGCATAACGATCCTTATCCTTAGTATTAAAGCGATTAGTGCACAACTGGCACGCTGAGGGCGCCATAAACAAAGAATAGAACAGTAAGTACAATTAGAGAATTCTACCCTACTAATATTAAGGCCAGTCGTGGCGAAGCGGCACGAAGTGTGACTGCAAAACCGACTGGTTGTGGGTTCGATCCCCACTCGAGGAGATTAAATATTTACTTAAATTTATATTTCCATTTCTTCGCTCTGGTGCCGAAGTAAAGCGCGGCGTTGAGTTGTGCCACTCAACACGCAATGCCTCCAGAATTCGGCAGAAAGTGGGGAACGGAGTGTCTTAACACTAGGTGGTCTCTGCCTACCCTGCTGTGTGCGGGATACAGCGTGAAGCTGATTAGATGAGATGTTGAGATGTGAACATTTGAGAGAATGGATGATTGTTTCACTTTCACATAAAAACTTCTAAACAAATTTAAATTAAATTTTACAGTGATTTCGCTTATATGTTTACATCGGAATAGCATATAAGCTACAATTTTTGTAAAAGTTTTGGCTGTAATATAAAAATAAGTTTAAGGTCGCTAATTATATAAAGAAAAGTAAAATTATTAAAAAAATGCCAGCTTACTTCATGTTCATACGAGACGTTAAAAACATAATTTAATTATAATTTGTCGTACATTAAAAATATAATTTAATTATAACTTCTTTAATTTATAATCTACTTAAAACTTTGCCTTTATTTGAATCATAATTATTTGTCCATCATTATTTAAATTTTATCGCAATGGATGTCGTTTAACGTTTAATTTTATGAATTTTCTAGTTAAAAAGAAACTAATTAAAGCTTCAAAATAATTTCCAAATTAATTAAAACTTAATGTAATAAATGATTCATAAATTTTCTTCCTCTACAATGTAAAAGAAAATAATTCAAATGAAAATACATTTATATAAAAATTAATAAATTAAACGCTTCAAACATCATTTAACGAACTTATAATTAAGACTTCAAATTATTATTTGCCTACTTTGATAAAAGAAATTATAAAACTGTCTTTTTACAGTAGAGACAGTACAGATCTTCGTCTTTTTATTTATTTCGTATCGTATTATTTCTTTGCGAAATATTTGTTTCCAAGTGATATATATTTTTAAACTTTGTATTTTTTTCTCGATATACATATATTGGGACTATTAACGCGATGGTCATGGGTTCGATTTGACCGTCACTCGGGGCAATTAATTATTTTTATTAACAGTACTTGTACTATATTTCAGCGGACGAGAAGCGTACTAGATATCAACGCGCTAATGTCAAGAACTACTAGTTCAAATTAAAAAAAATATTTTTGAACTGCATAGTTTTTTTTATTCGGGTATTAAAACACGTTAATGGATTCATATCCCACTGCACCTCAGGCAATTACAACTTGTCACGTGTTTTACACATCTGTAGCGATTTCCATTCAAATAAATAGGCGAAGCTTCAGGCTAATGGAGGCTAAAGCGCGAAGCTAAAAATAACGTGTTTTATTTTTCGACCCTACAAATTTTATTGCGATAAAGATTTTAGATGTCTGGTGTCGAGCTGATTTATTTATTTATTTTACATAGTAATGTAATGTATATATTACAATAATATTTTAGCAAATACTTTTGCCCACATATTATGTAGTAAAATGTATTTTTGACATAACTTCATGTACAACAAAGCGTAAAATAAAAATCTTTACATATACTAAATAAATAAATAAATTCAAATTGAACCCACGAAGTATACCCAGTATGTTCTAATCGTAAAAGAAAATTCAATTATTTGAATACAATAGACTGAAACTGACTGAAACAGCAAGGTAAGTAGTGACACTGTATAAAAGAAACATTACCCAAAAACAAAAAACAAAATTACCGCTGGAAATGAATAGAAGAACCCATTCAAATAAGATTAAAATTAGAAACTTTTACAAATAAAATCGAAGTAAGGTGAGGAAAGTTTTTTTATATTTTTTTTTCAGCTTCACGCTGTATCCTGCACACAGCAGGGTAGGCAGAGGGAACCTTGTGTTAAGACACTCCGTTCCCCACTTTCTGCCGAATTCTGGAGGCTTCGCGTATTGAGTGGCAGAACTCAACGCCGCGCTTTGCCTCTACATTATGTACTACTACTACTATGTAGTATTATATTTACAAAATATTTGAATTATAAGTATGAGAATTAAATTATTATTCTCGGGTATATTTATCTAAACAATTACTGATTATGTAAAAGTGATTTTCATAACCCAAAACACGAAGTAGCTAAAAAGTGGTGTGTTATTTAGGAATTTAAAATTATATATCTAACTTTGCATTCTTTATGAGTACCTTTGACCTTTCGCAATTGGTAGTCTGGTTAAAACGAATATTTATTTATAATTTAAAAGTACACCTTTCAAAGAGTATATTTTAGGGTTTTAATTTGATAACGGGTCCAAGTCAGGTTCTGTGTGCTCTCCCTAAAATAGGGCATAAACTAAACTAAATAAATAAAACATAAACGTATAACGAAGGAGGAAATATATGAGGAAATTAAATTTTTAACATTTTCATGTCTTAATGTGAAACGGAGTGTATTTGCACTAGGTTCCCAAGTTTCTTCTGCCTTCCCTGCAATGTGCGGGATACAGCGTGAAGCTAAAAATGTATTTATCCACCACCACTTGTCCTTGTCCTATAAAGTAACAAAGACTGTAAAAGAAAAGTGTCCCTTTAACTATATAACTAAAATAATATTACAAAAATTCCTTATATTTTAGATGAAATTCATATTATATTTGTTTTATTTTTATGAATGATGTATGATGATGTCTAAGATATTTAAGCTACGTTTTAAAAATAGTTCTGACGTGTTCTAACTTCCCTTGGCAGATCATAACTCAAATTCAACTTAGCTTCAAGCTTTATCTCTAGCGTGGTAGTAAAAGAAAATGGAGCGCCAAACGCAACGGTCTCTACATACCTCTTTCGCCTCGTCCACTGTCAATATAATTTTTTTGCAAATAAAAATCAGAGTTAGTCCTGCACAGAATAATTCCTGATCATATTGCGTACACCGTTTGTAGCGGAGAAATTTATTTCTAAATTTATCTCTTGATGTCCTTTTGGAATTTTATTTACGGAGTCCTCTGGCACCTAGGCGCGATTAGTGAGAGGGTGGCCACCGGCGGGGACGGTGTGTGTTTGCGATACCAGAAGTAGTGTTGTAGCCACGAATTTTGTACTGCAATCTTATACAATGACTAGTGGGCGCGCGCGGTTTCGTCCGCTTATTTGCACCCTTAGGGGTGAATTCTAAAAAAAACCACGAAATACGTGTTCCATAAAATATTTTTAACAGTCTGAATTTAATTTTTTATAAAAATCGGTGGCGATTTAAAGATTTTCCCATATAAACTTTCAACTCCTTATTTGAACCCTTAGGGGGTGAATTCTAAAAAACCATGAAATACGTGGTTAATGAAAAAATTTTAAGAGTCTGAATTTCAAATTTTATAAAAATCGGTGCCGATTAAAAAAAAAATCCATACAAACTTTCAACCCCTATTTCATTCCTTTAGGGTTAAAATTTTTCAAATTCCCTTCTTAGCGGATGTCCAGAATATGAAAATAAACATCTGCCCAAATTTCACGTTTCTACCATCAGCGGCTACGGCTCTGCGTGCGTCTTACCTCAGTCAGTCAGCACAAGTCCTTTTATATATATAGAAAGATAGTATCAAATTTACTTTTACCTTTAATAATTCGAACAGAAAAACTAAATATTAAAACATAATGTATGATTGAAGAAGAGAAGTTCTAAAAATAACAAGAAAACGTGGTTGTAATATAAGTATAAACGTGGTTGTAATAAAGCTAACTTCTCGTTTGTTACGTCGTTATATTTTTAAGCGTTAACCATTATATCCATGTTACGATTAATATATCGCACTTTGTTACCCGGCGTCCTTTATAAACAACCCATGAGTTATAAAAATTGCTTCTACGACGCTACAGATATATTTATAACTGGATTTATATACATAAAGACAACATATGTATATTATAAAGTTTGCTTATATTAAATAATCCCTAAAATTCCTAAAGGGTTAAATAGAATAAGATTCATGTGCGTCCAAACTATGGATCCCAAAAATCTAATTCAACTTTGACTGGACATACGACGAAAAATTCATACAGCATCACACCTAGTAGCACCTTAGTAGAATTAGTACTCAACATTTTTGATTACACATAATATAGCATGATTGAGATGGCCAGAGAAAATTTTATGTCAAGACCAAATATCTGCCCGAATTCCACATATTTAGTGTTCACTGGTGGAACTAAGCTCTGTCCCCGAGTGGGAATCGAACCCACAAAAGCTAATTTATTGTCAATATATTTTGCTCTGTATTAAAAGAGTAAGATAACATGTAATATGTTCTGTATAATATATTGTGAATATTCTTTAGATAATCCCGATATTATTTATCAATTTACAGCTCTAATGATTTACATTTACATTTATTATTTTTCTTATTTTCAATAGTTTAAGTATATATTTCCTTGCTTACTTTATTTATAAAAAAAGGCAAAATGTTAACTAATATAATAAGTAAAATATTTTGGATGTTATTCCCGACTGCTAAGGAAGGGAATGTTTTTCGCGCGTATCTATCTGTATGTATTGTAACTGATATTCCAAACTCCTTTGAAAATATTAGTATTTAAGAATGTTTCGCATAATTTATAATTTTTTATTTCGCATAATTTCAAAAGAAATAAACACATTCAATTTCAAAAGAAATAAATAACAGCCACATTCAGCGGAAAGTGAGGAATGTAACTAGTGGGTAGGCAGAGGGAACCTATTGTTAATTCGAGTAGCATTAACACTAGGTTCCCTCTGCCTACCCTGCTGTGTGAGGGATACAGCGAGAAGCTGATTTATTTATTTTTTAAGGATAAAAGTAAATCAATATAATAAAACAAAACTTGAAACATTTACTTTTATTTTACTCGTAATACATTTGTAATATAAAGGTGTTAAAGCAAAGTTCATGGAATCGAGTCAATCGGATATTTTTGTATTTATAAAGAGTCTGGTAAAGATTCTATTTAAACGTTGTTTTTTTTCTATGGAACGATATAAATAATAATAAAAAAATAACAATAAAACCTCTATCGAAATATTCTTTAGATGTTTCTGCCGGTTCGTCTGTGTGATGGTTTTGGGTTGAACCCGGACTCCAATATACTTGATTTATTTATAATTCACCTTTATATAAGTTATTATGAATTCAAAGTTAAAGTCATATGGAATTCATACCCGTTGAATATTTATTCATAATTAAGTGAAAAAATCCTTGGATAACAAAAGTAAACAAGAAAATAAACGAAATAAGACAATCGAAATTTGTTTTGCTACTAAGCTTACCTAAAATATGCAACAATGGGATAATATTACACATACAGACATCGTATTTCAAGACTCGTAATTTATATTGAAATAAATGAAAGAATAAAACAGGATTGAAATTTGAAATTAGAAACATTAAGAAATAAAAACAGAGCAAGAAAAGTTTTTTATAAGTTAAACAGAAATAAAAAATGTAAGATCTTGACTTTTACGAGTAATATTTTACCTTACTTTTCTAATCTATGACTTAAAGTTTCGTTGAAAGTAAGGCAAGTAATGCATAAATATAAAAGCCTGAATCTAATAAAAAAAAACAAATAATATATTTTTAAATAAAAAAGATTTTACTAAATCATCAATTGTAGTCTAATGAATTTACCAAATAATATGCCTTTATATATATTTATAGCCAGCAAAGTATAAGTAAGGGTAAACGTATATTTTTTTAAGTAGC
This sequence comes from Heliconius himera, assembly GCA_021202915.1. Lineage (NCBI taxonomy): Eukaryota > Metazoa > Arthropoda > Insecta > Lepidoptera > Nymphalidae > Heliconius > Heliconius himera. The sequence goes on from JAJHJA010000491.1 coordinate 225,911, forward strand.
GGGCGGCCATATATTTTTTGAAGTAAATGTACATATACGATTTTTTCAGAAAACCATAAGGCCGTAGATCTGAGTATATGGTTTGAATTTCAACTCGATATCTCCAAGCGTTCCTGAGATAAAGGCTATTGATATGTCATGTATAACATAACTATTAGCTATCTCCATTCGAACAAATAGACGACGCCACAGACTTAAGCGTGAAACTGAAAAAGAAATGTCTTATTTTTCAACTTTATTCTCCGTCCTGTAATCTAAAATTTTTATTCCAATTGAATTTATAAAAAGAAAACTTTCCTCAACTCACTTCGGTTTTGTTTGTAAAAGTTTCTAATTTAAATCTTACCGGGTTCTTTTATTCATTTCCAGGGATAACAGTACATTCAATCACTTTCAGTCTATTGTATTAAAATGATTGCATTTTCTTTCACGTTCACGTACTGGATACATTTTGTTTGTTTTCAATTTGAATTTAGCTATTCCGTTTTTATTGAAGCCAGCTGACAGGTTGTGGATTCGAGTCCACTCGAAGCAATGGAAAATTTAATATTTTTAATGCTCTGGTGTTGAGATAAAGCACGCCATTCCTTTTCGCCACTAAACCCGCAATGGTTTCCAGAATTCGGCGGAAAATGAGGAGCGTTTTAACACTAGTCTCTCTCTGCATACCGCACGTAGCTGACGTGCGGGATACAGCGAGAAGTTAAAAAAAACTTATTACGTTTTGTTGTACATGAAATAATGTCAATATATAAATATATTTTACTTATATTTATATTTTAGGCCGTCATAGCGCTGTAGGGCAGCGTCGACGGTAAATATTATAATTTTTTCGTTCTGAGTCAAGTCAAAACGAGACGTTGAATAGTCACTTACCATGCATTGTATTGAATTCATCCAGAAGACGAAAGACGCAGTGTCTTGACACTAAGTTCCTTCTGTTTTAATTCATATGCGGTGAGAAGTGTAGTGCTGAAAAAATATTTAATAATATTACATACACTACTACTTATACATACATAGTATAAATATATATTTTTTGAATTATAACTATTGTAACTGACTGCCCACTCTACTCTATAAAATACTTAAATATTTTGGTATGGCTCGTGATACGTCTAATATAGTTAGAACCCTTCCGTAGAGATCGTAAGTAATCCAAGATCTTTTAAAGATTCAGAGGTAACAATATTAATATGAAATGTACCATAAACGGAATATAACTACAAATAAAATATATTATGATAAATAACATGTCATTGTCTGTCCGTTTTAATCTCCCATATCGAAGACGTCCTATCCTCCTCTCTATTATAACTGTGTAGAATCTTTAGTTATAATAAAAGGAAGTAAGCGCAAGGGCACCGCCCCGCCCTTACACCGTGAATTCCTACCAGGCCGTGGTTGCAGCAGTCTTTATTAGACCCTCCGGGACGTTTGTGTGTGATCTTTCTGAACGTACTGGTTACGCTTGTTTATTAAGATTGTATTAAAATGGTGATTCGTGACGTTGATTGATTTGTGAGATCAATATAAGTCGTTGGATCGAACGCACTATGGCAAGGCGGTCGATATGTTAAAGCAAGTTGTTAGACTTATAAGCGGAGACTACTACAACCAGAGTTCCAGGACATAAAACAGCACCACACACCTACTCATCATACAACGAGTTATAGAACAACTGTAGCAAACGTTTAACAAGCATCGCTTGCATCGTAAGCGCACCGCGAGACAACGTCGATCGCGGTATAACAATTAAAGCCATAACAATTTGCCTAGCCAAGCATATTAGTACCAGCGACGCAGAGCAGCAGTCAGTTGTGACTCCAATATTAGTTACTAGTGGTGCGCGCAGCTTCGCCCGCTTATTTGCACCCTAAGGGGTGAGTTCTTAAAAAAACCACGAAGCACGTGTTCAATAAAATATTTTTAACAGTCTGAATTTAAATTTTTATAAAAATCAGTGGCAATTTAAAGATTTTTCCATATAAACTTTCAACCCCTTATTTGAACCCTTAGGGGATGAATTCTTAAAAACCATGAAACCCGTGTTCAATGAAATATTTTTAAGAGTCTGAATTTCAAATTTTATAAAAATCAGTACAGATTAAAAAACTTCCATACAAACTTACAATCCCTATTTCATCCCTTTAGAGTTAAAATTTTTCAAATTCCCTACTTAGTGGATGTCCAGAATATGAAAATAAACATCTGCCTAAATTTCACGTTTCTACCATCAGCGATTACGGCTCTGCGTGCGTTTTACCTCAGTCAGTCAGCATAAGTCCTTTTATATATATAGATAGATAGATAGATTAGTACAACTTTGGGTCAATGAACTCCGACAATCGTACAAATATTTTATAATTAATATTTTGTGAATATCTAATATCTTTATAGTATTTAATTTAATACATCGACCGATTTCCTTTGTTGTCAGACATTGAATTTACTCATATTAAATAATATTTATAAAGTGTATACATATACATACATATTTTGATATAATAATAATTATAACTGTCATATTATAAATGATACTATTATATTTATATTTGCTTTTATAGTAGCATGTTAAATATTTACTAATATATGTAAAAATTACATTTATAAGTAATTATAATTCACCAAACCTATTTAACTCTCATTTCACAATTCACATACACGCATCTAACGAAGATGGCGGCAGGCATTCTGCTTACATTAATATAATTGTAATTTTACATACCTCATAAAAACAACTTCATGTATTTATTTCCATTTACTAAAAAAATAATATTTATCTCTGGATATTGACGGCATTATATGCAACAATTACGTTTGCGGCAGTCAAGAGATTGAAAAAAAAACGAATAATTATTAATTATTTATTAATTATATCTTAATACAATAGTTTCTTAAAACTAATGACTGCTTTATTCGAAGTGGGAATAAAGAGTGTTAAAAAATGTATTACAATTAATAAACTAAGAAAATTAAAACAATGGGGCATTGAAAGGCTAATACGGGGAAATCGCGGAGCGGTCGCCTGGGAATCTTCCATCAGATTGATCCGTCAGCATATTCGTGGGATTAGGGTTCCGTAACTCCTCCACCCCTAGAGAGGCAACTATTTGAGAATGTTGAGTGAAAAAGTTGCCGGAGAACTTGCTTTTTCATTACTTTCTGGGTTATCTCCATTTTCCAAAATTTCTTTATTCTTTACAGAAGTTTTCTTATACTTTTTATATTGTAATAAAATGATGAGTGCACCTGCACTGAATAGTATTGCGTATACCGGTATAGTTGTATGATATACTGTAGTATCCTTTTCGTGTTCAATCTGTAGCGGTGATTGTAACATAATTTTATCGTTGAGTCTATGGAGTCCATGAATATTTATAGATGAGATATTAATAGTTGTATCAAGGTGAGCAATTTCATCGGATATCTTTATCAATTTTAAGGGTGGTCCTCTTACTTCGTTGTTGTCGTTGATTAACGTAAATTCTTCGGATATGATTTGGCATCCCAGGGGAATAGTTACAAGGTAGCTGCCTTTTAATGATGTAAATTCCTGCTTATTGCATGATATTTGTATCTTTTGATTTTCGGGGAACGATATAATGTAGTGCATATCGTCCAGTTTCTCCATTGATCCTCGTAGAAGATTGACTGTAGTTAAGTGACAAGATTCTTCTAAAATTTGGTTAATAATTAACTGGTGGATACAATCGAAATTTGTACGAATCTGATGATTGAGTTCTATTTGACAGATATACCAGCTGCTATGTTTCGAGCATTCGGCCTCTATGTACAAGAATGAATTCTCGTTAGTTGCAATGAAAGGAGAGGATGGGATGAGAGCCTGCGATTTTTTATTAGGTACTACAGCTAATCTATATAATAGAAAGTTATCTCTAGAAATAATAGGAAATCGGAATATAAAAACTATTTGCTTATTAGCATAAAAAGAAACTGGTTGAATTATATTATAATACTCTCTTATTTCTAAATCTAAAATACTATCTTTTCCGTAGATAGACTTAAGCTTGTCTATCATTGAACTTAATACATCTATACTAATCATAGAATGGTGCATGCTTGATGCATGTATAAAAGCTAAACTATTTTCTATTCTTAGTAATTCGTTCATTAAATCATTTATATTTTCACTTAATATTACTAATAATTGACCAAATTTAGCATATTTAATTAAAGTCATACCATTATTCATTTTGTTAGAAAGTATTAACATTAAAGTACTATTAATTTTACTTTAATTTTCTACTAGTAGAGTCAAAACGCTATTATATTTAGTGATCCATTCTTTGCTTATGCTTAATTGATTATTAATTTCATTTGTAATTTTATCCTGGTTACTTTCTAATAATTTTATAGCCTCGTTATACCTTAAAGCATCAGTATAATCTAGGTTCCCTGTAATACTTTTTATAACTGTTCCGAGTCCATCAATGATTCCTCTTTTGGATCTAGTGGGTTGTAAAGATTTAATTTGATTTAATATCTCGTCTAATTTGTTAAGCAAGTAACTTATCTGAATTTCATATGCTGAATACATTCCGTTAGGTAATTGATTCTTATAATTGTGTAAATGATTCTGTAGACTATGTGTTTTATCTTCTATGTCGTCAAGTTAAACAATACATAAGTATTGTAAGAATGTGTGGTAATGTGTCGCTATTTTCATTGGTCCCTCGATGATTTGTCTTACCCTCGTGGTAATGACGAATAATTTCCTGCTGTCTAGGATATTCTTTAACGTTCTCTATTTCCGTTTTTGCTAAGACTAAATTCATTGATGATGATTTAAATTTACTTTGCAAAATTGGAATTATGGTATACATATCTAAGATAGGATTAACTAATATAGCTGTCTTAATTTTAGAACAAACGTATTCTTTTACGGCGTTAATTAAATCTTCTTCTAAATTAGTTTTACTTAACTGGATGTTAATTCGAGTGTGTTTCTCAAAAGGCTTTGATACTGCAGGTTTTCTTTTTATACCGTCAACTATAGTAAAAATTACTTGTCTATGAAATTTATTAAGAGGTTCATCTGTAATCGGTATTTCTAAAATTGGATTTTCGTGACTACTGTGTCCTGTTAACGTAGAGGAGTTAGATTGATGAGAGGCCGTAATTGTTGAAGAGTTTGATTTTTCGGGAACCGATACCGTAGATGAATTTGACATCCTGCGTAAGGTATCGGATGGATTGCCTAACAACGAATTTAATTCATCGATTTCCTCTATTAATGATTTGGTTTCTTTAGCATGGATTTCTATTCTAGAGAGGGCGTCCGAGTTGGTATTATTTTTACCTTTTTTATATATTACTGTATAGTCAAATTCGCTCAAGCGTAAACGCCATCTCGTGAGACGTGAATTTGGTTCCTTTAAGTTTACCATCCATTGCAGTGGTTTATGATCCGTAATTATTTTAAATTTTCTACCGAATAAGTAAGGTCTAAAATATTTCGTAGCCCAGACTATAGCCAATAATTCTTATTCTATTGTACTATAATTTTGTTCACTATCGTTGAGAGTCCTAGAGGCATAACAAATTGGTCTATCGGCTCCTATGGGGCCTTGTGATAGAATAGCGCCTATGGCCACATTGGATGTGTGGCGATCGTTCTCCACACGGTTTATTTATTTATTTTTGTTTATTAATTTTATATATGCGGGCGAAATCCAGGTGCGCGCGCCTAGCGAGCTATTCGGCTCCCGCTTGTCCGTACAAGCGACAGCTGACCCATTATTCTCGCGGAACCGGTTACCGCCTCGATCGGCGGCCGCGCCGCCGTCGGGAGCTCACTTGCCGAGCTGCTAAGACAGTACCTTTCTGACTGCTCGCGACAACCGCACGCTTGATTTCGTTCCGTGGCTATTCGTAATTACGTACATCCTATCGCTAATTATCCTTTCTTTATTCTTGAGACTTTCGCTTTTAAATTCTATTGTAATCCTTCCGTAATCTTACCTTCTGTGCTTTCTTACTGTGCTTACTTGTCTTCTTGTGCTTTCCTTTTTCTATAATATATTTTCGTTATAAAACTACACGTTTTATATTATTTATCTCTTTTGCCTTATCTAGTGTAGCGTAGCTTTTCCTTATCCTATACGTTCCTTTATTGGTGACCCGCGTTAAGAATACGTGTGAAGGTTACGCGAAGGGCAGAAATAACGGACGACTAGATGTCGTGCGACGGTAAACCCGAACCGGAAGAGTCCGTGTGCCGAGTAGGCATGAAGATGCCGCCATTTTGGTCTAAAGAGCCCGCGCTCTGGTTTGCCCAGGTCGAAGGCCAATTTTTTATCAGCGGGATTACATCAGATATCACCAAATTTTATTATGTCATCGCACAACTAGAGCACCAGTACGCCGCCGAGGTGAAAGATATCATAGTTAACCCGCCTGCTGATAACAAATATCAAAAACTTAAACTGGAGCTTATTAAGAGACTGTCGGAGTCACAAGATGCGCGGATCAAGCAGTTAGTGACGAGAGAGGAATTGGGTGACCGGAAGCCGTCGCAGTATTTGCGATGCCTTGAAGAACTTGCAGACGGAGCGGTATCGGAGAGTTTTCTACGATCTATATGGGCGAGTCGTCTACCCACTAACATCCAGACAGTGATTGCGACGCAAATGAATACGACCTTGAAGGATGTGGCTGAGCTGGCAGATAGAGTGTACGATATTGCACCATCCGTTCCTGTCGTGGCTAGCGTGCAGCCGAGTACAAGCACTGGAAGCACGATCGATAACATCGCGAGGCGGATGGAGGAACTTACATGTGAGGTAGCGTCACTTCGATCACAGGTACGTGCTCGTTCGCTTTCACGAGATAGAGGTAGACGGGATCGTAGTAAATCACGACATAGGCCGCACAGTAGCAACGGTCAGTGTTGGTACCATACCCGTTTCCGTGACCGCGCCTTTCAATGCATCCCGCCATGCACGTTCAAGACTACGAGTTCGTCGGCGGGAAATGCAAGCGGCAGCCGGAAGTAGCGGCTAGCTACTGCCATACAAAACCAGGCCGCCTTTTTGTTGTTGATCGTGTAACAAAACTGTCTTTTCTGATTGATACAGGTTCAGATCTGTGCGTCTATCCGCGGTCTGCCCTCACTCAACCGCGTGCAAAAACAGATTATACGCTATACGCAGCCAACGGTTCGCCAATACCTACCTACGGTTGGATCCATCTCCAGCTGGACATCGGACTGCGGCGCGCTTACACCTGGAGATTTGTGGTAGCTGAGGTATCGAAACCTATTATTGGTGCCGATTTCCTTAAATTTTATAATTTACTGGTGGATTTACGAAACCACTGCCTGCTTGACGGTCTCACTTCACTCTCCACATCGGCTAAATTAGCAGGAAAAGCTGCGGACAACATCGCTTCAGTAAAAGCAGTCTGCGGAGATAGTGAGTACCATGACTTGTTACGTAAGTACCCACAGATTACTATGCCGGCAGGTACTCATCGGGTGGTGAAGCATGACACGCTGCATTATATCAGGACAAAGTCTGGACCACCTGTATCTTGTCACCCTCGCCGTTTACCACCAGACCGACAGAAAATTGCTCTGAAGGAGTTTGAGGACATGATGGCGAATGGAACCGCGCGGCGTTCGGAAAGTCCATGGTCGTCACCTCTGCACCTGGTACCGAAGAAGGATAATGGGTGGAGACCATGCGGAGACTACCGAGCATTGAATTCTAGGACAATTCCTGACAAATATCCCGTCAGGCACATTCAGGATTTTACTCATCAACTGGCAGGTAGTTCCATATTTACAAAAATTGACCTGGTGAAGGCATATAATCAAATACCGATTAATCCTGAGGATATATGCAAAACGGCAATCGCAACACCGTTCGGTTTGTTTGAATTTCCGTTTATGACGTTCGGGTTGCGAAACGCTGCCCAGACCTTCCAGCGATTCATAGACGAGGTACTGAGAGGTCTACCTTTTTGCTATGCGTTCATTGACGATATCTTAGTGTATTCGGAGACGAGAGCAGAGCACCTAGAACATCTCCAGCAGTTATTTCAGCGGTTGTCAGATTACGGTATTCTGATCAATACCGGTAAGTGTGAGTTTGGTAAGAACACTATCACCTTTTTAGGACATGTGGTTACGGCAGAAGGCATCCACCCGCTTCCAGATAAAGTCCAAGCCCTTCAAGAGTTTCCAACCCCGAGAACGGTAAGAGAACTGAGGCGATTTTTGGGTATGTTCAACTTTTACCGTCGTTTTGTGCCAGTAGCAGCTAAGGTTCAGGCGCCACTGAACATTCTGTTGGCAGGGCCAAAGACGAAACCATCGCAGAGCATAACCTTCACGCAAGAACAGTCTAAGGCTTTCGATGCGTGTAAGACCAGCCTTGCGGATGCCGTCATGTTAGCACACCCTGAGTCGGACGCAGAGTTGGCTGTTTACACCGACGCTTCGGACAATGCAATCGGTGCGGCGCTCCAGCAGCGTGTAAGTAACACATGGAAGCCTTTAGCTTTCTTTTCGAGACGCCTGACGGCAGCGCAAAAGAAATACAGTCCGTATGACCGCGAGCTGCTGGCCATCTTTGAAGCCATTAGGCATTTCAGGCATATGGTAGAGGCCAGACCTTTTGTGGTCTACACTGACCACAAGCCGCTGACGTTTGTATTTGACTATAATAGAGAGAAATGCTCGCCCCGCCAGTTCAGATACCTTGATTATATTTCCCAATTTACCACAGATATCCGGTATGTTAAAGGGAACGATAACGTGGTGGCTGACGCATTTTCGAGGATCGAAGCTACGAGTACTGCAGTACCCATAAACCTGGAAGACCTAGCGCGATCTCAGGAGGACGACCCAGAGCTGCAGGATCTTCTTGAGAACAAGGTGACGGCGTTAAAGTTGGAGAAGATCAAGGATCCAATTCTGCAAACCGTCATTGTATGCGACGTCTCCAAAAATCCCCGGCCTTACCTGACGGTTCCGTTTAGGAAACCTATATTTGTTGCGCTGCATGGTTTGAGTCACCCGGGTGTCAAGGCGACAATCAAATTGGTAACAGAACGTTTTGTGTGGCATGGGGTCAAAAAGGATTGCAAAAACTGGACGAGAGAATGCACTGGCTGCCAGAGAAGCAAAATCTCTCGTCATACCCACTCTCCACCTTCTTATTTCCCTGTTCCATCTCAAAGATTTTCCCATATCCACCTGGACCTGGTTGGTCCGTTACCCTATTCTTCTGGTTACAGGTACTGCCTTACGGTCGTTGATAGATATACGCGATGGCCTGAGGCGTATCCACTTGCTGACATCACCGCCGCGACCTGTGCCCGCGCTTTTGTCGCTGGCTGGGTCTCTCGGTTCGGGTGCCCCCAGAAGATAACGACAGACAGGGGCCGCCAGTTCGAGTGCGAGCTCTTTCGCACCCTGACAGCGGTGTTAGGTGTGCAGCACCGCCCCACTACAGCCTACCATCCTGCCTGCAATGGCATGGTGGAACGTCTCCACCGTCAATTGAAGGCGGCCATAATGTGCCACTCCACTTCATCCTGGACAGAGGTTCTACCCCTGGTGCTGCTGGGCATCCGCAGCGCCTGGAAAGACGATGTGAAAGCGTCGGCGGCAGAACTCGTCTACGGAGAGCCCCTTCGCCTTCCTGGTGAATTTTTCGTCCCCACTTCCGAAGCCGACCACGATGCTACGGATTTCGCCGCACGTCTACGAGTTCATATAGCTAGACTTACACCAAAACCTGCCAGCTGTCACGAAAAGAGGACCTTTTATATTCCGAAGGACCTGGCAACAGCAAAGTACGTTTTCCTTCGTCAAGATGCTGTTAGACGGTCGCTTGAGCCTCCATATACAGGCCCCTACAAAGTGTTGGAACGCTCGGCGAAGACGGTCAGGCTAGCTTTGCGAGACAGAGACGTCACAGTGTCCATCGATCGGGTCAAACCTGCTTACGTTGCCGCAGACAGCTCTATAGATGAACGACGAGACGGCATTAGAGCAAGCCCAGCATCATCACCACCGGATAACAACAGGGAGAAGAAGACGCGTTCCGGTAGAGTAGTTCGTTTCCCGGACTACTATCGACCTTAGCAAGCTTCGGTCTCAGGGGGGGTGTAGTGTGGCGATCGTTCTCCACACGGTTTATTTATTTATTTTTGTTTATTAATTTTATATATGCGGGCGAAATCCAGGTGCGCGCGCCTAGCGAGCTATTCGGCTCCCGCTTGTCCGTACAAGCGACAGCTGACCCATTATTCTCGCGGAACCGGTTACCGCCTCGATCGGCGGCCGCGCCGCCGTCGGGAGCTCACTTGCCGAGCTGCTAAGACAGTACCTTTCTGACTGCTCGCGACAACCGCACGCTTGATTTCGTTCCGTGGCTATTCGTAATTACGTACATCCTATCGCTAATTATCCTTTCTTTATTCTTGAGACTTTCGCTTTTAAATTCTATTGTAATCCTTCCGTAATCTTACCTTCTGTGCTTTCTTACTGTGCTTACTTGTCTTCTTGTGCTTTCCTTTTTCTATAATATATTTTCGTTATAAAACTACACGTTTTATATTATTTATCTCTTTTGCCTTATCTAGTGTAGCGTAGCTTTTCCTTATCCTATACGTTCCTTTAGATGCATCGGTTGTGAGGTTAAAATCTTTATTAAAGTCGGGGTACTGAAGTACTGGGTCATTTGTTAAGACTGTTTTACATTTTTCAAAGCTAGATATGTATTTGTCATTTAAAATAATCTTTCTACCTTTTTTTAGACATTGTGTAAGCGGTTTTGTTAATTTTGCGAAGTCTGGTATAAATTTACGGTAATATCCAACTAAACCTAGGAATTGTTTTATTTCTTTTGGTGTTTTAGGCATGGGGTATTTTTCTATTGCAGCTATTTTGTCGGGGTTAGGTTTTACTCCGTCCGCGCTTATAATATGGCCTAAAAAAGCTGTCTCTCGATTTAAGAATTCTGACTTATCCATTTGGATTTTAAAGTTGGATTCTCGAAGTCTCTGAAAAACTTTTCTTAAATTTACTATATGCTCCTGTAAGGATGTACTATAGACAATAATATCATCCATGTAGACTAAACAAATAGAGTTTTGTAGACCTTTCAGCACATCATCCATAACTCGCTGAAAGGTCGCAGGAGAATTTTTTAATCCCATGGGCATACGAAGGAATTCATAGTGTCCATGTTCTACATAAAATGCTGTTTTATGTATGTCCTGAGGATCTGTTTGTACCTGATAAAATCCGCTAGACAAGTCTAAAGTCGTAAAATATTGGCATTTTCCTAATTTATCTAATACGTCGCTAATATTGGGGATTGGATATTTATCGTCCATTGTTTTTTCGTTTAATTTGCAAAAATCAACAACTATGCGCCATTTTCTTTTACCGGATGCATCGACCTTTTTGGGCACAACCCAAATAGGTGAGCTCCACGCCGAATTAGAGGGTCTTATTATTCCTTGTTCGAGCATTTTACCTATTTGTTCCTGGACTTCCTGTCTATGAACATATGGGTATCTATAACTTTTAGTGTGAACGGGGACTTCATCGGTGGTTTTAATCGAGTGTTTTATCCTATTTGTAAATGTAAGTGGCTCGCCTTCTAGATAAAATACGTCAGAGTACTGGCTACATAATAGTTCTAAGTTTTTACGTTCCTCAACGTTAAGATGCTCTGTACGAAGTCGCGTCAGCACATCTTTTACATGTTGCGATTGTTTAGTGCATATGAAATTGATATTATTAATTTCCACAAAGACGGCTCGGTCCATTGAAAATATTACGTTATTCCTACTGGGATTTTTAACTTCTACGATACCTCTATTATTCTTAACGGACGTAAGGCACTCACTAATTATGCAATTTGAAATTTTTTGTTCTTTTATGTACGCTTCACCATCGTGCATATTAATAGGATTTTTTAACAATTTTGATTGACCGGTATTATCTCTTCGTATAAATTTGCATTACGAGAGTCGTGTACATATATGGGGTTTGAAGCAGTTTTGGTAATAAGTGTTTTATTTTTATAATCTATTACTGCATCCCATTTGTCTAATAGGTCGGTTCCTATGAGTCCATCGAAAAAGTCGTGAAATTTATACACATAAAATGTTATATTACGCGGGTCATTAAATTCATTAAAGCTTGGTATGGTTATTGAATAATTACTACTAGTTTTTGCATGAACATTACATACTTCGAACGGGTCGTAGTTTAAAGGAAAATTATTAAGATATTTTTCTACCACTGCTGGACTTAAAAATGATTGGTTAGCTCCCGTATCAATTAATAATTTTAATGGTGGCGATGATATTTGAATATATGGAAGGTGACGCTGTGTGTGTAAATTTATTTCTATTTTAAGGTGTCGGACTTGGAGATTTTCTGAAAATCCTGCTCATTGTCATCAGGTGTAATCTCATTATTGCTTTCTATTTGTGACGTAGTGGGATTATCAGTATAATTTTGGGGATAGGTCTCATAGTTATAGTCATAATCATAGTCATAGGGGTATTTTATGTATTCGTTACTGTCATAATACGGTTCAAAGTCTGCGTAATAATCGTACGAGTCGTAATCGTCTTCACAGTTATTAAAATTTATTTCCCTTGATTTAAAATAATTTCTTGGGGGAGGGTTACCGTATTTTAACCAATTATGTCTTGTAAGTGTAGGCTGCGTTGGTGGCAGTGGTCGAGACACAAAGTGACTCACACCGCTCATAGGTTTAGGAAATCTATTGACTTCATTAGGCTTCTGTGTTATACTATTTCGGGGCGGTAACCTAAACATGTGACTGTTAGGGTTGTAGTTCGGAGGTGGTGCACCGAACATTCTTTGTGTGTGTGTGGGTAGTCTAGGACGTTGGTGTTCATTATTAAATTTGAAAGGTTGCGTGTTAGGTCTATTTTGTATAGGTATACTTAGTGGAAAAGTGCGTGGTGCGAATGTGTGGGGAGTAGCGCTAGGTATAGAGGTTACAGTTTTATTAGATTTTGAAACCTCGTAGCGGCTGTGCATGTACATAGTATTAAGCTCTTCGTGTACATATTCGAGAGCTTTTTCTATAGTTGGTGGTCGCATACAACGAATGCGGGACCCTAATGGTTCTTTAAGACCACGAACATAGGCCTGCATAGTTACTTTTCTATATAAATCGCGCTTTGCTTCGATAGTGGTGGATAGTGTCTCATGTAGTGTAACGTAAGTCATTAACATGCTAAACAAATTTTGACAATGGTCATAAAATTCTTGAGGGCTTCTATTGCCCTGTGTGGCTAAGGAGAGATCATTGTATAGGGCGGTTTCATCCCTTTGGTCGGAAAAGTTATTAATTAAAAGTGTTTTAATACCTAGCCAACTATCGGGTATTCCATTTGAATTTATTTTACTTGCTGCTGTGCCTGTTATTTTGTTTAAAATTCCATTTAAGAGGCATACATTAGAAAATTCACTACCAGGTAATTCACTAAGATATTGGATCGCTAAATGGTCACAAATTTGTATAAATCGAGTTAAGATATTTGGGTTTCCGTCGAACTCAGGGACAAGGCGGAGGGCCTTAAATATGGTGTCCGGATCGTGAGACATATTAACTAAATTAATTAAATTAGAATGACTACAATCTAAATTTAAATTTTTTATTTCTTCCAAATTAATATTTCTTATTCTATCTATACCTAACCGACGGGCCTGCCTAGATAGAGGCTCTCGGGTCCTAGATGTTTTAGGATGGAAAATTTTGGTAGCTTATGAATAGGCTTAGGTCTAGAAAGGAGCAACACGAGAATAATTCTTATGTACTCACATAAACTGCATTATCTGGTCTTTTCTCAGTTGAATCGATTGCTGGATTCCACTCCCGGCTGCCACAGGTCCGTAGATTCTGGATTCTCGAATGGTGCTCGATAGCCACCCGGGCGGCACGCGACACGATGATAATTATCGAGTAATTAATATAAACCGATCGCGAACCGGCCCGCGAAAATCCTACCGACTGCGCCAATTACGTTTGCGGCAGTCAAGAGATTGAAAAAAAACCGAATAATTATTAATTATTTATTAATTATATCTTAATACAATAGTTTCTTAAAGCTAATGACTGCTTTATTCGAAGTGGGAATAAAGAGTGTTAAAAAATGTATTACAATTAATAAACTAAGAAAATTAAAACAATGGGGCATTGAAAGGCTAATACGGGGAAATCGCGGAGCGGTCGCCTGGGAATCTTCCATCAGATTGATCCGTCAGCATATTCGTGGGATTAGGGTTCCGTAACTCAACTTAATATAACTCTTCTTTGTTGTAAAAATAAGCTATTAAAAACTTACCGACGAAGTATTCCAAAACAAATAATTGTAAATACGTAATAAGCACTTATAACTTAACATACCAGCCTCGAATATTTATATCACTATTAAATGTCATGTGAAACTCACGTTTTTTACATATAAAATGTAACTACATATCTATTCATTATAAATTAAAACTTCTCTTATCATTTTTGAATAACTAGGATAGTTATTCAAGACGCGTCCGCCATCTTCCCTCTTTTTCTTTCCTTTTTCTTGACTTTGCGGTTGACAGTAGCTTATTCAGCCAATGTGATATTTTACAATAATCAAAATATTAATTATTTTATTATTTATATTAAATTACACAATGATTACTTATAATTATTAAATTATATTTAATAAATATATTTTATATCTGCGTGTGTTACCTATGGTATATTACATCATTTTAATATTACTTGTGAATGGAACGCGTAATTAAAGAACTGAACTAAACTATTTTTTATAAGATTGAATTTATCGTAAGCTATAAATTAAACTACATATCTATTAATTATAAATTAAATAAACATGTTAATAATAAATTAAATTTATATTTTTTTATAGTTTTTTTTTTATTAATTATATTATTAACCTACACATTTTAGTTCTGGTAGGGAGCGTTACATGATGAAAATTAAATTATTATTTTAGAGTATATTTATCTAAGCAATTACTGACTATATAAAAGTGTATTTCATGACCCAAATCACGAAGTAGCATACTAGTGTTATACGTTATTTTGCAATCTAAAGTTTTAACAATCATTGCATTTTTTATGAGCACCTTTGACCTAAAGCAGATGGCAATTTCATTTAAGCTAAAATATAATAAAAAATACAACTTTCATAGTGTATGTTTAATAGATAATTTAACTTAATCTTATACATATGAAAACGTGGCCATCAGTTGAATTTTTCGATGATAAATTACAGATCCTGATTTGTCAAGGGGTCGTAGGGTTCAAAAGGCATTCATAGTAACTTAAGATCAGGCTATACTTTCCCTATAATAGAGCAAACTCTAATATAACTAAATAATTACATACATTTGAGGCAACTCATGCGACTGTAAACGCGACAGGTTATAGGCAAAGCACGGCATCGAGTTCCGCCACTTAACACGCAATGCCTCTAGAATTCGGAGGAAAGCGGAAAATGGAAGTATCCTAGTGGGAACGGAGTGTCTTAACACTAGTTTCCTTTGTTCACTCTGCCTACTATGCAATATGCGGAATACCTATAATATTAATAATTCTTTCTTATCCTATAAAATAATAAGGAGGACAAACAAAGGTGTCCCTTTTATCACATAATTTATAGACCAACATTACATATCACTAAATAACACATGTGGGAGTTATCCGCGTTATTGAGAAGTAATATTACAAAAATTCCCTATATTTTAGATGAAGCAAATATTGTATTTGTTTTATCTTTTTGAATGATGTATGGTGTCTATGGTATTTTAATAGGTTATCTTTATTTATATTGAATATTTTATGGCTCATAAAATAAAATTGTCCTTTGAGATATAAAAATGTCGTCAACGTGTCATATCTTCTATATAGTTCACGAGGATTAAGCTGAACTTTGCATTAGTTTGAATGATCACTAAAAGTAGAGCCAAAAAAAAGCTTAAAAATATTTTTAAATATTAGAAATTAATAGAAAATCAATCTTAAAAATATATTAATTCCTTGACAAAGAATCATTCCGTTATGTCATCAAGAATAGTGTTGTGGCCACCATTTTTTTTCCTTTTTTACTGTGTGATCCATTACAGTGAAAGTTCCAATTTTTTCTTTTACATTTAATAAATCAAACACAAAACAAATAAAGAAGAAGTGTAGTTCTAAAAATAATAAGGAAACGAGGTGATAATATAAAGCTAACTTCTCGTTTTCTACCTCGTTACTGAGTATTAAGCGTTGACCATTATATCCATGTTACAGTCACACTTTGTTACCAAGCGTCCTTTATAAACATGCCACGACTTATAAAAGCAGCTTTCACGACGACTTTTGTTTATAATAAAATAATAATCCTTAAAATTCCTAAAGGGTTCTTAAGAAAACGTACGTATTCTTTCGTAAATGTGGAATAACACTTTAAAAATGAAAAAAAAATCCTGACTAGAATAAAATTCCAAATAAATTACATTCATTAGGTCAAAGTCAAAGTCAAAGTCAAATAATTTTATTCAAAATAAGAAGTTACATGTTTCATTTTTTGAACGTCAAATAATTTACCACCAGTTCACTAAAATTAGTGCCTCAGACCTGAGAAGAACCGGCGCAAGAAACTCAGCGGGACTTAGCTTTTTTAAAATCAATTATACAAAATCACATTTCAGCGTTTCTGACAATGATACTTTGAAATAGACTGGAGCGAGCATTTCATTCCCAAGGCGTGTTGTCATTTATATAATCATTAATTTGGTAATAACCTTTAACACACAAACGTCTTTTCACAACTCTTTTAAATTTTGATATAGAACATTCTCGGACGTTTTCTGGGATCCTATTGTAAAAGCGTACACATTGTCCCATAAAAGAATTACGGACCCGATGTAATCGGGTCACAGGTGCAATAAGTTTACTCCTATTTCTAGTATTGATATTATGTACATCACCAATTTTGGCAAAATCTTTAATATTCTTCTTAATATACATAACATTTTCAAAAATGTATTGAGATGCAACTGTCAAAATATTTATTTCTTTAAATTTTTGCCTTAACGATTCTTCTGGACCTAAATTATAGATTGCGCGAATAGCTCGCTTCTGCAAGACAAAAATTGATTTAATACAGGCTGCATTACCCCAAAGTAGAATGCCGTAGGACATAATACTATGAAAGTAGCTAAAGTAAATAAGGCGAGCCGTTTCCACATCCGTTAATCGTCAGATTTTTTTAACCGCAAAAGCTGCTGAGCTAAGTCTATTCGCCAATCCATCGATATGAGGTCCCCACTGCAATTTAGAGTCAATGGTGATACAGAGAAACACCGTAGAATCTACAGGTTCCACGGCTTCACCATTCAAGAGTACATCAGCTTTAACAAATTTTGTGTTAGGTGTTCTGAAGATTATACATTTAGTTTTTTTACTATTCAATAGTAAATAGGTACATGCAAACTATGGATTCCAAAAATTTAATTCAATCTGGACTTTTTGGAAATGATTGCTGCAAATTGTCCATAGCGAAAAAAAAATATTGGGATGGGAATCGAACATAAGCCTAATACATTTTTCATTTTGTTCCGTATTTTATGTTACGGATACGGATGTTAAATGAGCACGATAACATGTAAAATGTTTTGTATAATATATTGTGAACATTCTTTAGATAAACCCGATCATTTATCAACCACCTCTCGCTCTGAATATTTACATTTATACGGCTCTCATTTCCAATATTTCATGAATATCTTTTTGTGTCTTATCAATTTATATAGAAAATAGAACTCAACGCCACGCTTTCGCCAATCAACACGCAATGCCTTCAGAATAAGGCGGAAACTGGGGAGCGGAATGTCTTAGCTTTAGGTTCCTTCTGCCTACTCTGCTGTGTGCGGGATACAGCGTGAAGCTAAAGCAGCTTTAGGCTTTAGCTTTAGGAAATAAAACAATTTGAATTCTATTATATAAATTTATTATATTTTCTATTATATTTTCTATATTTCTCATCGGGTAATGTATATACACGAGAAGAGTGCGCAGCATGAGTTATGTTCAAATTTTGAAACAGATTATTAATATTTATACAACGAAATCAATAAAACGCAGGTGTTGTATTTCGAAATTAAATTTGCAGACCGTACATGGGTTTGTGGGCTTTTACGACAGATGGATGTATTTTTATAACAACCACAACACCTTTGTAACCAGTAATTCAGTGGTCACGGTTTTTTCTTTATAAAAGTTATTAAAAATGTGAGTATTCTTTGATTTTATCTAAAAAATACATACAAGCACTATTATTCACAACAACAATATAACATTCTACTGTGGTTTCATATCAAAATTCTCTAATATAAACCATATTTTTTTAAAACTCTGCGATAATAACCAGTAAAACTAGTAGAGAATAGAGATACACAGAAAACAAGCGTACATTTCAAACACAAAGATTCTAGAGATAGCGAGCTTAAAATACACGATTTTAGAACCTCTTTAAAGTATTTTTAACCCAACAAAGTGTTATCAAACAGATATATTTTTAAAGATTTTTTTTATCTTTACACTGTATTCCGCGCATAGAAGAGTAGGCAGAGGGATCTTAGTATTAAGGCACTCCGTTCTCATTAAGATACTAACCTTCCCCACTTTCCACCGAATTTTGGAGACATTGCGTGTTAAGAGGCCGCGCTTTTCCTCGTTCGATAGAGGAAATAAAATATTAAATATTTTCAAATAAGAATTGAACCCACAACCTATCGCATTTACTTACGCGCGCTTTTGTCTCTACACCACGCCTAGCGTCTTTTTTTTTTTAGAAATGTCACCCATTTTTTAAAATTTTAATGCTATTTTATATATTATATTATAATATATTATGTTAAGAATGGGTAATAAGGATAGCGTTATGACTAATAATTAAGAAATATTTGTCATAAGGCAACATTTTGTATCAACACCAAAAGCGATTTATACATAATAATGTATAAATTCTATCCTATTATTCTATTATTCGTCTTTTAAATATTAATTTTATCAAAACATTGGCAACTAGATTAAAATGTATTTTACTATTATTCATATAACTTGCGTAACATATAGAAATTAATCATTAATCAAAAATCAGCTTCACACTGTATCCCGCACACAGCAGGGTAGGCAGAGAAAAACCTAGTGTTAAGATACTCCGTTCCCCACTTTCTGCCGAATTCTGGAGGCATTGCGTGTTGAGTGGCAGAACTCAACGCCGCGCTTAGCCTCGACACCAGAGCGAAGAAATGGAAATATAAATTTAAGTAAATATTTCATCTCCTCGATTGGGGATCGAACCCACAACCTGCCTGCTGGCCTCACATATATAGAAATTTATGTTATTAAAATCAAATAAATGTTTAAAAGAACTGTGATAAATAATTTTATGCTTGCAGTAAATTGTGAGTAGCTTTATATGACGAAGTATTAAAGTTATACAGCTCAGTGTGATCTCCGCATTGATAAACTATACTTGGAAGCGTTCTCACTTAGTTCTAAGAAATTGACATATTTCAACAACATGAGAGAAAGGCCAGTCCAATTTAACAAAATCGAAGGAATTGTGAACAATTCAAATTCCTTCGAAGCGAAGGAAATGTGGAAACTAGGGAAAAATAACTTCGTTGTGAGATTTGAAAATAAATATCTTACAATGGAACATTTGTGACTATCTTCTTGTTACAACGAATAACAATTCTTTAACGGCATATACAAGGCCGTGTGTGTAGATTCGATTCTGATTAAAAAATTATGACTATATTTTTCTTTTGACTCAGTTTGATTGTTGATATATACAGGTAATTAGGCGGTTTGGCCATACACTATGTATTGCTGGTACCGACGGTGTTATACGGCAACGAAACGTGGTGGGTATTACAGTAGATGAATGCTGCTGTGGAGATTCCATGTCTTCGTAGGATATGCGAATTGAATTTAGTTAACCAAATCCCGAAAAAAAGATAGATGGAATGGCAGGTAATAATTCGGAAGACACAGTGAGAATGAAAGAGAACGAAAAAAGAGTAAATGATAAGAGAGGCAGGAGAAGACATCGATTGACCTTAAAAAAGACAATATCGATAAAAGGTCACATAAAAGCACGAGGACCCCTCAGAAAGCATGTATGCAAAGAGGCTGATGACAGTGGATGAAGCAAAAGAAGTTATGTACCTCTTCCGTCCCTCTTCTCCTCTTTGAAATCATAGAATTGCCAATTGTTGTTATAATGAAATGTGACTAAGATAGCCAGCAAATAGAAAAAAGGTAATATATGCGGTAAAAAAATCATAAGCAGTGATTAAAGAAAATGATTAAGGATTATTAAAATTTCTATTAGATTCAATTTAACCTTTAATCAAATTCTCCTAATAATGAAATTTGATCGGAAACTGCCGAAGCGGAAGATGGAATGTTAAAATGGCTTCTTACATTAAAAGGCAATTGTGCTCCGAATTTATTCTCCGCTTGTACTCATCTCTTAGAGGTCCGTGTTCATCTCTAACAAACTGTGTATTCAACAGAGTTTATGTTGTTGTTAAGCAAATATTTTCTTTAGCATCTCGATGTATCGCGGACATAGCAAAGTAGGCACAGGCAGCCTGAGAACCAAGTCTTAAAACACTGCGTTCCCGTTCCCCACTTTCCGACGAAATCGGGAGGCATTGCTTATTGCGCGGACTCAAAGCGGAACTCAACGCCATATTTTACCTCGACACCAGAGTGGAAATATTAAATATTTTATTTTTTCGAATAGGTATCTAAGCCACAACCTGTCATATTTACAGCCATACACTTGTGCCCCTGCGCCACGACTGGCTTCAAGAAAAGCATCGTTATAATATCTATTCGTTTCCATAAAACACAAAGGAATTATTAGTTCAACAAAGGTCAAATATTGTGAAGCTTCTTAGTAATGAACCCTATTGTGGAATAATAAAAGACACGTGTTTACTGAAATAACTTTCGACTCAAACAATGCTAGGGATGTATAGATGCTACTTATTATAGAAGCTATTATAGTAGCTATTATAGAAATTGAAACGTTAATTGCATATCTCTATCTCTATATATAGTAAAAGGAAAGGAAAGGAAAGTCGATTTTGTACATGAAATATACAAAAAAAATTAAAATTGGGTCGGTTAACAAATCGAATATAATTCTTGTCTGTCTGTTTGTTCTTCAATCACGCAAAAACTACCTTTACATATTTTAAAGTCATTCATAGTGTAATTACGTAATTTGGACAAATATATTTTTTGAGTGCCTAAATTTAATTTGGAACTAAACGCCTTCTTAGGATAAAATATTCTTGATACACCACTGACGGTCAACAAAGTTATCCTATAATTGTGATATAAACTTAAATACTTAAATGTTGAGAAGAAGCAAAAATTGAGATCGACTCAATCTATAAATCTATCTATCAATACCAATATATTTCAATTATTTAATTATATTATTGTTTATTATATAGTTCAGTTCGTCTGGGTACGACAAATTGTCAAATGTCAATCTCTGGTCGAGTCAAAATAAATTAACAAAAATTCTTGTAGAACTGACATTTCATAAAGGCCTTGGTTTGTGTTAATTTTTTTTTATTTGTCTCTTGTTTTTATAAAAAAATTGGTGAAACAAAAAAAAATACCCACAGTAATATCTACTAAAAATGGCTGATTTATTTTTTATACTTGACAACTATTTTTATAACTAATTTGACCGAGCTTATCCCAATGCCTTTATTAAATTAACCAAGACACATAAAAATCTCATTTGTACCAATAAAACACTTAAATTTACCACAATGTAATATTATATTTAATCTAAATATATCCAATGTTTTTTGTTTATGTATAACATAAACAAAAAGGGATAATTTTATATGTCTGTAAATAATTACCTTTTCCGACGATCGTGCGCTTTTCCCACGATAGCGCCATGAAAAACCAGCCTTAACCAGGTAAATCACAAAAACGGCTTATTTTTTAATCATACTTTATTTATGTAAACATTCTGTATCGACTGAATGTATTTCTGCGAAGTACCTTCTAAGAAGTATATCATTGTGTTTTAAATTTTTTCAACTTAAATATTATTATAGTTGAGAAAAGACTGGAAAGTGTAAATACAATTTTTAACAACTTTCTTACTTTAACTCTAAATCTTACTTTTTGAAAAACATATGAAGAAGTATTTTTCTTTCTTAATTGGAATATCATTTTTTTTACATTTAAAAACGAACTTTAAATCTTTCTAATAACAGTTTGAAATTTATAAAAGGTATAAAACTTTTACATTCTTTTTAATCTTCCTAAATATCTTTTAAGCGCGACGTTGAGTTTCGCCACTTATCAATCAATATCTCAAAAATTACGCGTCTTAAATCTAAGTTTTCTCGTCCTACCTTGCTGTTTACAGAATACAGCGTGTAGCTAAAAAGTTTCTAATGTATACGTAATTCTGTCTTTGTTTAGATTTCTCATTGATAAAAGATTTCAGTCAGCATAAAAGTTTTATTTCTAACTTGATAAATATATAAACCGGAGTGAATCAGTGATTTATTTTGCGTTGAAATTGTAGTTCTTTTTGGGCAAGTTAAACAGAAAAACTTAGGAGCAACATATTTATTATGTCTTATAATTTATTTTCGTTTAACAATTTGATACAATTATAAACAATTTACTAAAAATATCATATCGTTTCATTTTAGTATGTTTCCTAAGTCTATAAAATAATAGAATTTTTTAAAGATATACTCGATTTTAATTTAATGGAAATTTTATTTTTTTAGGGAGAGCGCGCATTGGTAACTTTTGTCACGGTGACAATAAATTCTTTGTCACTGTCATGTCACCATGCTTTTCGCGACTGCGCGCACTTGCGGTGACAGTGACGAAATTTTTTACATTTGATAATATGGATCTCGAAGAGATGGTTGTCTGTGCACTTATATAATATTAAGAAATAGAAAAAAAAAGCAAACGTCGAAAGAATAATCGTTTAGGGATTTGTCATAGAGCTATGGCCTCAACTCAATTTCGTCAATCAGTATATCGTTGTCTATTTCATCTTCATGAAAACACACGTTTTGCCTTGGTGATGAACTTGACGCCATTCTTGAAATTAAAATTCGGAGCTGCACGCTGCTGTTTCTTGTTTTTTTTTTTTTTTTTATTAATGGCTTGATTTTGCGATGACAGGCGCAAAATAATCTGCCAGTGTCACGTATAGTGCTGTTTCTTGTTTATGCGGAAGACGACTAGTATGGAAACCGCAAATGGGAGGTGACATTTAGTTTCTAATGCGCGCACGGGCATACAAACATGGACGCGGTGACAGTTGCGTCACGGGCGTGTTGCCATCCCCCGCGGACAAAAAGTCACCCAATTGTCACGTATCCAAATGCGCGCACCTTCATTTAGGGTGATGTACACGGTGACAGTGACGCAACAGTCACGGTGACAAAAGTCACCAATGCGCGCTATACCTTAATGTTATTTTTTGATTTTTTAGATTATTTGTCAAAAAAATCAATAAGCAAATAATGAAAGCAATTAAATTTTAAGTTCCGAACCTTATTCGTATGATAAGCGTCTGATGATAAAACCCGAAAGTGAAAACACATGTAAACACTTTTACTTCCTTTTTACAGGATGAGGTATAAACATTTATTTACTCTTTCAAAGTTTTTACAGCTTAAGCTTATATGTCTATATGCTACTGATAGAACTAGCAATTTAGGCGGTAACTTGATCCCATAATCGAATTGCTTTGTGTTAATCACTAACCTGACCTCCATAGAGTAGAAAACAATTCACGAGGCACCAATTGATAAATTAGTGATAAGAGCCTCCACTATCATACAAAAGATCTTTACTTTGTTTTATAGAATAAAATTGGACTGACTGAACTACTAATACGGTCAAATGAGTGATTAACTGATTTTGTAGTAATATATTGGGAGAATTAGTTATAAGGTTCAGGCTTTAAATGATTTTTTATAATTAGGAATAAAATATAAAAAATATCACTTAAAGGTCAGTATAACTGGTTGTGGGTTCGACCCCCACTCGAGGAAATTAAATATTTATTTACGTTTATATTATCATTTATTTGCTTTGGTGTCGAGGCAAAGCGCGACGTTGAGTTCCAGACCTTGGCGGAAAGTGGGAAACGCAGTGTCTTAACATTAGGTTCCCTCTACTTACCCTGCTGTGTGCGGGATACAGCTTTAAAACATTTCAGACTTCATAAATCAATAAACAATTGAAGCAATATGAATAAGATAACGAAATGTGAAAGTGAAAAAGACACTTTGTGATATGTATGTAATGAAAGATAATCTGAAAGTATAATAATATACATATATACATATTATTTATAAAGCAATGTTTATTATGCGAATATCAATATCACACTCCTCCTCTTGTAGGTTTAAGGCGGAAAAGCTATTATTTCTTATAACCATTTGTGGCTAATATTATCTATAATCTAAAGTGATGTATATAAAATAAATATTATACACTTTTAATGTACATATGTATGAAATATAATTACTATAATTTAAAAATTGAATTTAATTATTATTTTAACAATTGACACTACTGACCTGTTCCTTAATCATCAAATGTCATAAAAAGCATTAAATTGTAGTCATTATAAAAATTTGTAAAGGACCTTGCTCAATAAATTGAGTAATTAGTTCAAAGTGTTAGTTAAGGTAACCTTTGACGCTGTCCATGAGGACCCGAAGAAATTGAATTTCAAGTTAAAAGCATTATTTCATAACAACATATAATAAAATATACTATAAATAATATAGTCATATAATTTCATACCTATTTTTAGCTTCATGCTGTATCCCGCACATAAGAGGGTACACAGAGGGAAACTGGGAACTTAAGAGTCAAGACAATGCGTTCCCATTAAGACACTTTCATTCATCTCGCCGGATTCTAATACCATTGCATGTTGAGTGGCGGAACTCAACGCCACATTTTGCTTCGAATGAAGAGCGAAGAAATGAAAATAAAAAAAAAATATCGTCGAGTGGTAATCGAATCTACAACCTATCGGTTACAGCCACACGATTGTGCCCTTGCACCACGACAATGACAAAAAGTATTTTGAACTTGTTAGACGTTACATAAAACCTGAAATATTAAATCCGAGAGAGTTCGTGGAAGCATTATTTACGCATGAACATCTACTCACCAACCACTCAGGAAGATCTAGTTAAAAGTATTACTTTTTCACTGAGACAAAGTAACGTCAGTGAATCTCAGCTAGAATTCTGCGTAGAAAAGTTATACCAATATTTTTTATCCTTGTTTATTTATATTTATATCGCTTCCTTCATTTATAAATATCAATTTTTTTTTCTCTCTTTTTTTAAATATCGAACAATCGAATTCCGGATGGAGGAACCGAGTGTCTTAATACTATGTTTTTTCTTGTTACCCCGCTACATGGAAAAAAGTGTGAAGTTGCTTTGCTATGCTTACAATATATATTTTGTTTTTAGAAGCGCAGTTTGTTAATTTATAGTAAAAGTAAATATATCATATACAATATAAAAAAATGTAGCATAAGTTTACTCAATATTTTTTTTTTTAATTTTTCCTTCTCAATCATCAAGTCCCAATAATTTAAAAACTTCTATACAATGATATAAAAAAAAATTATAAGGTAGCCAAAACAATTAAAAAGCAAACTCACAATATAATAAATCAAATGCTAGAAAGTATCTATCATTTGATTTATTGTTCCATTATTGCCCTACGAATCATTCTTAGTCATATTCGACTACTAGAGGGCGCGCGCGGCTTCGCCCGCTTATTAAGAGTGAATTCTAAAAAAAACCACGAAACACGTTTTTAATTTAATTTTTTATAAAAATCGATGGTAATTTAAAGATTTTTTCATATAAACTTTCAACACCTTATTTGAACCCTTAAGGGGTGAATTCTTAAAAACCATGAAACACGTGTTCAATGAAATATTTTTAAGAGTCTGAATTTCAAATTTTATAAAAATCGGTACAGATTAAATATTTTTTTCCATACAAACTTTCAACCCCTATTTCATCCCTTTAGGGTTAAAGTTTTTCAAAATCCCTTCTTAGTGGATGTCCAGAATATGAAAACAAACATCTGCCCAAATTTCACGTTTCTACCATCAGCGGTTACGGCTCTGCGTGCGTCTTACCTCAGTCAGTCAGCACAAGTCCTTTTATATATATATAGATAAATAAACTGTGACCCAGATTTCTCCTTTGTTAACTATTATATATTCTTGTGAAGCCAGCCGTGACGCAGGGGCACAAAGTGTGACTGTAAAATCGACTGGGTTCGATCCCCACTCGAGGAGATAAAATATTTACTTACATTTATATTTTCACTTCTTCGCTCTGGTATCGAGGCAAAGCGCGGCGCTGAGTTCCGCCACTCAACACGCAATGCCTCCAGAATTCGGCGGAAAGTGGGGAACGGTTTGTCTCAACACTACGTTCCCCCTGCCTACCCTGCTGTGTGCAGGATACAGCGTGAAGCTGACAAAAAAAAATTGTTCCACATTGACACTAGTATAAATCAATATTTATTTTACGAAATAAATATGCTCTGTTTTAAATCACAATTATATGACTATGTACATAAAAAAAGAAAAACTTAATATATATTTTTTTTTGTTTTTCAATATCAAATAAAAAAAACATTTATAAAATACTCCTTACCTTTGTACCATATACATATAACATCGGACAAAAAAAGGGTTTACTATCCCTTCCTTGGTCTCAGTACACAAAAGGTTTTCCTTTTCCACTAAGCATGCGTCACTGCTACGTGTCTCCAAACAATATCAAAATACTTCGTGTTTGTTTTATTAATATTACCAACTGACGTCTTCGTGTATTGTTTATAAAGTTAAAATATTATCTTATTTTTCCAGCTTCACACTTCATCC
Organism: Heliconius himera; assembly: GCA_021202915.1. Classification (NCBI taxonomy): domain Eukaryota; kingdom Metazoa; phylum Arthropoda; class Insecta; order Lepidoptera; family Nymphalidae; genus Heliconius; species Heliconius himera. Next base: position 252,961 of record JAJHJA010000491.1, read on the forward strand.
CACAGAGCAGTGTCAACCGTAATAACCAAGTGTAAAGGAAGGCACTTTGTTCTTTACTTTTTGTCCGAATTCGGGACTTTCCAGCAGTCGCAGGATTTGAACCGAGCCGCAATTGTGTCTTAATTGAAATGAAATGAAAACATTTTATTCTTCTGAATAGTGAATAGTGATCCTATCCACAACCATCGCTTTTACAGTTGGAAGCAGTCTCATTTCAGATGAGTAGATCCCACCGTGGACTTAATATACATTTGTTTTGATATTAAATAATCCTAATAATATAAATGTACAAAAAATATAATAAAATTATTATTTTTGATACGTTTGCTCTGGATTCTTATGATTTTTAAAAAGATCAGTAGATGTTAGTTAATTAAGTTCATAAAAAAGAAATCCAGACGTAAATTTTAATTAAAAGACCCTCTAAATATAATATTAAAAAAAATATATTAGGCGAGCCTTTATAGAGTCAAAGTATGACAGTATGACAGTCATTATTAAGCTTCCATTTAATTATTAGAAATTAAAGCTCAATAAAATTATACGGCTAGTATCGACAAACGACTATGTTTTATATATGTTAACATATTTTAACTGAAACTTACATCATTATACATTTTTATAAAAAACACATTGACATACATCAAGTGATATCCAAAATATTCAATATATTTTCATTACAATATTGGAATATATTGGAATCATATTAACCACAAACAAAACAATATGTAAAAGCGATTACAATGAAATAACACGTCAATAATATTCGACACTTGTCGTTGCGCGATATACAAAACAGCTGTGATCAATCTGCTTATCTGATTGTTTATTTATTTTGATTGTTAATTAATCATTATTATTGATATATTATTATACTTATGATAATATTTATTTACTAGATATGTATAGTTTGGTATTGACAATTGGTAAATATGTGACGTTTATATGTTTTTGTTTCGTTTAGTAAACGATTTACGAGTAGGAGACGATCTTCGTTCCGTACCTTTTATATGGAAAAAAGGAACCCTTATAAGAGATATATACATATATATGTGTCTGATATAATTTTCTGCCAAGAGCCTTTATCTCCGCAATGCTTGTAGATATCGAAATGAAATTCAAACTATATACTACTACATCGACGGTCTCATGATTTGCCGAAAAAAAAAGATATTGCCGTTTGTATCGCAAAAAACGCGTATTTCGATACTATCACGGAAATTAGAATTCATATGGTACTTCCGGCTAACGTAGTCAAAGTCAAAGTCAAAGTCAAATAATTTTATTCAAAATAAAAAGTTACATGCTTCATTTTTTGAACGTCAAATAATTTACCACCAGTTCACTAAAATTAGTGCCTCAAACCTGAGAAGAACCGGCGCAAGAAACTCAGCGGTAGAATTATTAAATTTGGCAATTAGCATGTAGATGCTAGTGCTAGGAGTACTTGGTAGTACTTGTTCCGGACGTTGACCCTGTATCCCACATTTAGCAGGGTAGACGGAACCTACTGTTGACACACTCAACAAAACAAACAAAATGTTGAGACACTCATCAAAACTAGGTTTTCCACTTTTCCGATTAAATTTTGAGGTATCGCGTGGCGTAACTCAATGTCGTATTCTTACATTTTATTCATTGCATTGGTTACAGAGCAAAAAAATAAAAAATATTATTATTTTTTATGAGATTGAATTCTCCCGAGTAAGAATGGAACCCACAGCCACTCACATCTCTTATGCCGTTGCGCCACGATACACTGTATATTATTAACTCTAAACTATACTATAGTAAAAATATATATTTAAAAAATATGCGTACATACAATAGTCAGTATAGATTACAGTTGCTTCATTGAATATTCAACGAATGTTTCCACTCGCACAAACCATCGCTTAGACACTGTCTAAGTTAATAGTTATATTAAACTTTGTCTAAGATGACATGGGTTCCTGAATAATATTATTGTTGGCGACTGTACAATAACTACCGTTCACCGAAGTTATAAATCAAAAAAACAGATGAGTAATGGGTTCAAGGTGAAAATCTAGAAAGATGTCAAGTGCAAATTGGAGTAGTCCACTGAGGATTCTTTAACATGTTTAAGGATTGGTCAACGGGAAGTATAACTTTTAAAATTTTGCAATCATATCCTTAATTATCCGCAGTAGAGTAATAATTCAAAAATATAACTTTATTTATGCTTTTTAATTTATTACATATACCTACATGAAAATGGGTTAGTAATAGGTAATATTTTACAAATATGTTAGTTTATAGTTTAGTTTATAAGGAAGGACAAAAAATAGTTGATTAACTTAAGTTCTAAAATGAATGCATAATGAACGCCATTGTGGCTGCCGATATTGTTGACCCTAATAGAAGAGTAAAATTCACTTTACGGTATTCTCCAAGTCAAACTTTTTTGCTTCTAATCTAATAATAACGCTAAAACGATATATACGAGTATGTTTATAATAAGTAAATACATATTTATAAGTTTGCATAAACTATTTTTCTTTACTATGAATAAGGTCTAAATATATGTTAATATATTTAAACCTTTTTTTCTGTAGTCGGTAACGTCAAATAATAGATAAATCATTTCGTTTATAAATTAGAGATCATTGTGAGATATTTTGCTCTGATAGCGGTGTCCTTCCTACCTTACATTACATCGTAACAAGCTCGATGTAATTACAAAAAAATGTTCCCTAAATCAAAATTAATTAATTCACATCTTCATTCGATTACAGCAATATCCCGTAGTAAATAATTAATTGTTGTTAATTAAGATGTACCACACATATCTGTTACTTAAATAAAAATCAGCTTCACGCTGTATCCCGCACACTGCATGGTAGGCAGAGGGAACCTAATGTTAAGACACTCCGTTTCCCACTTTCTGCCGTATTCTGGAGACTTTGCGTGTTGAGTGGCAGAACTGAACGCCGCGCTTGTCCTCGACACCAGAGCGAAGAAATGGAAATATAAATTTAAGTAAATATTTCATCTCCTCGAGTGGGGATCGAACCCACAACCAGTTGGTTTACAGTCACGCTTTGTGCCTCTGCGCCACGACCGGCTGTTATTTAAATGTTTTATAACTTATACTTTGATATTAAAAAAATCATAACTTTCTTAATCTTAATTTAGTACTTCAAAATCAAAATTACTTTGATCTCATAAGAAACGGCCGAATAAATACGATGGGGTCCTTTTTAGAAAATAAAATTTTCCTTATAGCAAGAATAAATGGGATATTATTTTTCACATTGAAAATCTAACGACTTTTATTTTGGCTTCTCCTTAATAATTATACAGAATAAATGAATTTTAGTGTATCTTTATTTTAATATGTTAATGAAATTAATTTACACGGAAATTAATATGTAATTAGAAGCCTTTAATGAACCTCAAACAAAGATTTTTTTTATTTGTTTGTCAGTGTCTGTATGTCCGTGCGTTTCTGCACTAATCTCAGAAATGTCTTAATTGACTTGTATGCAGATTTCACTGTTGTATTTTGGCAAATTTCTCTTAATATTTAATATTTGTCTTATTTCAATCAGCTCATATTAATAACAAGGTTGTATCGATATTCAACAAAATTGCTTTAATACAAGTTTATTTTATTTATTTATTTATTTATTTTTTTATTTATTTTTATATTGGGAAACAAACAGCACTTACAATACTTAAAGCTAATACATATCTATATTACATTAGCCAATAAAGTTTCCACTTATGCATGAAACATGGAGTGAATACAAAAAAAAAAAAAAAAGGACTTTATACATACATAAAAAATTACAAACAATATATATATATACATATATATATATATGTATATGTGTATATATATATATACATACATATACACACACATATAAATATATATATTATAAAGAAGATAAACAAGTTGCTTTTAAGAGTTAAGTTTAATTTACTGGACTAATATATTTTAAATTGTACAAAAGAAAAGGTTAAGATTTTCATTTCAGGTGAATTTTGTCAATAATTCTGCGTGAAAATTGCTTAATATTATTGTGAAATATATCTATATCGCTAAAATAGTTATTGTATGCCCTACAAGACCTTAGTAAAAAACAATTTTTGGCATAATTAGTTTTCCGAGCAGAAATATAAAAGGTATCTCTAGATCGGCCACTAAAACTTGGACATTTTATGTGAATATTACTTAGCAGATAGTTGGAATCAATAAGGTTGTGTAAGAGTTTGTACAAAAAAATTTGATCTCTATATCCTCTTCGTTTTCTTAATGATAAAATATTTAGATTCTGAGCATCGTCTAATTTAAATTTGTAAAGTAATCGCCGTAGAAATTTATTTTGGACGCTTTCGATTGCAAATATATATTTATCATACTGTGGGTTCCACACAGGCGAGGCATACTCTAAGTAAGATCTAACATACGAATTATACAGAAGATTAAATGTGCGTATGTCCTTAATATCACTTCCCTGTCTAAATATAAATCCGAGCATTTTGAATGCTTTTCCTATAATATTGACAATGTGTTTGTCAAATAAAAGACCGGCATCCAATAATACACCAAGATCCTTAACAACAGAAACTCTTGATATATTTCTGTTACGAATCATATAATCGAATAAGATGGGAGATTTCTTTCTACAAAAACTTATAACACAACATTTGTCAAGATTGAGGAATAATTCATTAGATGTGCAATATTTATCAAAATTGACTAGATCCATCTGTAGTTTTGTACAATCCTCACGTTCTCTTATAATTTTGAATATTTTGGCATCATCAGCATAAAGAAGTGATTGAGAATGTTGAAAAGATTGTACAATGTCATTAAGATAAATGTTAAAAAGAAGAGGCCCAAGATGGGAACCCTGTGGCACACCAGAAGTAATAGGCACAAAGCTAGAGGTGAAGCCTCTCACAGCCACTGCTTGAGTTCTATCTCGAAGATAAGATTCTAGCCACCTTAAGAGATCACCATGTATACCAGCTTGTTTAATTTTATCAATTAACAAAGAATGGGAAATTTTGTCGAAAGCCTTCGAAAAGTCAGTATAGATACAATCAACTTGATACCCACAATTCATAGCGTAGAGGACTATATCTATAAATTCACAGAGGTTAGTTTCTGTGGAGCGTTTGTTTATGAAACCATGTTGTTGCGGGATTAGTCGGGGACGTATAAGAGGAAATAGATTATCGTAAATAATTTTTTCTAATAATTTGGGAATAACAGAAAGTTTTGATATTCCACGATATTTTTTTACATTTCGTTTATCACCGCTTTTATGGACTGGGACAATGATAGACCTTTTCCAAATATGAGGTAAAGACCCCGAATGTAAAGATTTTGAAAACAATATGTGTAATGGGACGGAGATTTGAGAACTGCAACGTTTTAAAAATATAGGATGTAATTTATCAGGTCCACTACCTTTAGAATGGTCAAGTTTCAAAAGATATTTTTCTATGATCTCACAAGTAATGTTGATATTATTTACACATAAGTTATACTCTGAGGAAGAGTTAGTTTCCCCAACTGTAACTCTAGTATCAATTTCAAACACGGATTGGAAGTAAGAGTTGAACGTGTTGGCGATAGCTTGGCCATCAGAGGAAATTTGATCATTAAAGATTATGCTGTCAGGAATACAATCATTAACTCGCTTTAACTTAACAAAGGACCAAAATTGTTTTGAGCTGTAACGAATATTACTTTCAGCTTTATCAATAAAGAAGACATAGCATTCCAATTCCAAACGTTTTGTCTCATGTCGTAGATCAGAAAATGTATTATAGTCACTACTTCTTCCATAAATTTTCCATTTTTTATGTATTTTAAGTTTTTTATTTACTAGTTTTATTAAGCGTCTAGAATACCAAGCTGGAAATTTGAATTTGAGTTGTAACTGATATCCCTATATTTAAGTGTTACTTATATCCATATCCATGTGATCACCATCTTCATCGTCGAGGTCAGGTTGTAGGTTCCATTCCCACTCGAAAATATAAAATTTTTAATATTTCCATTTTCTTCGCGCTAGTGTCAACACGCAATGTCTCCAGAATTCGCCGAAAAATAGTGAACGGGAAATGGAGTTCCCTCCTCCTACCTTGCTGTATGCGAGGTACAGTCAAATATTTTATAAAATTATTTTACTAAATCAAAATCAGATTGATCAGATTTAACCACATTTGACTCATCTTATGTGTCAAATGTGGTTGCATGAAATTTCTAGGTAGGTACTGTATTCAAGAACTTATTTTTGTTTTATTTATAAAATGTATTAATATTTTACTATTTAATAAAAGCTTGAATGTAAACAATAAAAACGGATAGATATAAATTTGTTTTTATTTGAAAAAATATGAGATGAAGAGTTTAACTCCGTTTCAGGCAATTTTTTTGCATAAACATTTTAACGTAGCCTTCTTCAAAAGTTTCAATAAAACCTGGCTGAATAAATGGCTATTTTTCGAAACATAATTAATAATTATTTACTTAACAAAATATTAATTATATATTGAAAAATAATCTTGGAATAGATAAAAGTCCTATGTTTTTATAATTATACATGGTTTATTTTTCTTTTTACTATACTACTTTATTAAAAAGTGGCGCAATCAGAGTTTTATACTTGTACAAAAAACAAACGCGATGCCAAACAACTCTAAAAAGCAATCACTGGCGCCACCGTCGCAACGATGTTCAGGCTTAAATTTACTTTAAAAATAAATGACTGCCGTAACAACGTTATATCAGATACCTAAGAAGAATCACAAAAGATTTTTATATGTAAATATATAATTTTAAAATCACATTATACAAAAAAATATAAAAATTACGTTAAATAATACACATATAAAGACTAAATTATCAAGTAGCATTGTCATTTATATCTGAATGTTACTTCAATTGACATACAACGGCTAGCTTACTAGAATATGAAAACTAATGATTACTCTACAGATGAGAAATTATTTACATTCGCACAAAGTTCATACCCTTAATATGTAACAACCAGAAATAAACTTTAATATAAGTACATAAGTATAACTATTTCCCTTTAGAATCATTACAAATACGATTGAGAAGGAAGGGAAAATAAATATTAGATATCATAAAACACTCAAGACGCAATGCCTCCAGAATTCGATGGAAAATTTGGAAACGGACACTAGGTTTCCTCTGCCTACCTAAGCGTGACGCATGATGCTTTAAGGGCTATAATGAATGACATAGAGTGTGTCAATATGAATAAAATTAAATAATATAAAGGTAAAATATATTAACATGACAACCAGGAATTTCTACGAAACCAAACCAACATGCTCGGTAATTAAAAGAATTCTAAAAAAATGTTTTTCAAACCTACACAATGTGAAATTATTTAACCAACCTAATCCAGTTATTTATATTTAACGTTCATCAATTATGTGATGTATGTTGTTGTGATAAGAATAAGAACGCTTTAACCGAAGTTCACGACCTCGAGACCTTGACTTTATTCGTGTTTTACTTGCATTTGATTGCTCCCCCTCTGGCAAGGACTAAATTCTTTTTGAATTAAACTCTCATTTTCAGACATTTGACCGTTCAACTCTGACGAAAATGTAAAACATTCTTACATTTATTGTTTTTGACTCATTTCTTTTTCACATCCTTCTATAAAAAAGTGTGATCATATATCACTAAACACAACTTTCTACTGTAACTTCAACATAATTATGTATAAAAGGTAAAAAGATATTATATAATTAGTCTTTTACAAAAATAATACTTTTCATAGTTTTTTTATTCTGCTTGCTAATTAATTCAATTTAAGTTTAATCGCTTAAAATTTAAACTAGGTAAGCAGGCACAGCCAAGTAATAAATATTTCCATCCTTCACTAAAAGCCTATTGTAAAATTAGGAAGAACAATAGTCAATTCACAAAATGTTATTTTTTATATGAAGCAATAAAATATAGATTTTAATTTCTTATATAGGGCAATAAATAGCTAATTTCGTTCCGGTCGGAACATGGTTTTTTTGGATCACAAAACGTTAGTCATCTGTTCCGGAACTGTTCAGTCCAGAACACCGGACAGACCAATTTAGCTGTTCTAGGACAGGAATGAGTCATTGCAAATCACATCACACGCGTTTTCTTTTCCTATTTAATTTCAAGGACGTTAGCTCTCTAAATTATTGTTCCATATTCCTTTCGCCATTCAGATTTTTTATTTGTTACTGAGATTACAGGGGATAGGTTTTAAAATTCATTTAATTATTTTAATTTAATTATTTCAAATTAAAAAATACTTATCATATTGAAAATAATAATTTAATTATTATAGTTACGATTTAATTAAAAACTATTATAGCTTCTGAGATTTAAGTCATTTTTTAATCTTAGTATCGTTAATAGGTAATTAGATATTACAAGTAGTTAAGTACGCCGGCACAGGTCGAGGCGACCCTTACCTTACCGCTGAAAATTAACAGCCTACAGCCGCCATGATTGTTTTTATTTAACGTCACCTATCTACGAACACTTGGGCTGCTAATAAAAATCTAACAATACTTAAATTATGTAAATCTGTTCAGCGGTTCTGGAGATATGAGGTAATAAAGAATAATACATACATACAAGATACGCGCGAAAAACATAACCCTTCCTTAGCAGTCGGGAAATATATTCATATTTGTATACAATCGTTGTGACAAATGACGGATGTAGAGGTGAGAGCGAATAACTCGGGGGCTACACTTTATATAAATGACAACACCATAAAATATAATTACAAGCAATGGCTTCCTAAGTTAAAGTATTTTGACTTACTCTGTTTTCTTTAAATTTATATTCAAAGTTTTCAGAATCAGATGGTAAAACCTTTATAACTCTCTTCAATATCACAACTTTTCCATTTTCATTATAATAAACATTCTAAATAAATTATTTTAATATCCGTTAAGTAAATTGACCACGTTATCTACAATGCATATTGTCTCTATCCGGGTTCCGCCATTTTCCCAATACCGTTTTGTTTTATATGACTTTACATCTATATGTATATTTAATTTTTTTGTATACTTTTCTAAGCTTTTTTTTTAAACTGTATTTAATATTAATATTTACATTTTTCGATCTGGTATCGCGGCAAAAGGCGGCGTTGAGTTCCACCACTCAACACGCAACGCCTTGAGAATTTGCTGGAAAATGGGAAACGGAAGTTAAAAAATAAATCATAATAATAGGTACAGTTAAGAAGCAAGCAACGTAAAACGGCCAATTACAAGATACTTACCCTAATGAAAAAAAAAACCAAAGGATTTCTAACATTTTATATCAACACCATCCCTCCCAGAGATATGATAACAATAAATTTTTCCGTCAATTACAATAAGAATTTTACTTATTTGGAACTTTCACTTGTACTTGGAAAATATTCCGTACGCGTGTATGTTTTAGTTAAATGTCTGTAAACATTCGAGACAGAACACACATTAGGGCAACGGTTGAGTTTTATTTACTTAGGAATTAAATAAAAGCCTTCTACCACCCACCTAATCACTCTCTGTTAGTTAGTACTGTTAAACATTTGTTTTTCTGTAAATTTTTTTGGTATATTTTTTTTAATAGTGGTTTGAAATTAAATTAAAATAAAAATTGTTAGATTTAGCATATTTAATATTTTTAAGATTTTAATAATGTTTTTAATTTGTTTGTTTTTCCTGATAGATAACGATTTCCGAATTAATCCAGGTTCGTTCGTACCTATACTAAAAACTTTCAAGCAATTGATTGCTCAATCCTCTTAAGTGAGTCCAAGTCTTTAATGAGAGTTAAAGTTATATAGTATAACTTCAGGTTTTAATAGTGAAACCTAAGCTAAATAAGTGACTGGGGATGAATTTTCCACAACTTGTAAATAATTCTCGAAGGATCAAGGATTTTGGAACCAAATTTACGACGATTTATTGTAACATCTTAATATGTTATTCAAAATGAAAAATGTACTCGTGACCGACAATAAGTAGGTGTTTTAATTTTTTTTTAATAAGTATGGTTGTGATAATGGATTTAAACGCAAAGAAATTTGTATACTTAACTTACGTTACCCTGAAATTAATTTTACACGTGAGTTGTGGCGCAAGGGTACGAAGTGTGACTGTAAACGCTGCTAGTTGTGGGTTCGATACTTTCGAGGAAATTAAATATTTATTTAAATTGCCATTTCTTCTGTCAACACTTAATGACTCTAGAAATGAGCGGAGAGTGGGGAACGTAGTGTTTTAACACTTGATTCCCACACTGTACTCTGCTACGTGCGGAGCGTGAAGCTAAAAAAATGTCTTTAAATATCTTTTTCATATATATTACTTGATTATTTTCTTGTTTCAATGAGCCAGAGTATCTTGATACAGATATCTGCAGTAATTAACCTTGGATTTGTTTAAGGGAATCGATTCCTACTCGTGATTAGAATAGTCCAAAGGAATTCTAAGAATCTTCTATAGAGTTAAACGTATTGTTTTAAACATTAGACTAACTTTGGACTTGAAATTTAATTTTTATTTGAAAATATTTGTGCTTAGAATAGCAAGATAATCCATTTAACTATGTTATAATTTAATATCTAATAATATTAAATAATATTGCCAAAACGTGACCTTTTATATTTTTGGTTATATTTTATATCATATAAAAACAATACAAATATAATTATATGACTGTGAGCTCAGTGATTATGGGTACGATTTTCTCTCTTGATATTTATATATCTTTGATATTCCACTACTTAATACGTAATATAGTGTGGATCAGAGTGACTTAAATTAGATTTTACTTGACTTAAGTTCTCTTTCCATGCATGAAAAAATCGTAGATGTAAATATGTGTATTTAAAGAAATATACGTGCAATGATTTTCATAATTTAGTAAAAATGTAAACATTAAATCATTTAGACCATTCCGAAACTAATTATGTTTCCTGCAAGTAAAATATGACCCCACTTTATGTGAAATCGTAGTAAAACATGTCGTAACTAGAAACTTCAGGCCACACTTGTCTACCGGAACGGCTAAATAAAAATAATTAATGAAATGAGTCGTGGCGCAGGGGCTCAAGCGTGTTTCTGTAAACGCGACCCGCTCGAGCAAAATTAGATATTTAATATTTTCATTTCTTCGCTCTGGTGTCGAAGTAAAGCGCGGCGTTGAGTTCCATCACTCAACACGGAATATGTCGCAAGAATTTGGCGAAAAGTAGGTACGAAGTGTCTTAGCACTAGGTTCCCTCTGCCGGCTGGGTAGCTGGGTAGCTTTGTGCGGGATATAGCGTGAAGCTTAAAAAAAGAATAATTCCCCCGTGTTATATCGAATCTACAACCATCGCCCTTTCGATCACTCGCAATGCTTTACATTATCTTAAAATCATTAATTCCTTGAATATAATATAAAGTGATACAATAGGTAAACTACCAACAGCGAGATCTTTTCTAACCTTGTTGACGTAAACCCAACAAAAGTACCCTTGTTGTTTCTCCACTTCCTCCAACTTAATTGTTGTTTGACTGCTCTGTACGGACAAATTAAGGACGCTCGGTTTAACATATGCTATTGTACACATTGTTTTGTGGAGTCTTTTAAACGACTTTAACTATATTATATTGTAAATTGAATCAATCGATATGTATGTATATACCAGCGATGCCAGATTTTTTCTAGATGAAAAGCGAGATTTTTTAAGTTTAAATAAAAAAGCGAGACTTCCGCCAAAAGCGGGAAAAAAAATTAAATAATAAGAATTTAATATATGTATTAGTTATCCATTTATTAAAGTTTTAAATAAAATTTCCAATAATGATAGATACCAATAAAAAAATTTTTCATAGAATGATGTCACAACGCTTAAAAACTATATTATTTTAGTTAACCATATGGGGCCGTTCAAGTATTACGTAAGCAGTTTTTTTGCAATTATTGATTAGATTAGAAAAGATTGTTCACAGTTCGTGGAATAATCCGTGAAAAGCGGGACAATGCCTGTCCCGATCGGGACATTTAATTTTTGATCTAAAAATCGGGACGTCTGGCAACGCTGGTATATATCTACTTGAGTAAATACTTACTTTTATAATTTGTAAAGGGGAAGTATTACCATCTTTCAATATTCGTATTCTTGATTGTATTCAGACTGAAAATATATTACTATCAAATTATATAAAATATTAATTATCTTTTAGCTTTGTCTCGCAACACCGGCAGTGTAAGCGGAGAGAAACAAGTGTTATAACACTCCGCCCTTCGCCTAGTCAGATGAAGAAAATAAGAATAAATAATAATGAAACAAAAAACATAAAAAAATACAATAAGAGGCCGTCGTGGCGCGGGTGCACAAGTGTGCTACTGTAAACGATACGGCTGCAGGTTCGACTACCATTTGGGGAAATGAAATATTTATTATTTTAATTTTCTCGTTCTGGCCTTGCCTTGTTAGCAAAGCGCGGTGTTGAGTTTTACCATTCAACATGCAATGCCTCGAAAGTTCGGAGTGTCTTAACACTAGATTTCCAGCTTCCCTCTGCCTACTCTGCCATGTGCGGAATACAGCATAAAATTATAAAAAAATAAAAAATCTCTTAATGGCTACGACAAATAAATAAAACAACAAATGTAATCGTAACAATAATTTATTTAGGAAATTTTTATTAAAGTACACAGTGAGAAGAGCTTATATCTAAAGTTTCTGTACTAAAATATATATACAATTCTATTTTCTTACACTATATTGTCTTTTACGTGTTACATTCACAGAAATTGTACTGTTTGTTGCTGCAATAAATGTGTGAGACTGTGAGGGCAAAAATGAGATAAAATGTGTTTTTTAATAAAATTTATGTTTTTATGTATGTTTGTGTAGTTTTATATGGAAACTATTATTATTTTATTATATAATTTTTCATGTTGTATCCTGCACGTAACAGGAAAGGCAGAGGAAGCCTAATGCTGAGACACTCCGCTGCCCACCACATATTTATAATATAATACAAAATAATAATTATTAGTTTCCTGGGCAAGTTCAATTTAAGGTAATAAACTTTGCCAGATTGTATATTCTCATTGAATATCAAACAATATTTTATTTTATAAGAAGAAAAAAAGGAGATTAGTATATAATATACAATTTTTTTTTCTTTTTTAATCAAAATGTTATATTGCACAATCTTCGCACTTACAGCCTCACATGTTTATGTATACTTTTAAATATAAAAGTTGAGAAAAGTAACGGCATAAATATTATAGTTAAAATATAATTTCTTTCACTTTAATATTGTACTGGAGACTTGTATTGTAGACGTTACAAAAATATCTTTGCTATTTTGAAAATATTATTATGGAATTAGGAACGTATTTAATTTATGATTCCTTTAAATATATAAAATAATTTTATATATACTTATAGTCATTTAAGATATTTTGTACAATAAACATTTATAATAAACAAGTATATATATACGTCATTAGTTTTTAATAAATATTTATAATATAATAAAATTCTAAATTTCATAAAATATTCATACAAGGTTAAGAAGCCCCTCACAGTAATATACCTGGTATAACAATATCGTAACAAATTAGAAGGCATAAAAAGTAATTTAAAATAAAACGAAAACTTATTATTTTATAAGTATACAAAAAGTCAATAATTATAAAAATTATTAAATGTAACTGGAATGCCATATTTACGTATAATAAACTTTTAAGGCTCTATAATTAAAACAACACGTAATTTCAACAATAAAGAAATATCTCAAAAGAATTCAATTTATTTGGAAATTTTTCAAAAAGCTAAATATTTACACATAAGTATATATTATAATTTATATATTTACATGAACATATTAACTTAAGGTATTTAATAAAAGTTAGTTTCATCGTATTAGATGATCAATTAAATGAACTACTAAAAAATAATAATAGGCTTGATGACATATTTTGAGAAATTGCTTTTTAATAAAAATAAGTAAAATAAATAAATCAGCTTCACGCTGTATCCCGCACACAGCAGGGCAGGTAGAGGGAACCTAGTGTTGAGACACTTTCTGCCGACTTTCTGGAGGCATTGCGTTTTGAGTGGCAGAACTCAACGCCGCGCTTTGCGTTGACACTAGAGCGAAGAAATGGATATATAAGTTTAAGTCAATATTTCATTTTCTCGAGTGAGGATCAAACCCACAACCAGTCGATTTAAAGTGAAAGTAATAAAAAACTGGTTACTCATTATTTACAACCTACAGAACATTGACAGTTATATTTTCCTTGTTTTCATTATTCTTAAATATATAATTTATTTTATAATAAATATTAAATAAATATATATTTTAAAAGAATAGAGAAAAAAGAGCATTATAAGCTCTCAAAATAACTGCAGTAATAATATATTGGTACTTACTTTCCAACAAATAACAAGCACCTAAAATAAATCTTGTCTCGTAACTATCTATTCAAATTTTAGAAAACTTTACATATAAAACATATACAAATTGAAAACTAGCATTTAACATATTTTTAAGAAATAAATTACTTATTTTAAAAGCACTTTACAGTTTATACTCTGTCATCACAAACTTGACAATGTGTTCCGCTGTCCGAGCCCTGCGGGTTGCTTCTGACCGCAGCTCCATTGGTTATAGTCGAAGTGCCGTTTGATAAATCTGTCCGTGAAAAAATATAATTTCTACTATATTAAGGGAATTTTTATAAGCTTTACAATAATTTGTGAAATATGGCATCTGTTAGTACGCGACATGTGTGATTTAATTAAATAAATATATGATGTTAATATTTTTGAGGCTTTTTATTTCACATATATGATATCTTGAAAATTGGTTAAAATTTGAATATAAATCAGCTTCACGCTGTATCCCGTACACAGCAGGGTAGGCAGAGGGAACCTAGTGTTAAAACGCTCCGTTCCCCACTTTCTGCCGAATTCTGGAGGCATTGCGTGTTGAGTGGCAGAACTCAACGCCGAACTTAACCTCGACACCAGAGCGAAGAAATGGATATAAATTTAAATAAATATTTCATCTCCTCGAGTGGGGATCGAACCCACAACCAGTCGGTTTTACAGTCACACCTTGTGCCCCTGCGCCACGACCGGCCTCCAAAATTTGAATATGATAAGCCTAAAGACTTCAAAGTATGTGGGTATGGTTTTGTTCACAAATTTCTCGGAAACTAAAAGTCATATCTAGATAATTTTTTTTTATTTATAATAGGTATATTATAGTTTTGTACTTGAAACGATAAAAACGGAACCCTTAAAGGATCACTTTATTGTCCGTCTGTCTGTCTGTCAAGACCATTTATCTCGTGATACTCGAGGCTCTTGTCTCGCGTGGCGCGCGCGTATCAAGTTGAAATTCATATAAAATATATAGATGTATGATCTATTGAAGCCAAGAGAATATTAAGCTTCTAGGTCAATGCAATTAAAAGATATGAGCGTTTATGCATTTTACTGCGTTTTGTATGAAATTCGCTACGTAATCAAAACCTATAGAATAATTTTCGTAAAATTAAAATTATAGTTCATTTCATACAAAATGAGTGCATATGCCTGCAAACTTATGTATGCAATTTTTTTATAATTTGTACTTCCCGATGATCTAAAACCTGAATTTGATACAGAAGCCTCGGTAGGCGTTTCCAACTAGCACTTAACTGTTCTTTTTAATTTTAGATATTTAAAGTCAGTTTTTTTAGAGGTATTTTTTTAGAAGTAAATTATAAGAACATAGAGTGTTATTGAAAACAAAAGTTTTCGGTCACGGTTACAAAAACGTTCTACAAATTTTACTTTATTAATACCATATTGATATCAATTATCTATTGTGTCAATAACAATTCAATTTAATCAAAATACTTACTTAAAGCCTCCAAATATTAATTTTGTAAGTATTCCTTCTCAATTAAATTACATTGATACTAAAAATATAATTGTTTCGCATTAAGTTGATCTAAAAAAAATATCAACTTTATGCATATTTACATATTTACAATATGTTAGCGTTCACTGGTTTTGTGTTAGTTCTACTTTAGTATACCATATTTAAAAAGGTACAAGAATAATATTCTCTGAAATATATTTTAATTTTTAATAACAGTCATGTAAGAGGCCAGTCGTGGCGCAGGGGCGCAAGTGTGCTACTAAATACGACTTTGTGTGTTCGATTCCCACGACGGGAAATGAAATATTTAATATTTACATTTCCCCGCTCTGGTAACGAGGCAGTGTTGAGTTCCGCCACTCAACACCCAATGCCAATAGAATTCGGTGAAAGGTAGGGAACAGAAATGTCTTAATGGGAACAGTGTGCCTTAAACTATGTTCTCTCTGCTCTTTGTATTTTTTTATTTGATTACAATTTAAAACAATAACTCAAAAATTTTCCCTCTATTACAGAAACTTTATAGGACACATTTTATATCCAATAAACAGAACATAATCTTGAAAGTATTAGCTCGTCTTTTCATACTACTGACACTTTTGTAAGAGAAATTTATTGGTGAAGTGCGAGTTGGACTCGCCCACTAAGGTTCCCGTACCAATTTCGGATTCTAAGTAAACTGGAAGTACAACTTATAAAAATTGATAAACTTAAGGCCAAATGCACTCTGCATCTGCATCTTATATCAAATGAACTACAAGTATGGGTTGGTAATGATTTTTTCTATGAAATATCTATAATTTTTCACTTTTATTTTATCTTTCCTTCTTTTACTTTTTACTTTACTTATTTGCATTGTAAGTTCATACTTCCACAGGAAATATTATATAAATTTTGATTTTAGAGATTTTTTTACGCTTTGAGAGAAAGAATTTGATTACGTTGCGATTTTCATACAAAATGCAACAAAATAAATGCATAAATGAACATATGTTTTGATTGCGTTCAGAAGCTTGATTTTTTGCTTCAAGGGACCATAGACTTAAATATTTAATATTAATTTCAACTTGATATCTACACGCGATCTCGACGACGACGGACAACAAAGTGATCCTAAAAGAGTTCTTTACATTTTGTGGTACGGGACCCTAAAAACATCTATCAAGAGACGCAATAGAGTGTATTAATATAAAAAGTGGTTACCATTTGCCGGCAAGGAGCGAGACAAGTTGCTCCTCCGCCGCGAGTGTCATGCGCGGCTGAAGGAGGACGCGTCTCGATGCCTCTGACTCACTGGAACAAGGACTGCTCAAAGTATTTTGTAAATTGATTAACTTGAACGAGTTGAGAAACATGTATGCGATTTTTCTTGCATTTTTAAATAGCTATTATATTATTAAACATAAAGAGGCCAGTCGTGGCGCAGCGACACAAGGTGTGACTGTAAAACCGATTGCTTGTGGGTTCGATCCCCACTTGAGGAGATGAAATATTTACTTAAATTTATATTTCCATTTCTTCGCTCTGGTGTCGAGGGCAAGCGCGGCGTTGAATTCTGCCACTCAACACACAATGCCTCAAGAATTCGGCAGAAAGTGGGGAACGGAGTATCTTAACACTAGGTTCCCTCTGCCTACCCTGCAGTGTGCGGGATACAGCGTGAAGCTGATAAAAAAAAGTCTTATTAAATATTAATAAAAACAGTTATTAATGTTTAATAAGACTTGACCATTACACTTTACTATTACATAATATTCGTCTTTACTCGTTGTGTTCATTGAATTAAAAAAAAGTGTGTTCTTAGAAATCTTTTAAATATTTTTCGTATTATAGGATGGAATAATTACATCAAAAGGCAGTTATTTTAGAAAAAGATTAGGACTTACAGTAAGTTGTAGTAATATTTTTTTATTTAGAAAAATAAATGATGTTTGCTAATTAATTTTATAATTTAAGCATACCGTACAGCCTCCAATTGTTAATGTTGAATTTACCTCAAAGCAGTGCAAATAAGATCCACCGCAAACCTTTTGTTTTAAATCTTTTGTTAGAACAAAATTCTTTGTACTAAACAACATGTAAATTAAACAAGGAATTCAAAAGTCTTTTCAGTCGCGAAATTAGTAAATAATGAATTTGTTAGTTATATACGAAAAAAAAAGTAACCGGTAAATTACTATTCATATTATTTTTTTTAAAGAAAAGATTTATCTTTTGAGCCCATCGTGGTACAAGGGCGTGACTGTAACGCAACGGTTGTGAGTTCGATCCCCACTCGAGGGAATAAATTATTATTTATTGTTATTTTTATTTTATTTCTTAGCTCACTAGCACCAAGGCCAAAGTCCGGCGAGTAGCACGTGAGTTCTGTCACTCAACACGCAATACATTGAAAAATTCGGCAGAAAGTGGGGAAAGGAGTGCCTTATTACTAGGCTCTCTCTGCCTACCGTGTTGTATGCGGGATACATCGTGAAATTGATGTAATTAAATTTACTTTTTGATTGTAGGATTAGTGATGTGTCTACATCACTAATCCTCGGTGGAAGAATGAATGTTATCAACTAACATTAAGAGGACACAGCAGCAAGAAGACAACATTAAAAATTTACAGATTTCAGAAATTATTTTCTAAATTACTAATTAAACAAGTAAATATTTTACTTCCTTTTCTTCCCCTATATTAATTTAATAACTTTATTAAATTGACATGAAATGGCGCTTATAAAGGCGTTATTTTTTTGTATAAAGAATAATAAAAACACGTTTCGTATGTTTTATTCAATTTCCGATTTGTCGATACGTATTAAAATATACTACGACTACCTCTAATAGAATAAGATAATATGTTGAAATGTTTTACTCGAATTGGCCTAATTTTTTTTATATTTCGAATAATATGAGAAGAATGTATACGTTGAATTTAGAATCCATTTTAGATGTTTTCGTTGGTTAAAAAAAATTGACGTAGGTATATTGATTATTGATTTTATTTTATAAGCATTCAAAATTAGCATTTTAATAATTAAATTTTAAAATGACTCCACTAGCTTTCCCACGAATTTTCCACTCCAATCTTTCCCACGAATTCATGACCTTGCGTGTTATATGGCGGATCTATCATTCGTAGCGATAGGAGCGGAGATAGAACCTACTAATTTTTTTACAGTCAGTCTCAGCCTTACTGCGTCAACATGACCATAATCTATATATATAAAAGGACTTGTGCTGACTGACTGAGGTAAGACGCACGCAGAGCTGATGGTAGAAACGTGAAATTTGGGCAGATGTTTATTTTCATATTCTGGACATCCACTAAGAAGGGAATTTCAAAAATTTTAACCCTAAAGGGATGAAATAGAGGTTGAAAGTTTGTATGGAAAAAAAATTTAATCTGCACCGATTTTTATAAAATTTGAAATTCAGACTCTTAAAAATATTTCATTGAACACGTGTTTCATGGTCTTTAAGAATTCACCCCCTAAGGGTTCAAATAAGGGGTTGAAAGTTTATATGGAAAAATCTTTAAATGCCACCGATTTTTATAAAAAAAATAATTCAGACTGTTAAAAATATTTTATTGAACGTGGTTTTTTTAGAATTCACTCCTAATAAGCGGGCGAAGCCGCGCGCGCCCTCTACTTTATTTATATAAAAATAAAATTAACTATAAAATAATTAACATTAAATCTTGTACAACAAAAAAGTTGCATAGCTTGGAACGATTTGATTAAAAGATCTACTAACTTTTGTTATAATCTCCTTTTGTTTTAACTAAAATACTGACTTAAAACAACAAAGCAATTTGCTACAAGAAATGATTGTTATCTGTATAACTTAAATATTATCATTGTAACTATTGTGAAAGTTACAAATATTCATAATACTCCAAAGTTTTGCTTAAGTTCAAATTAGAAGTTCGTCTGAAAGCTGGACACGACTTGATACTTTGTAATATTAAAGTATTAAATGGTAATCAATTAATCATATTTGATTAAATTATTATGTATTATAACTTCCGTCGGGCCATCTTGCAAAGGGTGGATTTCGTAAACTTAGTTTTAAAATTTTAGTTGTCTTCTTTCAATCAGGAAACAGAATTTTAACCTCTTCTAAGTCAACTTCCTCCCATGAATTATTATTGAATCAATCAATCAATGAATCACTTTCACGCTGTATTCTGCATACTGCAGGGTAAGCAGAGGGATCCTAGTGTTAAGACACTTCGTTCCCCACTTTCCGCCGAGTTCTGGAGGCATTGCGTCCGCGGCGTTGAGTTCCGCTACTCAATGGCGGAACTCAACGCCACGGCTGGCCTGGCTGAATTATTATTAATCCATAATAATCGCTTTTTAATTAGACACATTGTTAATTATAACAATTTAAAGGTCACGACAGCGTGTAACTGTAAGTAAAAAGCGGCGTTGAGTTACGCAACTCAACACGCAATGTCTCAACTCCACGCTTTTGCCATGTTACCAGAACAAAGAAATGAAAATATAAACAATTTTTTAAAAATAATTAATTTCTCCGAGTGGGAATCGAACCCACAAGAGTCACTCGCTTGAGCCACGACGGCCTCAACCTTCTACTGATATTGTCTTTTAAAATACAGTTCAGAATGTAGGTATGGAATTTTTAGAATAGAGACTATTTCAACGAGCGCAACATTTGTTATGTACGATCCTAGCCCAAAGGTAACGGCTGCACTGTATTTTATATAGCAGCTACAAAAGTTGCATATAATTATATTTACTTTAGTGTATCAGTTTTTTTTTTTAAATATACACAGTGACCTTTAAATTGGAATAAACATTTATAAAATAATTTTTACAATAGTGGATAGAACACAATTTTACAATATTGTTCTTTGCAAATAAATGTATAATTGAAAGGAAAAAAATAATATTTAATGTTAAACGAACTCAAAAACAAATTGAGATTAGACTCGACAAAGTATATACCTTTTTTTAAAAGTTTCAAATTCAGATACTACTGCTATAAAAAAATGGGCAGTTTTAATTTTTTAACTTAATTTTACTTTGTTCCGTAAACATTAAAATATATAACATTTCATTACTCTTCACGACATTCAGTTAGAATTAATATATCATAGCATCATGAATTAATAGTTCATTATTATATCATGGATAGGTAGCGATACACATAGAGCCCAGAACCCTATGAGTGCCTCAAATTGATTCTAAATAACAACAACGCAATCTGTTCTAACATATTTTAATTTCCAACTAGGAAATATTGTTTGTATCATTCAAGTTTCGAATTTTGAACAGCATTAAAGATATCAAAGCTAATGTCGAAATGTCAAGTTAAATTTGGCACACGCTCTAAAATAGATTTTCTTGGCAACAGACAGAAATAAAGCAAAATTTAAGAGTTTCATTTGGTCCTAGATATTTGTTATAAAGTATCGCAACGAAAAAAAATCTAAAAAAGTAAAAGTTAAGAAATATTATTTTAGTTTTTTAATATATACGATGCGCGTAACTTTTTAAAGTATTATATTTTCTTTATATTCTCACATCACTATGTGAGTGATGTGGCTGGGGGTAACTGTAAAATTAGTCCCATATTTCAATTTTCTGTTTATTTAGAAATATCACAGATTGCAAAAGGAACCTGCGGCGTAACTTCATCCGAACCATTAAAATATCTATTTTTGAAATATAATCGCAAAATGTTAGACATCAGATGGATATCTTAGGCTTCTTAGAAATTATTATATTAAAAAATAAATTATTATAGCTTAATAGAAATTATTTATATATAATTTTTAATTTTAAAGACAATATTCATACATTGATCGCTAAAGTTTTAACCAATTTAATAAAACATTTATTTTGTACAAATATAGTCGTATGCAACTTTATATATTGACATAACTTTTTTAATTGTTAACCGATTGAATTAAAACAAACACAAAATTTAGGGGAACTTTGTCAAAATAGAATAGTGAAAACTGCATTTAAATGAGTTAAACAGTTTCTGAGATCACCGTGAACAAACATACAGACAAAAATTATTGTAATAAAATCCCTCAACAATTTTTTTTCTTATTTATCTTCCACGTACAGACCGATCAGTTATTATATGTATCTATAGATAACTCCGCTTTAAACTTTCCACCTATAAAAGGCAATATGACATTTGCAAGGCAAAGGCAATATGAAAGGCAAAGGCAATATGAAAGGCAAAGGCAATATTATTATTACATATAACATTATATTCTAAATATAAATTTTACCTACAAATAGACATTAAGTTAGCAACTATCACGTTCAACCAAACCACATGCCAATTACGCCGCGATAACGTAGGAGTTAGTTTCACACATGAAAATATGATATTATTGTAAGTACTAAAATATTATATTGAGACCAGTCGTGGCGCAGCGGCACGAAGTGTGACTGTAAGCCGACTAGTTGTGGGTTCGATCCCCACTCGAGGAGATGAAAGTATTAACTTTTTCTGGTGTCGAGGTTACTCGCGTCGTTGAATTCTGCCACTCATCATGCAATACCTCCAGAATTCGGCAGAAAGTGGGGAACGGAGTGTCTTAACACTAGGTCCCTCTGCCTACCCTGCTGTGTGCGGATACAGCGTGAAGCTGATGATTAAACTAAAATAATACAAAATAAATATATCCTAGTCCTATTTACCATCACCGTTTAACTTTATAAAATTTTAAGATAAATAAGTCAAAACTCTAGTAAATATATTCATCAAATATTTGTTAATAAAAACTTATGGTGAAAGAACTAAGGCACGAATAAAAATAGAATCAAAATTTATGATTGATTACCATTAAGCTTTAGAAAAATGTTAAAGAAATTCTTAATCAATTTCTTGAAAGTTTCAATAATTAACTTTTTTGGAGTCACGCTGTATTCCGCACACCGTAGCATTGGTAGAATGGACTTAGTGATATGACACTTCGTTTCCCATTGAACGGAGAAAATAGAAATATTACATATTTCATTCCCTTAACTGAAAATCGAACCCACAATCTATCGCGATTACAGTAAGAATTCGTGTCCATATGCCACGACTGGCCTCAATTATTACTTTAAAGTTTATAAGCCGATTAATTTCTGACCTCCAAAGATTGTCGTTGTCAAATGTCTCATTAGATTAGATCCGTGCATTAAGCTCCTTTAGTCGTCCTTATAAGCTTTTAAAAATCCTCTTTAAATATATGATTATATATGATTTGGAACAACGACTTGAGGCCGCCGTGGCACAGGGGCACAAGCGTGCGACTATTCATGCGACGGTTGTGGCTTTGATTCCTACTCGGGCGGATGAAATGTTTAATATTTTCATTTCCTCTCTCTAGTAACCAGGCAAGCCATTCACGAATACCTCCAGAATTCGGCTGAAAGTAGAGAAGATAGAAGATATATAGAAAGTAGAGAAGTAGAGAAACGTCATAACACTAGGTTTCTAGGTCTCTGTGCCTACTCTGTCATGTGTCATGGGACACAACGTGTAGTTAAAAAATCAATAATTTTTATGAATATCAAAATCTAAAAGATTCTATATATTTTTTTACCTTACAAATTACACAATAGTAGAAGGTATCGGTCCCGCAATGGTAATGAGTTCTTTAATCTTTACTATTATAATTAAAATATTAATTTAATTATTTTCAGCTTCACGCTGTTATCGCTGTATGTAATTAAAGTGGGGATCGTACTATAACCTTCGCGTTAAAGTCACACCTTCGCCACGCTGCACCACGACTGGCCTTTAGTATATTAATACTTATTATATATTTTTTTTTATATAGTAAGTTTTTATAAAGTACATAAATAAGAAAGTCACACCCCAATCAAAAGTCAATGTCAAACGAAGGGAAATTTATTTAGCAAATAAACACTTACCCGAAAATGATTTGTTCATTTCAAATTGCTTTTTCAAGTTATTGGGCGTCGTAGTCTTCGCAGACCGACACCAGCATAACACCACTTTGAAATATATCCGGAATCTGTGCAAAATTAATTATATTAGATAAATACGGCGCAAACGCAAGACTGTGAAGGTAACAGGTTGTGGATTCAATTCCTACTTGGAAATGAAATATTTAATATGTTCATTTCTTCGCGGTTCGTTCTTTGAGGTCAGTCGTGGCGCAGCGGCAGAAAGTGTGACTGGTTGTGGGTTCGATCCATACTCGAGGAGACGCTCTGGTGTCGAGGACAAGCGCAACGTTGAGTTCCGCCACTCAATACGCAATGCCTCCAGAATTCGGCAGAAAGTGGGGAACGGAGTGTCTTAACACTAAGTTCCTTCTGCCTACCCCGCAGTGTGCGGGATATGGCGTGAAGCTGATTTATTTATTTGATTTATTCATTTCTTTGCTCTGGTCGAGGCAAAGCGCGGTGTTGAGTTCCGCCATTCACCAAGCAATGCCTCCAGAATTCGGCGGAAAGTGAGTAGCGGAGTGTATTAATAATAGGCTCTGCTTACCCTGCTACATGCGGGATACAGCGTGAAGCGAAAATAAAACACTAATGAAGCTGAAAATACAACGACTGCCATTTTATTTTATTTCAAGTTAAAATTTTACATTTTTATTTAACATCTGTAAATTTTTATATTCATAATAAAAATAAAATTATCTCATACAAAAAAAAATAATTGTAAATTAAACTCAAAGTCCTTTTACTGAGTCGAACTATAAACAAACAAACTAAAGCTTAGTTCAACGTCCGCGTTAATTACAGGATTTTTCCGAACGAATTAAAAATGTTTACAATTTTTTTTATGGAAAAGGACAAGGCAAACGAGCTCGGGTCACCTGATGGTAAGTGACTACCGCCGCCCACGACCCCGTGCAACACCAGAGGGGCTACAGGTGCGTTGCCTGCCGACAAGGTGGTTTGGGCGCCGGAGCCCGGTATTACCTGATGCGAAACGCAGTGGCATAAAGTCACTACTTCACGCCGATTTTAAATGTGTGTTGCCATTGCTGGCGTGACGTGACCACATGTACTTTAGTCGCCTCTTACGACACCACCGGCACCAAGACGGGATCACACGGCAAAAACACACATTGTTTTTAGAAAACAAAAACCCGTTCAAACACGAAACGTACATAAACTATTAAACTACTTTGACATGGTTCTCGAACCATATTTCTGGAATTTTGTTAATTTATAAGGACAATTGCAAAATTATTAACGTTTCGTTACAAAAATATATTTTATTTATAGCTGTTTTGAGCCTTTGATTTAATTAAACTTGGTACAATAATTTCAGGAAAGTTTTATTTGATTATGAAATACGACTGCTTTCATCATATAACGTAACGCTTTGTTCTATTTGCAAATTTTATATAAATTTCGTAATGTTCATTATAACCAGACAAAGATTAAACATTGAAATGTAGATTTTATATCTGTGTTTTCCAGAAAAAAATTATCCTGTAACGAACAAAAAATATTATTTTTGCACAACATAAAATGGTTTTTATTTACGTACTCTGACAGTAATTAAAATTATATCGTAAATATAAGAAATGTTCAAGTATTTCTGTCGGCATATGCTGCAAAGTTTTGCATACGAGGAAGACAGAAAAACAAATTAGTAGATTTTACTTTTGTAAGTTATCAAATACAACGTGACAAAACAGGATTTACTTTTTTGGTACTATGATTTTCTTAGGACAACATTAAAATAGTATTATTACTTAAAATAGCTATAAATTAGAATTGCCACTCAGCCGCACACAAGCCTATGGTGATTCCTTTTCTGTTAAAGCTGCGGTCCTTTGTACAATACACTCCCACGCGAGTTGCGCCAATCAAAATCAGTTCACATTTTTAAGCGTCAAGTTAGAAGCGTATATAGCTTATCGTTATAAATTATGTATGTATGTAATTGTATATTTATCTATGTAAGTTTATTGAAATATATATTTTTTTACTTTTCAATAGTTGTATGTATTTTATATTATTTTATTTTATATAGGTATCTATGTAAATTAGTTTGTAATATATAGAATGTATTTTTTTTATGTAGGTATATCATATTAGAATAACATTTTATATCATTTGTACACCAGCCAATATCCATACATTCTTTGATCTTTTTAATGGTAAGGGTTGCCTGGAAGAGATCACCTGTGGTGATAAGGCCGCCTTTACACCATACTTTTCCATTGTTTTCTTTATATATTTTTATTATTAAGTTCGTGTAATAAAGTATTAAATAAATAAATAAATTTAGAACTGAAAAAGCACTTACTTACACGACTTGAATAACACAGACAAATACTAAAACATACTCAAAGACTAAAATATATTACAAGTGAGACGTTTTGAAGTGGGCGAGAGCACCGTGGACCAATCGCAATCTTTGACTCGCTTTCTTTTAAATATGAAGGTAGCTAGTATCCGCTTTTAATGGTACTTTTTAATTTCATTCAATTTAAAAACATTTACTTAAACCATATAAAATCTCATTTGCCCATAATAAATAAAAATAAAAGTATTTAAAGTTGTGGGACAGTCCTATTTTGCTTGAGTATTTTTTTTGTGATATCGATCATATTTATTTTGACGTTTATTATAATTAATTTTTAAATTGAAATTTCTTTCACAAAATAAAACGATTAAGTAGTGTTCTAGGTATTCTAACTGGATTTTTTCCTAGAAAATACGCTACGCATAAATTGCAAACGAAATCCACACAACGTAAATATTTGTGCCGAGCGCTCAAGTAACGTGTCCTAGTTTACTCTACAGCTTTGTTTTATTTAATTCTAGCAGACTTTGAAAGACAAAGAAAATGATAAAAAAAAGAATAAAGAATAACCAGCCAGTTGTTTTAAGACTTCCCACACTTATTAAGAAAGTTTTGGGTAATATATAGGCAATATTCACTGAGCAGAAGATATTGTAGCACAATAGTGCCACAACAATCTAAGTTGTATATTAGCTCTGGTCTAGTGCTATATAGTTAGTTTGTTTGTGGTCATATATCAATGTGCGGCCGCCTCAGTAAGTGATATAACTTATTCTAGAGGTAATTTCATATATACCTAGAAATACATCGTTTTTGTATTTCACGTATAAAGATAAATTTTGAGCATAAGTTATGATATTAGTCACACCTGTCTCGGAACGTTATCTAGATTTCGTATATATCTTTTCGAAGTCAGATATGCTGAATGTTTTATTATTTGAGAAACTTATTTCTTATGAATAATTTTGTAAAAGTTACTTAAACATTATTTCTGTCACGTATTCAACCGTTATTATTTTGACTCATCGCTATATCAACTCTGACAGTTCCAGAATGGAAAAAGAAAAATACAAATTACTCGAATTTTCAAATCATTTTTTATAGTTCACCAATATATTTTATCTGTGGTCTTTCATTGTTAAACAAAATAAAGTTGAGTGAAACTTGCTCCATTTCTTATCAACAATTTTTATGAAATTGTAAATATTAAGAAATATTTTTATGTATAACATTCTAAAATCATGCTAAAATATAAGACTATTTTCTTATAATATCTTTATGAAACGAAAGTGTATTAGAATATTAAGGAATCTACTTGATGTAAATTAGTCGAGCAAAGTAAACGACAATTTTAAGACCTCATTGCCATTACTTTATTTTTTTTATATTTTATTTTTACCTTAAATAAATACTTACTTATTACTCATCCAGTAATATATCAATGGGTTGAACATGGAGTTGGCCATGGCGAGCCAGTAGAAGCCAAGGTACACGTGTTGAGCGAACGGTGACGATGCCAGCGACTGATGGTGGTATACAAGAACGAAGTAGGCGTGGTATGGCAACCAACAAAGTGCAAACACCATTACCACTAGAACAAACATTCTGACTACCTGTGAACAAAATAATGTGGTAAAAAAAGACTTGTTTGTATATTATTAGAGGGTACAAGAATAAAGACAGAATATTTTAATAAAAATATTTATATATTTTTAATGTTTGTATCTTTTTTAAAATATTCAAAGACCTGTAGAGTTCACGTCATTAAAGCTTATCATGTTATATTTCAGAACGTACAATATAATAGGATAAGCTATCTAAACAGACTTTATCCCGATACTAACAACCAATGTAAGTCGTTCGTGCATTTTTAAAATCTTTTACGTAACTCGTTCCAAGACTTTCCGCACATGTATAAAAGAATATTACCTACCTTTGTGACTTAAAAAAGTACTTTGTTTAAAATACGGCTTTACTGTGTTAATCTTTATTATTTATCTTTAAATACAAACAAAATATGCTATATAATTTATACCATAGATAAATGGGAATAAATACGCACAAAACATTGAAGAAAAAAAAGAAAGAAAGAGGCCAACCGAGCAACACGTACAATACGCCAGGTTGTGGGTTTGATTCCAAGGAAATAAAATATATTATGTTCTTCTTTACATAACAGAAGCGAAAGAGGAGAGAAGAGGAGTAAGAAACAGGATATTCTACATTAATTACATTACTTTAGTTACTGATATTTACTCGATAGAACTGAATGAATTTTGACATGGTACTATTATAATATATATATAGGTTTTGTACTTTTAATCGTTCATTTCAATATATTTTACAATTTTAACAAAGATAGTTAATTAAGTCGTAAAATATTTTATCTTTACAATTCAATTTAACTATTATTTAAAAGAGTGTTTAAATAATATTTTTAGTGTAATATAAATATTATTTATAACATTGACCATCCATCTGAAATAGACATTCTTACATTAGTCGTATTACAATTTCTCACAATAAAAAAAAATATTCCAAATGTAATTCACGAAAAAAAAATTCGTTACATTACAGCTTCACTATTATACTATTAAAAAAAATAAAAAGTGCGTCAGGGACGACTTTAGTAAAAATGATTTTTGATCTGCCATTGTTTTACCATTATCCATAGTGCGCTGTACCCTGCACTCAGCAGGGTAGGCAGAGGGAACCTAGTGTTAAGACTCTCCGTTCTTTATATTCCGCCGAATTTTGAAGGCATTGTATGGCGGAACTCAACGTCGCGCTTTAGAGGCAAAGCAGGCACCAGATAGAAGAAATGAAAATATACATTTAAATAAATCTTTCATTTCCTCGAGTGGGGATCGAATCCACAACCAGTCGCGTTTACAATATCACTTACCCCTCACAAGCCACGACTAGTCTCAATAAATATGGTTGCAGTTAATAAGTAGAATAAAGGCAATAAGTATAATAAAAAGATGTAGTTGTTATAGATGAGCAATTGCATTAGTCCACTTGTGGCTAGTCAGTCCGCGCAGCTAAAAGCCTTTGTCACGTAAACCTCATGGGAGGAAGGCCACGTAATTCACCTTGTCGTTTAAAGATATATGTAGTTTTGTGCTCATTTTTTACTCTTTTCGAGGTGAAGTTAAAGCAGTACTAGTAGTTATACTGTCACTTCTATTGAATTTCAGTTACGAATACGTTAACTTTGGTTCCAATTTTGTTTATCAACAATATTTAAAAAAATGAATAAATAAGACTCGCGCACCGAGGCTTCTGTACCAATTTCAGGATTGTAGGTCAACTGGGAAAACGAAGTATAATTTATTTAAATTGAGAAATTTAAATTAATTAATGTTAATTAAAAGGCATATGCACCCATTGTAAGCAATGAACTACAAATATAAGTTTGTAATATTTTTTTTCTATGAAATACCTATAAAATTTTTACTTTTCGCAATTTTTTTTATCTGCGCTATTAGACGTCGCTTCGTTCCAAATTCAAGATTATAAGTTCGCGAGAAGTACATTATAGGGTTTGATTCCCTTTCGAAAATTTAGTGAGATTTACAGCATAAACGGCTGTATCTTCTGATTCCGTTGCTATAAATTTCTGATTATTCTCAACGCGTTCCTGAGAAAAAAATGAGTCTTTACAGACGGATAGACTGATTACAAAGTGATCTTACAAGAGTTCCGTTTTTTCCTTTCGAGGTACGGAACCCTAAAAATAAGCCAAATAAATAATTAATTCAAATTAATTATATTTACAAGTTTTAATAATTTAATATTTTAACAGACTTCTAGTGTAGGGGAGAGGGGGGTAGCTTAGAACAGGGGCACCTTTGAAAATATGTGTTAACAGAGCTATTTTAAAAAGAAATTTTGGTAGATTTTTTTTGAGTAGTGTCAGAACTAATCTGTACACGTGTCACTTGTCACCGCTGATATATGAGAGCCCGTGGTTGAGTTACGAGGAGTGTTTGATTTTGAGTAAAATTTTATGCATTTTTAAATAAACGCGTAAGGATCGCAGGGATCCAATTCAAGGTATATGGTTTTATTTTTTCCTCTTTTAGTTTAAATGTTGCATGATATGCAATAAATTAGAAATTACTACAATTTTTAAACTTTTACTTGAAAAAAAAACGTAAAGAAATTTTTAAATACCACTGAGGCAGCTTTGAACAAAATAAAGGGGGCAGTTTTGAATATTATTATATGTAAAAAATACCGCGAAAGTGGCGCAGCGGCACGAAATGTGACTGTAAAACCGACTGGTTGTGGGTTCGATCCCCACTCAAGAAGATGAAATATTTACTTAAATTTATATTTCCATTTTTTTCGTTCTGCTTTCGTTCGGCGTTGAGTTCTGCCACTCAACACGCAATGCCTCCAGAATTCGGCAGAAAGTGGGGAACGAAGTGTCTTAACACTAGGTTCCCTCTGCCTACCGTGCTGTATGCGGGATAAAACGTGAAGCTAATTTTTATTTCTTACGTAGACTACTTCCCCCAATTTCAGTTGCTAGTTACGTCACGTAATTCATCCATGTGTTCCTTTAAATTAAATTTTTCTAAGTTCAAATTAGGGTAGTAAACTATTATGAAAATAAAACAAAATATTTAAAAAAATATTTTGTTTTATTTTCATAATATTAGATTTATTCTATGATTGATCCCATAATGTTAATTACTTCTACGAAGCCAAAGCTACTTTTTTGTTTTTTTAAAGTCTATTAATAATATTAAAGTTATTTAACATTAGTACTAGTACTATCGCAATATTAAACTAGGTATATTATTTTTTTCAGTTAACATGGTACTGATATTTGACCTCCACCATTTCTAATGTTAAGTTTATTGATAAAATTACTTAAAAGCCTTTTAATTTCATTGAATTCGATGATAGTTCAAAACTGCCCCATATATGTTCAAAGCTATCCCGGAAGGGGGCAGCTTTGAACATTTGACTACTGCTATTAAAGTTGATATTGCACCTTTAACTTATATATTTTTCTACATATGATGCTACGATTTTGTGGCACAATAGTTGGACTAAGCTTTGTGAAATAGTAAAGAAGTTAAAAACTGTAGAATTTTTAGATATGACACAAAGTTTAAAAATCGTTTGAATGTGCCCCCCTCTCCCCTATCTCATATTTTGAAATTTAAAACTGATATGGCAGATGGCGGAATGATAATTTATTTGATAAGATAATATCGTCGTTATCTTTGCTAATATACTTGTAGATCTAAAATATTAATGTTTTATTTTTTATGTAAATCCCGTACGTTTGTGAATAAATAAAATAGTCATTTAAGACAATACAAAGACAATAAAAAGTTACATTTTATTTCGAATTGAAATACATCGAATGTAATAAAAGTAAAAAGTAACGTCTTAAAATGTATTTTAAAGTTTCTCAAATAAAAAATGGCGTGAAACTTAAGGTTTCCTCGTTGCGATATTCAAGAATAGAATCGAAGAATTTCATAGAATTTTAGTTTGTAGTAAAATTTTACATTTAAACCTTAAAATATTGTAACGCAAAAAGTAGATATTGAAACACATATTCACTTCCAATAGCTATATTTCTTAGAATATTGTTAATTATAATTCACTGTATTCCTCACTCCAACCAACACACTTTCCCGCCCAAATTTGACATAAGCGCGCGTCATTCTTTTCCCGCCAAGCCCCTCCCCGACCGCTCGGCGACAGCGTATCCGAGAGCTGCCGACGAGCCGGGTGGCGCGTAACAACTAACAATATCTTTTTATTAAACGGTTTTATTTAGCTTGGCCAGTTTATTTGTTCGTTTGGGTCAAATTTAGTAATTGAAATTCTACCCCCTTCGTGACACCAGATCGATCTGATATTTAGTACCCCCTCTTAATATTGATGACAATACAATAAAAAAAATTATGCCTGTAAATCCAAAATGGCGGATTATATATTACTTCAAAACAGCCTATTTATGGGTATCAAATGAAAGGGCTTTGTTGGTAGAACAGAGCTCACTATAAAAAAATAAAATTCAAGATGGCCGCTGCGACAAAATGGCGGATTACATATTTTACACAACTACCTCAATATAGGTGTCTAATGAAAGGGCTTGATTAATAGAAAAGAGCTCATTCTGAAAAATAGAAAAGTTTTGACAACCCTGTCATCCTGGTAGGCAGGTATATTTACTTTTACAATTTATAGTAGGGATCCGAGCATGGGTCTCCCACCCAAGTCAAGATTTTGTATCGTGTCGAGGACTGTATGGCGTTAGGGTGGCTAAAAATGATACGTCGTTAGCGGTACACCACCCAAGTTAAGGTAAAAGGTTAAAACGTAAGGTAGTAATATAGAATAGAGAAAAAGCGAAGATTGTTGGGTAAATAATGACAGTCCTGCTTTGCTTAAAATGTAAAAAGCTAATATGGACATACAACCATGTGGCACTAACGAGTCAATTGCTTATTACATCGCCAGATACGTATCAAAATCAGAACCTACGAATCTAGATGGTGATGATATTCGAGCTATTCAACAAATAAAACGAGAAGAAACTAACGTTTCTCGTAAGCTATTTAAAATATGCATGCTCATTTTAAAAGAACAAGTTTCGGCATATGCAGGCCAAAATTATGCTACAGTCTAATATTGACGTATAAAAAGGATTGGTAAACGGCGCTATCGGTTACATAGCAGAAATTGCTTGGCCTTATATTCGTCGAACCCAAATGTACGAAACAGATGTACCGTCAGTTCAAATCGACTTTGGCGGAGATGGTATACATCTTATTCACCCTGAAGCCATACAGTTTCCGGTAAAATTCAAATATGGGGCGGCTAAAAGAAAGATGTTGCGTTTTTTTTTGTCATGGGCTTCAACTGTCCATAAAATGCAAGGTAGCACAGAAGACCACGTAGTTGTTTATCTAGGCTCAAAATTGTTTCAGGAAGGACAAGCTTACGTAGCTCTGAGTCGAGTGAAGTCTTTGGAAGGATTGTGTATAGAAGAGTTAGATTGCAACCAATTGTCAGGACATAAACCATGCAATAGTGAGGCATTACATGAACGTAAGTCCTAGCTACCAGATCGCACAAATCTTCTCATCAATCTGGGGTATTGATCATACAAATAATAAAATCGTTGGGCGTTGCGTATCTAGAGTCATTCTAGTACCTATATTATTTTTATTGTAATAAAACCGTTTTACATAAAAATGATTTTTATTTAATTTATTTAAGAAGATAAACGTAAATTTTCTGACAAAAGAAACTTGAACCCACAAAATGTCGTAAAATTATTTTCACAGTTGTAATAAAACAAATATAGTGTGGCCACTTTATAACTATTACTTATTATATATGAATAGCGCACCTTATCACTCTCGTCTAACTATGTTCAGATTATCTGAAAATAATGATCCTTTGTATAAGCTAGACAGATTCAATTATTCCTACATTTATCTGAAATAACTTTCTGGGTTTAAACAAAGTTTATTCAAACAGTGGAAAAGCGTGATTTTTTTTATTCTGTGTCACTTATTATTTTTAATGAAGGTTCTACTGTGTAACATTAGTATCTATACAATTCTTTTATTTGAATCTTTTTTATAAGGGTCACGCTCTTTCTCGCACAAAACAGGGTGGGCATAGAGATTGTAGTGTTAAGACACTATCTTGCCCATATTCTGCCGAATTCCGCCAGAGGCATTGCGTGTTAAATAGCGTAACTCAACCCCGCGCTTTACTTCTACACCAAAGCTAAGAAAATGAAAATATTAAATATTTCATTTCCTCAGGTGGAAATTGAACCAACAACCTGTCGTGTTTACAATCACACCATTGAGGCCCTGCGCCACGACTGGCTTTGGCATTTAAATCAATATTTTATGAAGCTTAAAGCGCGTCCTAAATTGAGAGTCAAACACATTGCGTTTACAAAGCAAAATTCAAAAGCGAACGAAATTGAATTGTTCTATTTCTAGCAAATCCCATACTAAACTAGTCAATCATTGTTAATAATGGTCTTTGATAGACAGTAGCTAATGCTAATTTGCGCAATTCGTTAACATTCACATACGATCAAATTTGAATATTGTACTTTTAACGTATTTCTCTTGATTAAAATAAATGTTAAATTGGTGGCTACTGTAAAAGAGTATACTAATATACATTCAAATATGTATAAGAAGTACATTTTATTGTAATAGAGATATTTTATGGTAAACATTTATTTATTCAATATTGAATTACAAAAAACATAACAAACACATATTGAGTAAATATTTTTTTTCAGCTTCACGCTGTATCCCGCACACTGCAGGGTAAGCAGAGGGAACCTAGTGTTAAGACACTAAGTTCCCCATTTTCTACCGAATTATGGAGGCATTGCGTGTTGAGTGGCAGAACTCAACGCCGTGCTTGTCCTCGGCACCAGAGCGAAGAAATGGAAATATAAATTTAAGTAAATATTTCATCTCCTCGAGTGCGGATCGAACCCACAACCATACGGTTTTACAGTGAGACTTTGTGCCCCTGCGCCACGACTGACCGAATAGCCATTATTTGTGATATTTGAGCGCAGCGGCGATGGACCAAACATCGGAAATGATACGTATCCAGCCGTGCCTAACTGACTGCGGACCGGAAATAATTTAATAATTTATACTACCGGGCAAATAATTTATACTTACCAAAAACAAAAACAAATTATGGAAAAAAATCTATTATTTATGAATAAGCACAAATTTACAATAAATTACCTCAAGATATAAAAACATCTAAAACTTTTTATAATTTTAAAACTAAATTGAAGGAATATCTTATAAACATAAAACAGAATCCGACACTGTATTGTAACTTTTTCAAATGTGGGTTTACTTCACTTTATCAAAGCTAATATTACAAAATTATTTCAGTATACCCACTCTTTAACTTACACATGTGTTTACTGGTAATGGCATATTTGATATTGTTTTCTTTTTGATTTTACTATGTTTGTTGATTCCAACGCTCACTTTGATTGTGTTTCTCTTTAAGTGAAATGTAATTTCTTTTGAGAAATAAATAAACTCTTTATTCACAAATAACCAAATGACCACAGCTTTGCGTAGATATTGTATATGGTATATTTTACGTGATTAAATATTATTACAAAGTTGGAAGCGGTGTATCTTAATGCTAAGGTCACTCGACCTATCCTAAGCTACATGCGGGATACTTACGCTGTACCCCGCTGTAGCACGAAAAAAAATATTACAAAATTAAGTAGAACTAAAATATATATAAAATTATATCTACACAATCCTCAATTAATAAGTTAAAACAATTATTTATGTTTGAATTTAACCTCACAGTGTATCCGCAATTATTAGCAATTGGCAGATCAGGCAAACCTGGGAACCTAATGTTAAGACACTCCGTTCACCTTAATTGATTCCATCGTTTCCCGTTTCTTCCCGTTTTTAAGTTCATAAGAGCAAGAATACCATATCTATATGTCTTATACTTATACTTGTATATTGTATGTAACTGAAAAAAGTATTCATTGAAGGAATTTTTGATTAGAGATCATCCATTTC
Source organism: Heliconius himera (assembly GCA_021202915.1). Lineage (NCBI taxonomy): Eukaryota > Metazoa > Arthropoda > Insecta > Lepidoptera > Nymphalidae > Heliconius > Heliconius himera. The sequence goes on from JAJHJA010000491.1 coordinate 288,783, forward strand.
TCAGGAACAAAGTAGTCTTTTTGCTAGCCACGTAGAGGGCTAACAGTATTAACAATGTTCGAAAAATAAATGTGATGACCACAGTTCGACGGTTGCCTTGACCGACGGCTTATATCTAAAGCGCGCGGCTCGTGTGGTGGAATATAATACTGTAAAGTAAGACTGTTTTATCTATATGTAGTGTCTGATTTAGTAACCAGTGAATTGTTCGTGCAATAAATATAGGGGAGGTCGTAGCGCAATATAGGAAAATTTCAATTCACGAATTGCGATCTCCTGAACCGTTTATTATTTGTTCATTGTGAGACACAAATATCAACATTTTATCTAATAATATACCAATATAGCGGATTTGCTAGAGTTTCTTGATTTTTCTGAATGTTGTGTGAATTTTCAAATATATAGAAAAATATACATAAATCCTTAAGGGTTTATTTTATATAACGATCAATTTTATAAAACTAAACTAATCAACTTTAAGAGATCGTCTGATTTAAGATCGAAAACTGCCATTGCAGTTTTTTCCATGTCAAAATTTTCATTTCTACTTTATAGTATATAGTATAGTGTACTACGTACATAAATAAATTAACGTTAAAACGCTTTTACTAAAACTTTGATCCTATCCTCTTTTTATAGAACATAAGCAACTTATGGAGTAAAACCGAGAAAGTTGTCCCTCTTTTCCAAAAATGTATTTTTTTATTCAGTTAGTTTTATCCTTTACTAGAGGGCGCGCGCGGCTTCGCCCGCTTATTAGGAGTGAATTCTAAAAAAACCACGAAACACGTGTTCAATAAAATATTTCTAACAGTCTGAATTTAAATTTCTATAAAAATCGGTGGCAATTTAAAGATTTTTCCATATAAACTTTCAACCCCTTATTTGAACCCTTAGGGGGTGAATTCTTAAAAACCATGAAACACGTGTTCAATGAAATATTTTTAAGAGTCTGAATTTCAAATTTTATAAAAATCGGTACAGATTAAATTTTTTTTCCATACAAACTTTCAACCCCTATTTCATCCCTTTAGGGTTAAAATTTTTCAAATTCCCTTCTTAGTGGATGTCCAGAATATGAAAATAAACATCTGCCCAAATTTCACGTTTCTACCATCAGCGGTTACGGCTCTGCGTGCGTCTTACCTCAGTCAGTCAGCACAAGTCCTTTTTATATATATAGACTAGAGGGCGCGCGCGGCTTCGCCAGCTTATTAGGAGTGAATTCTAAAAAAAAACACGAAACACGTGTTCAATAAAATATTTTTAACAGTCTGAATTTAAATTTTTATAAAAATCGGTGGCAATTTAAAGATTTTTCCATATAAACTTTCAATCCCTTATTTGAACCCTTAGGGGGTGAATTCTTAAAAACCATGAAACACGTGTTCAATGAAATATTTTTAAGAGTTGGAATTTCAAATTTTATAAAAATCGGTACAGATTCAATTTTTTTTTCATACAAACTTTCAACCCATATTTCATCCCTTTAGGGTTAAAATTTTTAAAATTCCCTTCTTAGTGGATGTCCAGAATATGAAAACAAACATCTGCCCAAATTTCACGTTTCTACCATCAGCGGTTACGGCTCTGCGTGCGTCTTACCTCAGTCAGTCAGCACAAGTCCTTTTATATATGTAGATGTTGAATTATTGATTTTGCAAAATTATATTTTTCGTGGAACCATTGTTTTGGGAATGGATACTACTATGCCTATAGGAAATAATTGCCCTACTGTAAAAATATTAAGAAGGAGAGATGCCTGCAGTGTAGTGTAAGTAAGTAACTTAGACTATAGAATTATAAAAGTCGCATTTTTCTTTGAATTGTTGTCATATTTATAATATAATATTTTATTGATGCTGGACTTTGATTTAAAAGTAATTAAATATTTATATTTTTTTAACACATACATCAGTATGACATCGTGCCGCCAAACGGTATCACCGTGTTCCGGTACGCAGCTAGTAGTAGCCTAAGTGGAGGTTGGATCTGTACAGTTGCATCTTGACAGAAAGCAGTTTGGAGCAGCTGATTGTTGCGGCACTGGGTGTCTGGCTCTAGAGCTTAGCGGGATCCCAAGCACGGTGCATCGCTGGCCGAGCGTAGGCAGTTGGGGGCCCAAGTAGCGGGTAACCACCATTACGTTGTACTTGGACAAGTCACAGACAAGAGCATTCTGCGTTCCTTTCCAAGCCCCATATATACTTTTTATAAGTCCTATATGCTGGCTGCATAGATGCTAGTATCTGTAGTTAAGCGACCGTAAAATAAAATCATACTATTTATCTTGCATAACATTATGTGAATCAAAGCTATACTTTTTTTAGGCTATTATGTATCATATCGGCAAATCTTTCATCATTCAATTATATCAGCTGCTCTCCACGCTTAAACAATTAGCAACGAAGGTAACACTATGGTTCTTTCTATATAGAATTGTAGAGGCCCTAGGGGCATCTATCCTCTGAAAATTCGAGGCGACTATCCTTTTAGCTACGGAGAGATACATAGATACTCTATTAAATTTTTAGAAAAATAAATACAAAAAATCTATGTTTGTCTATCTCTTAAATGTGTTCGTAACGCTCCAATCTAATAAAGTGATTCAAATAAAATGTAAGTCTTTGCTACTTATAATATAAAAAAGCAATGAACATTTATATTTTTAACTTTCAAACATTATTTGTGGCTAATACGTTCTTCTATAAAAGAAACAAAAACTTTCGCAACGTATGTTTATAAAAATGGGGGGCGCATGTATAATATATTTAGAAAACCTATTCACAATTTAATAATTGTAAATAGAATTTTTAGAAATTGGTCCATCTATCCCAATGGGGCATTTATATCGATTTTACCCTCTGTGCTTAAAAATGTACAAAGCACTGAATGGCACTCAGTGTTTCTCACTTATAAAGCTGAAAGCACTCAGGTGTTCAAATGTACATACATATACACAACTAAAAGTTCATGTAAAATATATAGGAATGTTAAAAAAATGCTAACATTCATATGGAAAATTTCAAAAGCGAAAAACTCATGAGAAAAAATATTTCGAAGGAATTTTATAAATACTAAAACTACCACTACTACTAATACTATAACTACTACTGCCCCTTTTTTAAACTTGATCGCATCTTAATCAATTTACTTTAGGCACGCAGTAAATAAAAATAGTAAAGTATTCTTATCCATAAAAGTTTAGATGTAGACAGCAAACATGGAAAATGCAAAAAAATATTTGTTGCAATTAGCTTTATTCCGGTAAACAGATTTTAACATAATTTAATTTTAATTCTAAATTTCTAGGGCATATTTAAAAGAAACACCATATCTACATATATATATTGAAGCCAGACTGTTAACCCGATAGGTTATCGGTTCAATTCCAACTCGAAGAAATAAAATATTTAATACTTGCATTTTCTACTCTGGTGTCGAGGCAAAGCGCGGCGTTGAGTCGCGCCACTCACTCTCGCGGAAAATAGGGAACGGAGTGTCTTAACACTAGATTCCCTCTGCCTACTCTGCTGTGCGGGAAATACAGCGTGACGCTTATAGAATAAAACTATTTTAATGCTCAATCATACTAAACTACTACTTACTAATATAACACTTACCTTTCGCTTAGCTCTAACAACTTGGATTTGATGATGTGTGCATTCGCCTATAGTTCTGCCTCGAAGAGCTGCACTCATTTGAGCGTAGGCCCACACCATCACTGACATTGGAACTACATATGTCACCGCTAAAAATACTAGATTATAGCTGTAACAAATTTCAAAATAGTTAAACTAAGTTTTAGAAGTAAAAAAAACTATGGAAGATTCAACTTATATTTAAAGTAAATACTTATAGTATTGATTACTAAAAAGGGTAACGCTCCTGAAAAGAGGCCACTCAACCTAAAAGTATTTCTACACTTGTTTAAAGTTTTAATCTTATATTTCTATTATTAAAAGCAATCTAAATATTTAAGAAAACGTATAAAGTCAGAAGATATCACAAGTAAACCAGTAAACGGACGATGAAATAACTTAAACTGCGAAGTAAATAAAGAATAAAAATGTGTAGTAAAGTAGCTAATATTGACTGTGAAAACATTTCACTCGAACTCGAACCCGAGAACTTCTATCAACGCATAAACTTTTGAATATATTTTAATTTCCCTTAGCATTAAGTATTTTTAAAACTACATAATATAGACTATTACATTTGATTTACTATATTTATGAGGCCAGTCGTAGCGCAGTCATAGCGCAGGCACAAAATTTCAGTGTAAAATCGACTGGTTGTGGGTTCGATCGCCACTCGAAGAAATTAGATATCTAATTAAATTTATATGTTCATTTCTTCGCTCTAGTATCGAGCCAAAGCTCGGCGTTGAGTTCCGCAACTCAACACGCAATGCCTCCAGAACTGAACAGAAAGTGGGGAACAGAATATCTTAACACTAAGTTCCCTCTGCCTGTCCTGCTGTGTGCGGGATACAGCGTGAAGCTGATTTATATTTATTTTTAATTTACATTTAGTGTATTTAGATATAAAACCTCCCTAAAATATAAATTAAAAATAAAGCATGTGAACACGTTACAACAAATAAAACATGTACAAATGTCCTATAAAACGGTTTGCAATCATTAATTAAGCTTACCAGTAATCCGTCTTCGAAGTGGGGTAGCTGCCATCCGGCCATTTTATAAAACATATCTCTCGTTCACCATTTATGTACCTTAGGATAGATATTAAAAAAAGTAAAGCCACATTTTTCTTAAAATATTTGTAAGCAAGCAAAGACAACGAGCGTACAGTTTAATTTAGAGATGTCGTCTTAAAAAAAGAGATTTTTTTTCTTTCTTTTATTTTATTATAGTATTTTTAGGGTTCCGTACCTCAAAAGATAAAAGAGAAACCTAACTCACTTTGTTCTCCGTTTTGTAACTGACTCCCTACTCTACTCAATAAAATATTTAAATAAAATTATTTAAATAATAATTTTAATACTTTAGTACCGCTCGTGATACGCCTAATATAAATAGAATCCTTTCGTAGTGATCGTAAATAATCCAAGTTCTTTTAGGTACAGTATTAATATGAAATGTATCATTAATTTAATATAAGTACAAATAAAATATATTATGATAAATAAAACGTAATAGTCTGTCCGTTTCAATCTCTCGTGATATTTCTTAAGAATATCGTAGACGTCCTATCCTCCTCTCTGTTATACTCAGTCATTACTGATAGTTATAACAAAGGGGGGATAGTGAGTGGCCCCGCACCCGCCATTTACCGTGGATTGCGGCGGATCGGCTCTGAACCCTCCGGGACGGATCGGAATAGTTCATATTTATGATTCTTATAATGCTTTTGCGAAAGATCAATTATTTAATAACTGATTCAAGGACCGAAGTCAAATAAACATACTTGCAATGGAGTTGAGATTATTATATGTAGGCTGTAACCATAATTACATGACATATAACTCTCTGCTTCACATATCAGATCGAACTCCCTACCGCTATTCGGCCGATTATGTAAATCCATTTCTGTTTGTTTCTTTAGAGGGCATTACATTAATATACCCATTTAACGTTCGTGTATCTTATAACTATATATTTACTTATCGTATCTTAATAATATTGAATTCTGTACGTATAATGTGATATGTTTATAACTTCCGTATGAATTAGTTAATATAGTATAATTCTTATTATAATTATTACCTTCGTGCTCTTATTATATGCCTTAGTTTTAATATCAATATAATTTATATTCACTGTTACTGTAACGCCTCTTTTGAACAGAACCGTCGTAGAATAACAAGGACAGCACACACCCTGCAGCTGTTTGTCTGAACTGACACTAGACTCAGAGTTGTGGTAATGTAATATAGAAATCATTAGTTGAAAATACTCAGTTATCGCTAGAACAGCCAGCGACTCCAAGTAGGCATGATTCTACAACCAGTTCAGTAAAATACCTCAGTGCTGACAAGAACTGGCGGAAGAAACTCAGCAGCAGAATCCAACACTACTAAAGCATTTCGCTTATACCAAATATGTCAGCACCAGTGACGCTCGGCTGTATATTATAAGTATGTCGTGGGCATCAGTCGATTGCGCATTATGTACTTCTACGATAAAACCAAGCGTTGGACAAATAAGCGGACACTACTATATATGTACACCAGAGCTGGGACATACAATAGCACCACACACCTATCCATCATACACTAAGTGTTAACGTTGACGCGCCGCAAGGCACCGCGAAACTATCTTAATATAATATATATAAAAATTAATGCCATAGAAATTCACTTAGCCAAGCACATTAGTACCAGCAAAGCCAAGCAGCAGTCGGTTGTGACTATATTAATTAATAGTAAAACAGGGTCAATGAACTCTAAAAGTCGTATAAATCGTAAATAATTAATATTTGGTTAATATCTAATATCTAAAGATATAATCTGTCAATATATTTAATATCATAAATGATATTTAATTAAGTATATTGACAGATTACCTTTATTGTAGCACATTAAATAGACTCATATGTTAAATATTTACCAATATATATAGAAATTACATTTATAAGTAATTATAATTCACCAAACCTATTTAACTCTCATTTTACAATTCACATACACGCATCTAAAAAAGATGGCGGCAGGCATTCTGCGTACTTTAATATAATTGTAATTTTACATATCTCATATAAACTTCTTCATGTATTTATTTCCATTTACTAAATAAATAATATTTATCTCTGGATATTGACGGCAATATTTGCATTAATATAACTCTTCTTTGTTTTAATAATGATCTAAAAAAACTTACCGACGAAATTTTCCAAAACAAACAATCGTAAATAGTGAAAGCACTTATAACTTATCTTAGTAGCCTCGAATACTTATATCACAATTAAAGACATAATTTCACTTGCTTTTTACATATAAGGTGTAACTAAATATATATTAATTATAAATTAAAACTTCTCTAAATATTTTTAACAGCCATCCTTCCTCAGACGCGTCCGCCATCCCCCCTCTCTTTCTTTCCTCTTTTCTTTTCTTGACTTTGACGTTGACAGTAGCTTATTCAGCCAACATGATATTTTACAATAAGTAAAATTACAATAATTAAAATTAGCGATTATGATATTATTTATTTAAAATTATAATACACAGTGATTAAATACAATTATCAAATTCTTTTTAATAAATATATTTTATATCTGCGTGTTTTACCTACGGTTTATTACGTCACTTTAATATTACTTGTGAACGGAACGCAAAATTAAAGAACTGAACTAAACTATTATTTTTAAGATTGTATTTATCTTAAGCTATAAATAAAATAATATTATAAATTATATTTTTTTTATAAATTATTATTTTTTAATTAATTATATTATTTACCTACACATTTTAGTTCTGGTACGGATCGTTACAGTTTGTCAGTCTGTTCAGACCATTTATCTCGAGATCACGCAGAGGGATCAGGCTGAAATTTACACCAAATATACAGGTCCACAGTCCCTTGGTGCCCAGAAATAAATCTATCTTCTAAAATCTAAATCAACGCAATCAAAAGATACGAGCATTTATGCATCGATTTTGCTGCATTTCTGTATCAAATACGCGTGGGGTATTTTCCGTGGACCAAAGGTTATGAAATCTAGCACAAAGTAAAAACTTACGAAACTAATAAAGGAAAAAATCCTAAATGTGTAAATTTATATGTATTTCATAAAAAAAAACATTAACAACTTATATATGTACTTAATTTCATACAAAATGAGTGCATGTCTATCTTTATTAGTTCTTATGTTATGAGTGTGAGTGAGTCCGACTCGCACTTAACCGTTTTTTTTTAAATAATATTTAAAACTGTTCCATATTTAAACTACTAGGGTAATACTATGAGTAATGAACCTTAATAAATCCCTTTCATAGTGAAGTTTGATTCTGCGAAAAGCTTACAATAAGATGGATACACTGTTGCATCACAATACATTCTCAACAATATTTCATTTCTTCATTGAGATTCTTATAAGGTACATTGAAAAAACTATATAAATTAAATAACTCTTTCGTTATTATTTAAACATTTTTAAAGTGTTATTCCACACTTACGAAAGAAAAATACTTATTTAGAAAACGCATTAAACGCTTGTTACAACTTATTTATGTTGTTAGTATCTCTGTAGGGAGATTTTTAGAAATTTCCGCTACCTAAAGATATTACTTACTTAGACTTATCCGCCGCAGAATAATCGTTTATTGGGGATCGGAATGTCTTAACACAAGGTTCTCTCTGCTTACCATGCTATATGCGGGATACAGTGTGAAGCTGACATACAATGTGTTATAATTTTAACATATTCAGCATACTTTAATACGAATATAAATTATTCAAATTAAATTCTGTATAATTGAGATAATAACATATCATTTTACTCACCATATTTTGAAACAATTATAAGAATAACTCACAAACATATATCATTCGTGTGCAATGGAAAGCCGAGTTAAGTATTCATTGTGTAATCAATCATACACGCTACACTCCGCAATGATTCTCATATTTTATCCATTTAATAAATATTTACTTTTATGTATGCTATTAGGCATACATACTATATACTAGTACCCATAAATCATTATTTGAGTAAATTCTTCACTTTTAATATAGACTGAGATCCCAGGGCCCCCAGACCTGCGTCATTTTAGCAAAGATGAAATGTTGAAGTTTAATACACAAATTATTGGGACCCTTTTAGAGGTAGCGCCAACTAAAGCACATCTACGTTAAAGTAGAACCGCTCTTATTTAAATATGTTTTTAAGAATAATGTAAAACAAAAATCCTTACACGCCACACGTCCTAAACGTTATTTTATTTAGGGGACTATATCAAATCCACTTATATGCACCCAGACTAATCCGATGGCTCAATCATTCTTCTAGAAGTCTGTCTATATATTGTACTTACTTTTAGTTGGCACTACCTCCGAAGGGCCCCCACTTTCAAGTTAGTAAGTACGCATACCGTCTTAAGTACATATTAAACTAACGATCCTCAAAATTTTCACTTTGCTAAAATTACGTAGGTCTGGGGGATATGGGATCTTAACTATTATACAAAGTACAGAGTAACAAAGGAGTAAAATATACAATGCTTATTAAACAAGATGGTTACAAGTTGATTTACGCACATTTTTGTCATTATATTATAATACGTAAATATTAAAAAATTACGTTAAATCATTTCATTTCATTTCTTCGCTCTGGTGCCGAGGGGAATGCGCGGCGTTGAGTTCCGCCACTCATGTATATTCATGATTAATCATGTATATTTAATACTAGCAACTTTCCCGCGGCTTCGTCCGCTTCAACTACACGAATACTTATTCAATACACTGAATTACTTTGTGTTTCAATAGTTTATGTTTGCAGCGCACTTATAGTGACTTTAAATAAGATAGTTAATCCCATCTAGAATAGTACCTATATCCAAAAAAATGCATTTGCAAAATTTGAGACTCCCTTCACTAGTAACGAAGTTTCATAAAAATTATCAACTCCCAAGAAGATATTGAATATTGCAAATTCCCTTCTTAACGAGCACCTACATCCTATAAGTAATGCACATGTATAATTTAAGACTGCTTCCACTTATAGTAACGAAGTTTCATACAAAATATCAACCCTAAAAACATCCCCTTAGAATAGTGTGAATTTCAAGTAACCAGAAAGTGAGATAATTCTTGAGAACAAAGGTAATAATATTCCTTCGCAATGTGCGCACACAGACGAGATTGTGAATGTGGCTTATCATACATCGGTCAAAGAAAGAGAAGCATCGGTATAAGAGTGAAGAGCACATCTCCGATTTTTAATTAATCGGTATGCATCGAAATCAGCTGTCTGTAAGCATACAGCGGATAAACCCAACCATTACATTAGGTTTGATCAACCCCACATCAAAAAGGAAAACTGATATATTACTAGAATGATCCGCGAGTCTATTTAAATACAAAAATATCCTAATTGCAATTGAGAAAACGATTAGAAACTTTATATCACCTGGGGCCCACTCATAATAATTATAAGTCTCAAACACCAGAGGGAGATATAGACAGCTCATTCTTCAAGGATCCAGGGCACTACACGAGGCAATTAAGAATTCGTTGGCGGCAGTTTGATATAACAAATATATGAACTTACAGACGGATACCCGTGACCACGGCACTACAGTAAAGTGTACAAAGCATCGGGTTTCTAAGAATGTATAAAACTAAATATACGTTATTAACCCGGTTATATAATTTCATTTAAAATGTGTAATAATCGCGAAATGAGATCTTATTAAAGTCAGTGTAACCATACGCATACAAATATTTTTTATGTAGACGTAGCCGTAACCGTAGCGTTTGGCGCTCCGTTCTCTCCGCCTACCCCGCTAGGAATACAGCGTAATAATATAATTGTTTGTGTACTTTTGTTACCAAGAATAAGTTAAATCGAATTTAATAAAACTTGTCGGTGTTTATAGACAAGTTATATTGCTATCAATTTAGCACAATTAAAAAAAACTAAATAATCAAGTTCACGCTGTATCGCACACGCAGTAGAGTAGGCAGAGGGAACCTAGTGTTAAGATACTCCGATCCCCACATTCGCCGCATTCGCCGATTTTTCAAAGCATTGCGTGTTAAGTGGCGGAACTCAACGACCGAGCTTTTGATTTGATTCCAGAACGAAGAAATGACAATATTAATAAATAATAATTTATTCCCTCGAGTGGCGTTCGAATCCACAACCGTCGCGTTACAGTCACACTCTTGTGCCCCTGCACCATGACGGCCTCATTTTAGCACAATTAATATGTAATGATAGCCTAGCTGCCCAAAAAAGCGCTGATTGGACGTGTTCATGTAGAACAAGAGAGCCAATGTACTAACAACCGAGGGCTTTACAGACCGTGCAAAGTGGAATAGGTTAAGTAGGAAGGCAAATCCTGGCCACATGTGCCGGGATTAATGGCAGGAGGAAAAAGAATAAGAATAGCCTAGCAGTAATACAGGAATAATAAGCTCTTATGCTCATGTTTTAATGAGAACTATAAATCAAAGATTAAAATTCAATACATAAATAAAACCAAATACTTAGTAATTTATATTTTCTTAACCATCACCCTTAACAGTTGTTGTTGATGTTGTGTACAACGTAGATGAGGCTAATAGCGGCAATAAAGTTAATAAGCCCTTGTTAGAAGTACTATTAAGAAGATTAATAGTAAAATTGGGCTACAACTCTATACAGTCTGGTGTCTTCATCGTTTTGGCTATGAAAATTTAAAATATTTTTGTTTCAAATTTAAAAATGTCAAGAAAAATAAAAGATTTTTGAAATCTATTTCAGTTCAATAATAACATGATTTGAACGCAATTTGCATAACTGTAAAGTTTCACATGCGTTCGTGATCCTTTTGGGTTGTGTCTTCGCCAGATTATGGAATCACTCCTTTAAGAAATAGAACTGCATTTCAATTTATGCGCTTGATTTTAGATTTTAACCAAAAAATGTTTAGAAATATATTTTATACAAATATTTAGATGGCCTTAAAATGGATATTTCAAATAAACGACATTTTGGAACGACAATTGCTTTTATGGTTGTGTGATTTTAACAAATAATTTATTTTTATTGTGATTTATTTACAATTTTATTTCACTGATCAGTAATAAAATATCTAGATAAACAGACAATATATTATTGAATGATAAAACGGAACATGGATCGATAATTCATAGCAGTTATGAAAATAAAAATAATATATGGTGAAAGAATAGCATAAATTAATTCCTTATTTGTATATATTTGTTTAAAATATCAATGTTACATCATTCTCACAATATTGATATTCTCATGCGCTGAAAGTTTCAAAGGTCGTTATATTAAATCGATAAGTTTGAAACTTGTTAGCAGTACTGATACTGTGGTTAATATCGATCATGTTTACAAAAGCTGCCATGCATATGAGTTTTATAAACTACTTTTATAACTACTTCTAGTTTCTTCGTAATATTTTAAAGTTTATTAGAGTTCCGTAAAACAAAAGGAAAAGACGATATTCGTATAGGCCACTTATCTCAATTTGTCGTGGAAGTATAAAGCTAAAATTATTATTAAACATTTAAATCTATGATCCATTTGGACCACAGAAAAAAATGAGCTTCTTAGTCAAGGCGGACAACACATACGAGCGCTTATTCATAGTTTTTATGAAATTCGCCTCGTAATCAAAACGATAGGGTGTTTCCCGTGGACCTTCAATTCTGAAATGTATATAGAACCCCCGATCGACGAATCTGATCCACACTTGACCGGTGTTTTATTATTAAATATTTAAATGCAGCTATAAATTTTGAAGTACAATAATCTTGCTAAGTAAAATATAATTTGAAAAATTAACTACAATAAAAATCAATATTAAATTATGTACCTTAGTTGTGTGCAACATCACAAAATGATTAGATATTTAAATCCTAATCGAGTAACCATAGACAGACATACATGTACATCTACGACTTTTCTTCGAACTTACTCTTTTACTTATAACTAGCGGCTCGCCCACGGCTTCGCTCGCTTAAAATACATGATTACTGATTTAATAAGCACAATCGATTGACAACTATAATGAGTTCTAATATGATTTTTTTTACGACATTATCGTCAAAGAATTTTTGATTGTTTTAAATAAAAAAATACGACCATTGTTGATATTTGATATTTATAAAATATACATAAAGCTAATTATGTATTACACGTATATATTTTTGTAACTTTTTGTTCTTTTTACCTATATAATATACGTCTCATCATAATTCTAAAACTCTGTTAAATGTGCTGATGTCAGTGAATAATTTAATTTAGGTTGTAGAATTCATAATATTCTTTGTAAAATAACTGTATTAATTGCATATTAACTCCTATACAGTTTTTAAATTAGTTACATATATTATATGAACGAACCAACCAAAATATCTTTGTATTTACTTGATATTTCTTTCAAGATCGTTCTTTATCTCTGTGTTGAATTAAAATAAATTAAAATTAGCTTCACGCTGTATCCCGCACATAGCAGGGTAGGCAGAGGGAACCTAGTGTTAAGACACTCCGTTCCCCACTTTCTGCCGAATTCTGGAGGCATTGCGTGTTGAATGGCAAAACTCAACGCCGCGCTTAACCTCGACACCAGAGCGAAGAAATGGAAATATAAATTTAAGTAAATATTTCATCTCCTCGAGTGGGGATCGAACCCACAACCAGTCGGTTTTGCAGTCACACCACGTGCCGCTGCGCCACGACCGGCCGGTTGAATTAATTACGACTTAAACTTAACTGTTATGATTTATGAAGGTAATCTCCACTAACAATTCAATTTTGTTTACTTTATTGTATAAAATATTATATAATAGTGCTTCAAAAATATATATTTTTATCAACAATCATATAACCCAGACGTTTCGAACGTCATTCTTTAGCCAGGGTCATACCAGCGCGATTGCTGTATAATATTCGCTGGCAAGCTAATGCCTTGAGTTCATTCAAATGACGATAACTTTTTTTTTAATGAACCGATTTTGATGAACCAAACTTTAGAACCTAAGTTGAATTAAAACAAAGCAATTGGTGAAATTTTCAAGTAAATCGGTTCAGTAGTTTCAGAGAAAAATGCGGACAACAATATGTCGACAGACAGACAGACAGACAGACAGACAGACAGACAGACAGACAGACAGACAAGTTCAAAAAAAATCTTTTTGCTTTCTATTATTCTTTTTAAGTGTCCCTCTATCCATTTCAGTCAAAATTACTAAATGTACAGACAAAATATTTTTACTGTCTTATTATATATAGAGATTATATAAGGTATGAAGTTAAATTACTATTGAGTATAAAAAAACAGTTTCAAAGATATAACTAACAAAGCGGATCAAACAACATACTTGCGGCGTGACCCAAAATAAATCGCATTACGTATTTAAAGGTTATTCGTAGTTTACTGTATTGATTATGGAATCCATTAAACGTAAATCTCGACAAGATGTAATGTAACAATCTTTGTTCTTTAGCGTCACACACAAATACATGTGTATATATAGGGGAGAAGGGGGCACGTTCGAACGATTTTTAAACTTTGTGTCATATCTAAAAATTCTACAGTTTTTAACTTCTTTACTATTTCACAATGCTTAGTCCAACTATTGTGCCACACAATCGTAGCATCGTATGTAGAAAAATATATAAGGTAAAGGTGCAATATCAACTTTAGTAGTAGTAGTCAAATGTTCAAAGCTGCCCCCCTTGCGGGGTAGCTTTGAACATATATGGGGCAGTTTTGAACTATCATCGAATTTAATGAAATTAAAAGGCTTATCAAACTTTTAAGTAACTTTATTAATAAACTTAACATTAGAAACGGTGGAGATCAAATATCAGTACCATGTTAACTTAAAAAAATAATATACCTAGTTTAATATTGCGATTGTACTAGTACTAGTGTTAAATAACTTTAATATTATTAATAAGCTTTAAAAAACGAATAAACAAAGAAGTAGCTTTGGCTTCCTAGAAGTAATGAACATTATGGGATCAATCATAGAATAAATCTAATATTATGAAAATAAAACCAAATATTTTTTAAATAAACAGCTTACTACCCTAATTAGAACTTAGAAAAATTAAATTTAAAGGAAAACATGGATGTAATATGTGACGTAACCAACAACTGAAATTGGGGGAAGTAGTCTACGTAAGAAATAAAAATCAGCTTCACGTTTTATCCCGCACACAGCATGGTATGCAGAGGGAACCTAGTGTTAAGACACTCCGCTCCCCACTCTCTGCCGAATTCTGGAGGCATTGCGTGTTGAGTGGCAGAACTTAACTAAATAAATATATAATAAATTTAAGTAAATATTTCATCTCCTCGAGTGGAGATCGAACCCACAACCAGTCGGTTGTATAGTCACACTTCGTGCCGCTGCGCCGTGACTGGCCTCAAGTCTAGTCTACGTAAGACTTTTGAAAAACTAACGTAGCACTTGTCCTCTTTCTCAAGAAAGAAAAAAAAATACAAGCTACTTTTTTATTATTCACAGATGATGAGACATTTGCTAAAACGAAGTCTCCAATATTTATTAAGTTGTAGTCTAATTCCATTTCGTAGTCTTCATACGCACAGATTTCAGTATCTTCATTCTCTTCACAGTAAATTGTCACTTCTTCTTCTGATGCCAAATGCATTTTTGAGTCGGTTTCTTGTGAAGAAAAGTTAATTATAGTTTTGTTTTTCTTTCGTGGTATTTTTTTACATATAATAATATTCAAAACTGCCCCCTTTGTTTTGTTCAAAGCTGCCTCAGTGGTAATTAAAAAATTACAAACGTTTTTTTTTTCAAATAAATGTTTAAAAATTGTAGTGATTACTAGTTTATTGCATGATATATGAAACATTCTAACTAAAAGAGGAAAAAATAAAACCATATACCTTGAATTGGATCCCTGCGATCCTTACGCGTTTATTTAAAAATGCATAAAATTTTACTCAAAATCAAACACTCCTCGTAACTCAACAACTGGTTCTCATATATCAGCGGTGACAAGTGACACGAGTGCAGATTAGTGCTGTCACTACTCAAAAAAAAACTACCAAAATTTCTTTTTAAAATAGCTCTGTTAACACATATTTTCAAAGGTGCCCCTGTTCAAAGCTACACCCCCCCCCCCCCCCCCTATATACATATGTATTTATGTTTCATTAGCCGTCATTTATTTGATTTATATATATATATATATATATATATATATATAGAAGGTTATTATGATCGGATCCATCGGAAACCACGTCCGCGTTAGCTGCAGGCTGCGGTGTTAGTAATAAAACTGTTTAAATCCACTTGAACCAAATTGGGAACATTAGAAAGCTTGAGAGATAAGGCCTCACGAATTGAGTGAAGCTAACTGGCAAACGTGCGTCGACTGCAGCGTTACATTACCTGTGATGAAAAATAGATTCTCTACGATAATTGGAAGCGCTCATCACAACGGCTGGACCCTGGCAAGCTAGCAAAATCCTGCCCCAAAACAAGTTACATATAAGCGGTATATATATATATATATATATATTTATTTATAACCATGATGGAAAAGCTAGGTTCTAAACGACCGAGGCTGATCAATGGCTCTACTAGACCACACACTCCACAACGGAAAGCTACAAAATTAGAGAGTGAGAATTGCGTTGACTTAGAGGCTTGATTTCTCTGTGCTTCAAGGGACTGTAGATTTGAACAGATGACGGACAACAAAGTGATAATAATATATAATCCGTAAGGGTCCGTTTTTTTCTTTTGAGGAAGGAAATAATAACACAGATTACATGCCTACTCTTTGCTCTCGATTTACTAAATTATTTATTAGACTACTTAGATTTATCAGTAACATTTTTTTTTAATTCTTATACCGATTTAATACCATACAGATTCTAATTTCATATAAAATATATTATATTAATCATACAAGGTGTGAAAACGCCTGTATTTATGTATTTTTTTAATTAAAACACGCCGAGTCATTTTTATTTTAATTTTTATTTTTAAGATTAGATCCCTAATTTTTCAATAATTTCTTGACAGGTACAATGTATGTATAAAAAAAGCTGTAAAGTATATTATACAGCCTAATTAATTGACAGGAAAATATGAGCTAAGTTTCAATATGGCTTATTGCTATACTATTATAAATAATATAATTTAATAATAATAATAAAATACTAATATTATTTAATATATTTTATATGTGTTATAAATTAATTATGAATTATTTTACTTAAAGCTCCATTTTTTCATTTCATTCCCTATATTTTGTTAAGAGTATTAGAAGTTGTGGCCAGTCAGCACAGGGGCACAAGCGTGCTACACACAAGGTTGTGGGTTCGATTCGCATTCAAGAAAATAAAATATTTAATATTTTCATTTCCTCGCTCTGGTAACGTGGCAAAACCGCGGCGTTGAGTTCCACCACTCAACACGCAAAAGCGAATGCAAGGTTCTCTCCGCCTAACCTGCTATGTGTGGGATACAGATTTAAGCTAAAAATGTATATATGTATATCACGTTGCTACTTACTTTTTTGTATATGTATCCGAATAGAGTAAATTAGGCAGCGCAAGGAGAGCACTCGCAAACCATACAGTGAGTAAAGCTGCGCGTGCGACGCTGCGGCTCAGTCTGTGCTGAAGAGGCTTCACTATGGCCACGTACCTGTTAAAAGGCCGAAGAAATATATATGACAGTGTCACTCTTATAATAATAAGGTTCAACAAAAAAGATAAAAATAAAAAAAAATCTTATTTTTCTAACTTTTGAATGGCAAAAGTTTTTAAAAGCCTAGACACGGGGAAAGTTTAAATAAAAACTTTTAACGAGTGCGTCGCTATAATTTTGACAACGACGTAACTTCTCTTGTGGTTAATATAAAGATTTTTTCTGTTCACGTTTTTATATACATGAAGATTAAAATATAAGTAAATAATACCATTTTGCTATATTTCACATTGCACTAAATATGAGGGAAACGTAACTATAAATAAATCTTCCTTATATTGGATGCGATGCACTTTAAACTATAAAGTTAGTGTAGATAATCTAAGCTTACTCTCAACTCCTGAGTGAAGCCAAAGAAAGTCGATTTTAATATTAATATTATATATACATAGGCCACAGCAAACTGAGAATAACTCAAACAATAAACCAGTCAAACATTCATTACTCGGTATAAACATTAAAACTAGCAAATAACACTGTAGCTAGCTGCTTTTATGTTTCTAATGAATTCCGAACATAGAAGGGTAGGTAGAGGGAACTTGGGAACCTAGTGGTAAGACACTCTGTTCCAATTAAGACATTTCCGTTCCCGTTCGAACGATTAAAGGAAAATATTTAATATCTCATTTTCTCAAGTGAGAGCCGAACCCACAACCTGCCGCGTTACAATCACACGTTTGTGCCCCTGCACCACGACTGGCCACTGAACAATTGAAAATGTTATTTTACTAAAAATAAATATATACTAAGCCACTAAAGTCTATAACTATATAATTTTCATATCAATATGCCTACTATATATATTGGTGTATAAAATAAAACGTGTAGAAAAACATATTGAAATTTATAAATTAATATTTTTATAAAAATTTGCTAGCCAAACGCTTCCGTTTTTTTAAAGCACAAGGGTTAGATATAAAGTCTACTCCAGTCTGCAAAAAACAGCCTTTAAAAGTTCCACATAAACGAAACTTGGCTTTATTAATTAATTCAGACCCGTCGGACTTAAGCTAACAAGATAAACAAAAAAATATGTAAAATATATTTTTTTTAAATATAAATTGTATTTATAATGTTCGTGGTAAATTTGAATTTAGTGAATGTTAATTCACCACCACCACTAAGGCACGATGGAGTGTCTTAACATTAGGTTCCCTCTACCTACCCTGCTGTGAATGTATCACGATACAGCGTGAAGATAAAGCTGAATGTCAATTAGGGAAACTTAGTATCGTTTTATTACTCTTTATAAGCACATTTATAAGAAAAGTTATACTCGTCCTGACAGAACTAAATAACGCTCTTTATATACTGGTCAAAAAATATAGTATTTTTGGTTCTTTATTAGTGTCGTACATAGCAGGATTAGGTACTCAGCACCAGAAACAGATATGCCTGCACTGCATTAGGAACACGTGTGCGTGTTAAGTGGCCTCCATGTCACACATTGCCTACCAGAGCGGGGAAATTAAAATGCTTTATTCCCTTCTCAATTCAGTGAGAATCGCATCGTCCACAAGTATCGCATATGCCAATACTATACTATATAATCATAAAGTTCATTTTTTTTTCAAAGTTCAAGTGACATTTAAATATACAGATAAAGCAATATCGCAAATACTTAACTATTGTGTCTTAGTTTGGATAAAATATAGAAATGACTTCTACTTTACTTGAAGTTATAGAAATACTAGTATGCTAGATTTCGTTACTATATGAATTCTGAAATTTTTTTAGTACGCATCATGCCCACATTAAAATCAATTTTACACAATAAATTTTCAAATGAGTGGTCTGTAAAATTTATGAAATGCTTTCTTTTAGTAAACTTTACGGTTAAAATTAATCTTATTACTATAAAATGGTTTATGCAAAAGAAACTGAAATAAATAAACATCCAGATATTTTCTATACAATCGTATGGCTGCATTGAATTCGTTTACAATAGCTACTAAAAACAACCCAAGGTAATTGCGAACCGTAGAAAGCATTTGGTTTACAAATTGTCTGATTATCTGGCAACCTTCACGAAAATTAGATTCACGAATGGTCGTACGTAGAAAATAATGAATACTAACATTGATAGTCATTTAAATTTTAAAGCATATTAGTTAGATTCAAGTCTATCATACATACATACAGGTTTTTTAAAACTTCATGCTATATCCTGCACACGTCAGGGTAGTCAGGGGGAACCTGGGAACCTAGTGTTACACCGAAAACCGAACCTACACTTCGGCTCCCCATTTTCCGTCAAATACTGGAGACATTGCATCTAATAGTCCATTTAATATAATGGTGTTCATATCGCTATATTATTTATCTTCTTGAAATTTGGAAATATCGACATAAGCTTAGAACACAACTTAAAAATAATAATATTATAAATAACTCGAAATAACATTAATATTTGCATTCGTTTAATATTATTATAGTCAAAAATTTTAATACATTCGTTATTTTAAAATCAGTATTATTTGAAAAAAAATATAATTTATATATTTTCAAACATATCACAAGATAAAAATAAAAAATTAACTGTGTTATACAATATAAATAAGAATGTTAGTCGCAAGCTCTGTACGTATGTGTATGTTCCAATTCTTCTCACGTGGCGACTTGAATGGTTGAGTAGACAATATAGAACTTATGTTTTGTATATTAGTTCTATATTGTTCTCAGTAAAATGACAAATAGAATCTAATTTGTCATACAAACTGCGTGAAAGAACTTTAAATATAATGGATGCGTAACCTACTAAAATTGTTAACTTTTTTAACTTCACATAAATCCTATATTTGAAGAACCTAGTGGTCTCACGTTTAACATTTCACCCATTTTCGAGAGATTAGGAGATGAGTTGCGGATCTAAACGCCGAGCTCAACACACAAAACTCACAATTTTTTTTAGCAGTATCACACTATTTCTAGCTTTGTACAATACGCAGAGATAAACTAGTGTTAAAACGCTTTACTCTTTTTTACTTAACATGATACATATTTTAATATTATAACATTTTCATTAATCCTCATTTATTATTAGTTTCAGCTTCACATTGTAACCCACGTGTAATAGGGTAGACAGGGGAAACTAGTGTTAAGACACTCCGCTAACTTCTTTTCGCTGAATTCTCAAAGCATTGCGTATTAAGTAGCAGAACTTAATGCCGCGAGCGAAGAAAATAAAAATATTAAATATTTAAATTCCTCAATTGGGAATTGAAACTTAAACCTGTCACGTTTACACTCAAAGTTTAGTGTCCCTACGCCACATCTGGCCTCAAATGTTTGTTAAAATATTAGTTATTGAACTATTCGTATTATACCTATACAATGACATACTCACCTATCCACAGTAATAGCAACAAGGGTAAAAACGCTGGCCGAAACTGTTAAATTGGCCGTAAAATTGCTTGCTGTACAGGTAACAGAGCCGAAAGGCCAATGGGCTGTGACTAGAAACACGAAATTTGGTGCTCCATTCAGTGTGGCCATGAGAAGATCCGCTACCGCCAGGTTCACCAGGAAGCAGTTCGTCACCGTCCGCATTCGACGGTGAGCTGATAACAAAGAAATATCGACTCAAATAAAAAAAAAACATAAAAATTGTTACAATAAGATATCCTATTATGCAGCTTCATGCTTTATGCTGCATAAAGCATAGCTGAAGCTAAGTGGGTAAATGAAAATAATTAATTCTTTCGAGTAGGGATTGAACCTATAATCATTAGGCTTACAATCAGCTGTCCCACTACCCCACGATAGCCTCCGGAATAAAAATCTGTTTTTTTAGCATCCCACAGATAACAGGGTAGACAGAGGACACCTAGTTTTAAGACACTCCGTTTCCTAATTTCCGAATTCTGGAGGCACTGCGTGTTGAGTGGCGCAACTGAAAACCGCGCTTTTGTCTCGACATCAGAGCAAAGAAATAAAGATTTGAAATATTTAATAGAATCGAACCCACAACATATCGTGTTAAAATCACACCCCCCTTGTGCTCCTGTGCCAAGACTGAACTGCGTAATCTTTTAATTCAAAATATTTAAATTCTAATATCTACAGTAATATTACAATATACAACACACTCAAATGAATGAAAAGCTTATCCATACAGGATTTTATTAGCTTTTTTAATTTAACTAAAAGCTAGGCATCTGTTAAAAAAGAGAAATATAGCGAATCGAATACTAAAAAAGAAGGAATAAAGGAAACATTGCATATGTGTCCGAGTAATTCTCTAATCTTATTTTTTCGAACTCAAACACGTACACGCGATAAGGAAGCTATTTTATTACTATTGACCTTTTCCATTCAACATTGTATTGCCGGAGACAGTTTGTGTTTAGTTATTTCTTTGCTAATAGAATTTTTTGTGAGCCAAATTCAATATTAAGTTTAGATTAATTAAGAAGATTACAATGAAATACAATTTAGAATTCAATTAATAAACATTGGTAAGAATAGTAGTAATAACAAAAAAATTCTAATGAAATGTCATACGATCTATTTATACTAATATTTTTAAGTAATTTTAACTCATTGTCGAGTGTTGAGAATCATCGCCGGATTTGTTAAAGCTGTATAACTACTTTGGCGAGGCCAGTCGTGGCTTAAAGACAGAAGTGTGTGAGTGCGTGTGAATATTTAATATTTTCATTTCTTCGCTTTAGTGTCGAGGCCAACCGCGGCTTTGAGTTCCGTCACTCAACACGCAATGCCTCCAGAATTCAGCGAAACATGGGGAACGGAGTGTCTTAATACTAGGTTCCCTCTGGCTACCCTGCCGTGTACGAGATGTAGTGTGAAGCTGAAAAAAACAAAACAAAGAAAAAAAACTACTTTGACCAAGTACTTTAACCCATAGCCATTGCCTACAGTTCGACACACCCCATTTTCGCGAAATAATATTCTTTCCATAGTAAACATATATATGTATGTACCCATAAAGATTCAAAATCCCTTTATTACGTACGTATAATAAAAACCTTTTGTTTATTAGGCATTACAACGCTACTTTATCTCTTGTCCTAGAGACTAAATAAAGTTCATTTTGGCTTAAATAAGCATTTTCATTTCACAAAATTAAACTGAAATTAGACAATGTCAATTTGTCAGGGACATCTCTTAATTAATCTATAGAGCTATTAACTACTACTACTACTGTTAGAAATATTTTTTTAGCTTCACGTATCTCTCGCATATAACAGTATAGAACCAAGACACTAAACTTTCCACTCTCCTCTCAAATTGGAAAAATTGTGTTTAGTGGATACCATCCAATCTAATCCAAATTTTGTCTTACAATGGAGAAGAAATAGATATAAATTAAATATAATAATTTATTTGAATAGTAATTGAACCCACAGTCATCACTTTAACAGTCAACCACTACTACTCTGCCATGATGATGATGATAAAGAAACATTATATTACTAGGTAACGATATAATCAATTTTGTTCATTATTTTTTTATTTTCAATTTTATTGACAATCTTAATTGATTTTTAGATAGTCATTTAATTAATAGCAATGCAACTAATCAATATTTATAAATGTATCAAGTTCACGTTCATGGGGTACGGAGTGTCTTAACACTAGGTTCCTTCTGCCTACCCTGCTGAGTGCGGGATACAGCGCAGCTTCACGCTGTATCCCGCACACAGCATGGTCAAGTCGGTTATCAAGTTCATACGTACCTAAAACAATCCATATTACTAAAGTATTTCCAATGATGGCCAGCAGAAGCATAATGGCGAACACTATGAGCCACGCCAGCTGACCCCACCACGGGGGACTGTACGGTCTCCTCCCCATTCCCATACAATTGCCAAGTGTGATTCTGTAAAGAAAAATTTAAGAAAGTTACATATTTTTTTTATTTATCGTAATCTCTTGCTGTATGACGATAAATAACTTTATTCTCCACTTTTCGCTCGCGCAGTTTCCACCATAATGTATATTAAGTGTGCATTTGATTTACTTTCTTTTGTGAATACCGAATTTGAATCCATTACATTTATATTCAACCAGGAATGTTATCAATACGCTACGATGGATAATGTTTTGATAAATTTATCTTAGTAGGGGAGAGTGGGGTTGGTTTTAACGGAGGTAAGAATTAACAAGCTTCTTCCCGCCAAACGTAATGAATCAAAAATATGATACTCGGTTTAAAAATATTGTATACACAGCTGAACATGTCTTGATTTGTCTGTTGTCACTCTATAATTTTAATTCAGAAAAAGAAGCCATAATGGCTGATTATTTGATAAAATATGTTAATGTTTATTTTGAACTGCTACCTGATGATAGCAAGAAATCTGAATGTTAACATTTGTAGCTTATTAACTTATTAAGATACCTAAAAACTGCCTAAGAATAAAATGTTTATTATAACTTCAGACATTGAGTTAAAAGGCTGTGTTTAATATTTGTAGCTTATTGATATTAATCTTACATAATTAAAGATTGTCTAAAATAGAAAGTTTATATTTAGATATTCCTGTAAAGACTGTGTATTTATAGCATTGGATACATTCAAACTGTAACAATTGTTGATTGATTGGTGATTTAAAAGAGTATATTGTTTAGTAGTACTTGATTAAGATTTTTAAGATTATTAATAACAAAAAAAAATTGTTCATGTTACTTAGTTTAAGCATTAAGTTTTAAGTATTTTATTAAGTTTTATATATTAATATTTGTAGTCTAAAAATATTTTTGCGTTTAATTATTGTTAATTAATGTAGCTTTTAAAGAATAAGAAAGTAAATAATTTAAAAGTATCGATTTATGTAATCTTAAAAGTATTAAAATATTTTGATTAATATATATAACATTTTATTTTAATTTTTGAAAGGATTTTAGTCTCTGTTAATAATTGCCTCTTACATTAATACTAACCCTAGCTTTGTTACTATTTACCCCAGATGCGGGGTCGGTATTAACAAATTACATTTTTAGTTTTGATGTCTCTAATTTTTAGTTTTGATGACTCTATTTCTGAAGTTACTTACCTAACTGATAATTTTAATTACTAATATCATAGCTGAATAGGCAGAGGGAACCTAGTTAACATTAGGTTCCCCTGTCTACCTTCTTGTGTGCGGAATACAGCGTGAAGATGACAATTTTTTAAAAAAATCACTATTATTAGAAATATAAACTTATCATATAAAAATTGTTAAGACCAGCCCCGCTCTCCCCTACCATTAAAACACAAATTTTAAAAATAACATATTTGCTTAATGAAGTAAACAATTTAATATATTGTTTGTTGCCCGCCTAATATAATATTTTCTAGAAAGCACAAGAAGTCATATCAAAGTTTAAATTCAAACAAATCGTAGAAACTGTTACCTGGGCAAGCAATATTGCCCTTGTTAAAATTAACAAGTTTTGAGAATAGTTAAGCCAACCGTTTTAGCCCCTTAATAAAAGTCATAATTTAAGATTAAATCTAATTAAATTAAATCAGCTTCACGCTCTAGGCAACTTAATGTTAGGCTCCGCTCCGTTCGTCACTTTCTGCCTACTAAGAAATTAAATATTAATTTATATTTCCATTTCTTAGCTCTGGTGTCGAGGCAAAAGCGCGGCGTTGATTTACGCCACTCAACACACAACGCCTCCAGAATTCGGCGGAAAGTGAGGAACAGAGTGTCTTAACATTACGTTCCCTCTGTCAACCTTGTTGTGTACGGGATACAGCGTGAAGCTGATTTAATTTTATTTTTTTTAACGCGAGTCATTTGGGTTTGATTTCCATTCAGGGAAGTGGGTAACAGTAGGTGCAAATTTCAGAAATCAGATTAGTTATTCTTAAGACTAAGTATGCAATACATTAAAATTATTGATTAATAATAATTATTTCATTATTATTAATGAATATCTAAGGGCGCAGTAGTGCGTCAACCTGTCAAATTTGGCTCATATATTTAGACCCGTGACATACATATATGCATCAAATTTCATAAACACAGTTCAATTTATTAGTTGTTATAAAATGTTTTATATTGTTAAAAATACATTTATAATAATAATATTATATAATATTAACGTATAATATTAAAACTTGGCACCCATTTATATCTGAATTTTTTTGTCGTTGAACAACCAAGGCATATATCATAATATTGGACTTGGCTCACATTTTACATTTATGTTTTTGATGGGATATGTATATTACTCGAAATTAAATAAATAAACGTGAAATATGAAGGTGGAAAAGCGTGGGCTTTAAAGTTAAATATTTTTGACGCTTTCTGCGAAAGGAAATGATTAAATATTCGATAACTCTTTCTTCTTAAAAGATATCGTCGAAATATTAAACGGGCTCCTTTATTTTGTAATTTTATACCTTAGAGTGTTTCTTTGACAAGCTTAGGGGAAAATAAATGATAAATTATTGCACTTTTTTTTTACTTCCGCCTACCCTGCTATATGCAGTCTCCATTCCCCACTTCCTGTTCAAATGTGATATTGCGTGTTGAGTGGCGGAATTCAACGCTGCATGTTGTTTCAACAAAACAAAAAATTCTATATTGAAAATTATTAATTCCCGCGACTCGAAATCGAATGCACCACGATGGGTTACATAATAAATAATCTGTCTATACGCGCAACATAAATAAAATTTTAACAAATGCTCGTAATCAGTGCGATAAAATGAAAATATTAAATATTTCATTTCGAGTGGGAATCAAACTCAGAACCTATTGGGTTTACAGTAGCACGCTCGTGCCCTTGCTCCACGACTGTATTCAAATAGGAGAGATGTGTTAATGATAAAAGAACGGTTAAGTGCGAGTCGGACTCGCTCACCGATGCTTCCGTACCAATTTCAGGATTATAGGTCAACGGGAAGAACAACTTACAAAGTTGGCTAAGTTAAGTTGGCGGGCACATGACCTTATTTTGTATGAAATGAACTACAAATATAACTTTGTAATGATTACTTTTTATGAAATACCTATATTTTTTTCCTTTATTTATATTGTAAATTCAAAATTTATATTGTAAGTCCATGGGAGGTTTTTATTACGGCACGGATTTCATATAAAATATAGGAAAAATAAATAATATATAAATACTCGTATCTTGTGATCAATTTAAATTAGCAGCTTGATTTTTTTGTGCTTCAAGCGACCATAGAATAAAATGTATTACGTAAATTTCAGCTTGATAACACCACACGATCTCTAAATAAATGGCCTTGACAGACGGACAACAGAGTGACCCTATAATTGTTCCGTTTTAACCTTTTGAGGTACGGAACCCGAAAAACTACCAAAAAAAACATTTGTTTATTTATTTATTTACTTATTTATTTATTTATACACCACTTATATAAAATACACAAAAAAAACAGAAAAGAAAACAAATGTACAAAAAGGTGGCCTTATGGCTAAGTAGCCATCTCTTCCAGACAATCTTTAGGACAAAAAGAAACTGACATAATATTAAGAAGGTGGGTGGTGGACGTAGTTAAAAAGTATATTAATAAACAATAAATGAATTTAGATATAAACAAAACAATATACTGATATATAGATATTTCTAATATAATACAATACATAGACTAATAAACAATATACAACATACAGTAAAACATTGTATATATAGGTAATTTATGAAAAAGCAATTAATATCTTTATAAAATGTTAATTCAACAAGAGAATCCCGGTGTCGTCATAAAAATTGCGAAAGTTTCCAACTTCACGTCTCTACTAATTACTTAAAGACAGAGTTATATAAAAAGTTTTCTGATAAATTAATTTACATTCTGACGTTTTAAAGTGCTTACTCTGGATTCGTTTTAACAAGTGACACATAATTAACGGGAAGAAGTATTCCCCGTGATCAGCGTGATTGAGGGTTCTTATTCTGTTTATTATACGATTCTCTGTTGTTGTTGTTTTCTTATAAATATTAAAATAGATAAAGTATACTAATTGGTAAGAAACAAATAAATATAATATAAGGCCAGTCGTGGCGCAGGGGCACAAAGTGTGACTGTAAACGCGACAGGTTGTGGGTTAGATTTCCACTAGAGGAGATAAAACTTTTAATATTTATATTTCTTCGCTCTGTCTGCGATTCAACACGCTATGCCTCCAGAATTCAGCAGAAAGTGGGGAACGGAGTGTCTTAACACTAGGTTCCCTTTGCCTTCTCTGCTGTGTGTGGGATAAAGCGTGAAGCTGATTTATTTAATACATAAATCATGTAAATAATAGTATTAGTAGTAATGACATTATGTAAGTATATTTTGAATGCAATTTCATTGAAGATTTTTGCATTTACGTAATCTATTTTCAAGGCAGTTAAATGGCAAGCTTCAATGTCATGAAATATACTAACGATATTTAAACTATGTGCTCAAGTCTGCTCTAGATTCTCATAATATACTGGAACTAGTTTGATTAAGTTAAACTTTGTCGAAGCTCAAGTAAACACTGATATCAAAATTATGTAGATATACTGTTAAATAAACATAATGTTTATTGATTGAGGCCGTCGCGGCCACAATTATGCGTATGGTTGTGGGTTCGATTTTAGCACGGGGAAATGATTTAATTTCTTCACTCTGGTAATAAACACGCAATGTCTCGAACTTGGAAGATCTTGGATTTGGAATAAAAGATGTCTAAGCAAAAAGATATTTAAAATTTCATATATGTAGTATAATGAATATCTAGTGAAAAAAATAAAAAAATACTAAAAATATGTAACCTTCATTTATTTAGATAAAAACATAGGAAAGTGTTGTTATATCTTTTTTATCAAGAATATTCTAGAATAATTAAAAGTTTATTATAATTGAAGTAAGTATCTATTAGTTAAGTAAAATTACCAATAATAATTCATCTCATCGTATCCTATTTGGAGACTCCTTTTGTCACATAAAGTATCAGTCACTTGTCAACTGATCCCAATTGTTATAGGTTTCCTTATCGAGGTCAAACTTAATTGAAGTCAACAGGAAGTTACTGAAATAATTACTTTTTTGTCTTTTCCCTAAGAGCATTAGGGCCTACAAACTGTATTTAGATTATCATTAAAACAAAAGAATCATTGATTTTATTTCCTTCCATAATAGTCATGAATGTGATTGTGACAAATAGTCAAATTACCATTTAATAATTTAAAAATAATTAAATTCTAATTCTTTTGTTACTTGTTTTTTTTTCAGCTTCACGCTGTGTTCTCCAGGGTAGGCAGAGGGAGCTTAGTTAAGACCGCTTAATTAAAGACGTTTTTAAAATTTCTATTAAATTTGTAGAAAAAAATATTTTCAAATTGATTTATCTCAATATAATTTAAATATTTTTTGTTTAAATATTAAGAATACATTATGTACTCTAGGTACGCCATATATTTCCATTAATGTTAAATTGAATTTGCTATTCATATTTTACACAAATTACCTATATTATACCCCCTAGATGGAATGAACCTTACAATATTCAAATGTATTCACTTTCAATTTAGAAGCGCACTCGTCCTTCCTTTAACCTTCAGAATTCTTTTGTGAAACGTTAACTTTTCGAACCAAAAAACGGGTCCGGAACGGCACGATAAAACTGACGCTTTTTACAATCAAATACGACCGCCGCCATATTTTAAACAATTATAGAATATTAAATTATGAACGAAGTGTGACTGTCAAACCGACTGGTTGTGGGTTCGATCCCCACTCGAGGAGATGAAATATTTACTTAAATTTATATTTCAATTTCTTCGCTCTGGTGTCAAGGCTAAGCGCGGCGTTGAGTTCTGCCACTCAACACGCAAGGCCTCCAGAATTAGACGTAAAATGGGGAACGGAGTGTCTTCACGCTAGGTTCCCTCTGCCTACCCAGCTGTATTCGGGATACAGTATGAAGCTGATTTATTTATTTAATGTTAATAATAAAAACGACCTCAATTTACGTTCTTAGGTCAATTGCCCAAAATCGTATCTTGCTATGTCCAATTCTCTTGCAATTCATGAATCATTTATCAGTTATTTACATTCCAATTAAGCAAATACTCTGGCTATAATAAATACGACCGTTTCTCTTGAACAATATAATTTAAGATGTATGGAATATGTTCGAATTAATTTAAATTAAATAATGAAAAAATAGAGGCCACCTCCGGCAATATGTCATACATTAATAAAAAGCAAAGAAATAATAATGTAAAAATAAACATAATTAGTTATGTTAATGATACATTTGTTTATAAAAACCACCGCTGCGCCGTGACGCAGTTAATGTGTTTTTTGAAGACGGGAGCTTAGGTTTTGTTCCAGGTACGGTTGGATTCATCTTGGTAATATCATAATCGAATGAAACTAAAAACAAGTGACTAACTAGGTCCTTTTTTCTGGTTCAATAAATAAAAAAATATTTATTTATAAAAAATAAATATTTATTAATAAATATTCATTGAGGTTAATGAAGCCTGAACATGTCAAAGACCATTTAAGACTCGATTCAAATAAATATGAAATGAAGTATAACAGCAAGTAGGCACAATAAAATATCACTAAGGATGACATCTTGAAAACAGACAATAAATTGAAATCCTATTTCAGCATGTGTCCTCCGGCTATTGATAGATCCACTTTTGAACAAATAGCTCAAATTTATCGTTTCTAAAGGAACTCTTAAAATATAACAAAGTGATAATCTACATTCATCTAATATGAGCTCCAAAATAAACCTAATAAATACGTCAATCTAGTTTAATGTAGACGTAACAAAATCTGTCTTTTACAAGGGGATTATAATTAAATTGCTTGTACTTTATTGTAAGTACTCATTTTTTTTATAAAAGACGAAAATATGTTGCACTTTATTAATTTTATTATAAATGAATATTTTGACACTCAATTAAACACTCCGTTACCATTAACACACATTAACATTCCGTTACCCGCTGTCCGCCGAAATTTAGAAGCATTTCGTGTTGAGTGGCGAAATTCAATGCCGTGCTCTGCCTCGTTACTAAAGCGATGTTAATAAAAATATTAAATATTTCATTTCCTCGAGTGGGAATCTAACCCACAACCTGTGGTTATTAGTTTAACAGTTGTGCCCCTTGATTAATAAAATATTGTACGGAATTTTTTTTATTTCATCAATCAATTATGATATTACGCAATCCGTTTCCTACATTTCCCCTAAACATATTATCTTACCCTAAAAAAGCACACATACTATTTATGTGTGTAAAAATTTTAAATATGTGCATTTCCTAGTGTAGAATTTTTTAAAATTCAGTGACCTCAATCATAAACTGACTAGATTATTAAATTCAGCAAACGGACGCACATACTCGTAGCACGGACTGTAAAGAATTTTTATGTTTGTGGTTTCATTCAGAATATACATACATTTTTGTTATAAAATTGTTTTGTTTTTTGAACAATAAAGAATTTAAATGTAATAGTTAAATTCATAAATGTAAGAATGCACAGTAAAATGGAGATTATGCGAGTAATTTATATGTAGATATTATATACACAGTGTACATACATACGTATGTATGTATATTCGTATATTGTGTTATCACATTATGTGAATATGGCTCAAATAAAATTTTCAGCAGGATAGGCAGATGGAACCTAATGCTAAAACACTCTATTCCCCATTTTTCGCCGAATTCCGGAGGCATTGCCTATTGAGTGGGAACTTAACGCCGCGCTTTGCCTCGACACTAGAGCGAAGAAATGAAAATATTTCTTTTCCTCGAGTTGAAATCAAACCCTTAACCTTAATTTTTTTTAAATATACACATTCATAAATTTAAGATTTCTTTTATTTTTAAAAGTACATAGGTCTTGATCAAAAAATAATCTTGAAGAGATAAGTTTCTAAGGCAGTGTGAGTTCCTAGAAATATATTCAAAGCAAGCAAAATAATTCCGAGACATCTTGGAACATACAATGTAATTATTACCTCGCTGTTTAATTAGTGTAAAATGTGCTCGTACGCTAAAATAAACGCTACGTAGGACGTATCTGTTTTCCTTTGGATGAGTAATAAATAATCCTTTGGATTTTTTTAGGCTTCAAGCTGCATCTCGTATATATAGCGGGATAGGCAGAGATAATGTAGTGTTTCCGTTTGAATCACGATATTATGTGTTGATTAGCGGAATACAACGCCGTTTATTGTCCCACAAGAATAGGCAAATCAAAATAATATATTTCTCGAGTAGACGCTATCCCACTTTACCGTAATTTATTTGAATTTTACAAGATAAGAGAATTTACAAAAAAGAAAGAAATTATACATATACATATAAAAAAAGAAAGAAATTAGATATCAGTTTGTCTTATTTTTATTTTCGAATAAAGATAATTTTTTTTTAGGAATAGAATTCGCTTGTACGCAAAAAAAAAATAAAAAGGTGATTTTCTACTAGCTTTATTATATGGAACGATAAGTAAGAGATTTTAAAAAATTTTATCTTTTCGCACGTGATCTTTAAATGGTGAATAATAATTTCATATTTTTTTTTTAATAAAAGTTTCTTTCACTTTCACTCAAACTTTAAGCCTCGACAAAATGGGCACATCAATTTCATAGATCAGCTGATTCGCAAAATGAAAGATGTTATACCTCGTAGTTTTTTACGTAGAAATATAATATGTTTTAGATATAAAGCGCAACCTAATTCTAAAACTGCAAAAAGTGTAGCTTTATGTTTTTTTGAAGTTGTCTTTCTACATAAATAAAGCTACTTTCACAAATTGACTTCTTTATCTTGGCAATTGTTTTTCGTTTTTTATTGGGGTCGGGCTCCACTGTACCCTTATTTGGATGGTTGCAAGAACGACGACTGCAATCTTATCTCTAGGACACGTCTAGTAGTAGTACCCTTATTGTCATACAAGTTATTAGTATCGGGTATACATACTTGATACTATTGTCTAAATATTCGTGGTTGGTGTTAGCACTGCTTAAGTTAACTTCTTCTGATATTATTAGTAATTTAGCCTCCTTTTCTTACAGAAGTTGGTTAAAAATGAAACACTTTGACAAGCGTGCCCAGTATCGTGTTTACTAAACTATAATTCTCCCATATCTACATATTCATAGATACTACATAATATAATACACCTTTAGTTCTTTACATACACGACAACGGGCTCGGCTAGCAAAGTAACATTTTCTTGTATAAATTTCATTGCATTTTTCGAACACCATGAAGAGATAAAAAGTTTTCGACCAATTTTGGCAAAATCCGAACAACATCACATGGTCTGGTCTGTTTTCGTATTTTGTATGTATTATTAGTTGTCAAACCTCTTTGGCTGTACTGAATGTAACTGGCTGGTTTTAATACCATTAAATGTGACATTCTGAAGATGCAATAAATAAAACAAAAAAACTAGTTCCCACCATTTTTCAGTTGTTTTTCAAGCACGCAAAATGAACGAAGAAATTCGGTACATTTTAGGAAAAATGCCACAAACGCCGCGAATAAAATGTGTGCGGTTGACGGACGGAGTAGCACTAATGTGGTACAAGCGTTTCAAGCCTGGAAATTTTAAAATCTCAAAATTTTTAATTCTCAAAATCTCAAAATGAATGGAATCATGACACTACCTTTAAAATGGCAATAAGTTATCGATCAAACGACATATACATATTATAAATAAATTATACCTAAATAATATATTATATACTTTGTATGAACAATACGAAAATACTTTGCCCCGACCTTATAGTTACAAGGTTAAATATAATGTCAGAAGACATGGTGTCAGAAGTGGGATTCCTTATCGTTACCTTTCTTTTCGACTAACTTCAAAAAGAAGATGTTCTCATTTTCAACCGACTGCAAAAAAGGGAGAGGTTCCCAATTCGCCCGAATATTTTTTATGTAAGTTCTTGTCAATATACCAAAATGTTAGTTTGCACAAAAATAATACCTAATTAAGATTGAAGTTTTACATAGTACAGCCACTACCTACTCATTTGAGAAGCATCCTCTTAAGGTCTACCCATCACTTAAAATCGTAAAATAGATTAATTTTTAACAAAAAAAATTCAAACAACGAACTAAAAAGTTAAAAATAATTTTACATAAAACAAGTAAGCCGTACTTTGATTTTGTTAAACAAAAATAATTAAAAAAGGATTGTATAATTTTGAAATCGGTGTCATTTTGTCGGTTTCGTTCTTCAAAATGTTTATTTGTTTTCATTACTGCGGAAGCGAAGACGTTTAACGAACGAAGCAAGCAGATAGTATTGACGTTAATAATTTTCAGTAATTACTATTACATTTCTTACATGTCTTACACAATTTTTTTTTTTAATTTACGTTATAGAAAATTTCAATATTAATTTGTTATAACAATAATGGTTGTAAGTAAATTTTTATCAAAGAATTTTTAAGCATATCAACTTAAATATCGCACTATATACTGCATATATTAGGATATACAGATAAAAGCTAATTTTACGACATGTTCTCAGGTTTCCACCCAAAATCGAGACAATGCGTGGTGAGTGGCGCAACACAACGCCGCACATAATTTTAGCAAAATTCCACCGAGTGAAGACCTTACTCACAACCACCTTAACAGTCTCACTGAGCCACGGTGGTTTTAAATGATCAAAGGTTAAAATATTAGAATAACAAGAGGAAAATATTTTATAGTAGCAGGAGCTTAATAGCGTTCGCTTAAGCAAAACCAAGTAGTCTAGTTACCGTTGGACTATTAAAAGATATTCGACATTCTTGTAAAACCACGCCTTTTGTGATATGGTCATAACGTTTGTTGTATGCAGTTGTATGAAAATTATTCACCACTTCCAATGTCCCAGAGATGTAAGTTTATTAATTTATTCTAAAAATTTATACTAAACATTTATAGTGTCAACAAAAATATAATTAGATTTTTAATTATATTATAATGTGGAAATAAAATATTTTCATTTATTCGTTCTGGCGTAGAGCAACAAAGCGTTGAGGCGTTGAGTTCCGACACTCTACATGCAATGCCTCCCAAAACTTGGCAGAACGAGGGGAGCAGAGTGTTTAACACTATGCCTCTGCCTACCCTGCTACATGCGGGATAAAGCGAGGACCTGAAAAAACAATAATACTTACTTTAAATTAACATCTTCCAGTATTTGGTTTGGCAATAAATCGAGTATCTGCGAGACATTTAACTTATCCCAGGACAGATCGCGTCCTAAGACCTGCTGGGTACAGTTTATAAAGTTTTGAATCTCCGTCTCCGAGTCCATTGCAACACTAATACACTTCACTCACACTTTTAAACAATTAATTTAAAAAAATGAATAAAAATAGTTTTAGCGATAAATTGTATTGTTCGTTTTCGTAAACCAACCATTTTCAGTATTAATTGACACTCGCACAAATGAGTTCACCTTAAATTCAAGCCAATTTGATGAAAATTTAACATTTATTACTAAATCTAATGTATATACATAATTGAGTAAAATGTATATGGATCACATTTATTAAAATACTAAAAAAAAAATTAATTAAATTAGCTTCACGCTGTATCCCGCACACAGCAGGGTAGGCAGAGGGAACCTAGTGTTAAGACACTCCGTTCCCCACTTTCTGCCAAATTCTGGAGGCATTGCGTGTTGAGTGGCAGAACTCAACGCCGCGCTTAACCTCGACACCAGAGCGAAGAAATGTAAATATAAATTTAAGTAAATATTTCATCTCCTCGAGTGGGGATCGAACCCACAACCAGTCGGTTTTGCAGTCACACCTCGTGCCGCTGCGCCACGACCGGCCTCTTTTCATTAAAATACTAAATAAATATTTTATTTGTTGATGCCCATGATGATATTAAACATATTTTATATAAAAATATATTGACCCGCGCTAGCGTGTCCAGCCAAGCTAAAAAACTGGAAACGCGCAGTGTGTATTTTACATAAACCATTTCAAGCTACTTTTGAGCCCTTCATAACTCGTAAACCAATTAGTCTATAATATGCATAAAATTTTGCACTTTTGTTAAAGCTTATGATATTTTAAACATTTTTAAAGTGTTATTCCACACTTAGGATAGGTTCTAAATAAGTAAAGCTTATGATGTGTAGCAAATTGCAATAATGAAGGTTAAATTATTTTTGATATAATGATGTTTAAAACCGGCATCTTAGTGACTGACTCACTCACTCTTCAGAAACCAAACCCACTTCTAGACACAGAAACTTGACATTTGGTACCAACATAGACTATTATACATATATACAGGAAAAAAAAACTGATGGTAATTATTGTTAATTACTACCAAAAACAGAAAAAAAATAAGTACGAGGTTATTTTTATTTCTTTTCTGTTTTTTTTTGTGTCCAATAATGTATAAACTAACTAACTATGAGGAGCTTGAATCTTATCCCGAGTAAACATAGAATTCGGTATCTCTCAATAATAATACATTTCAAATTTATGTTTTTGATTGTATATAAGATATAATATATCAAATATGTGTTATTCTTATAAAATCATAGCGACTCGTCTTTGTTCACTTTAATAAAATTATATGGAAGGAGACAAACGATTGTATAAATTTTTGGGTCCAGAATGTATCGAGATGAAAATTGTATGATTTAATAGATTCAGATACATCATTTCCTCCCTGAAAATTGTATCAGTTTTGGCAATCTGAGTGCTGAGTTATTAGAGATTTGGTAAAAATGAGATTAAGTTACAGCACCGTCAACCTCTATAAAATAGGTGATTACTGAGAAAAAATCCGTGGAAAAAAAAACAGTAGCCGGTCAAATCATCAAACACATAAAAGCACTCAAAGTGCATCGAAACGAATGAAAAATGCAAAAAATTATTAGACAAAATGTCAATGTCAATCATCTATCATTTGAAATAAGATTGACTTTAATCGATTCAAATCGATTTCTTTTTGTTTTGTCAGTGATTAATTAATATATTATTTATTTATACTGTAATTATATGCACTAATAAATACGTTAAAATACTGTAAT
Source organism: Heliconius himera (assembly GCA_021202915.1). Taxonomy (NCBI): domain Eukaryota; kingdom Metazoa; phylum Arthropoda; class Insecta; order Lepidoptera; family Nymphalidae; genus Heliconius; species Heliconius himera. The sequence continues at coordinate 325,188 of JAJHJA010000491.1, forward strand.
TAAAATTTACAAATATTTTATTTTCGTAGTACTGTAATCGATTATTTATATCGATTAGAAAATCGATCTAAAACTATTTTTCTCAATTATCTCCGCTACCAGATTGTCAATTTCGTTGATTTTTGGTATTCTAAAATCTAATTATTTAGACTATATCTCAAGTCTTTACATTTGGGCCCAAAAGTTTCCTTCTCCTTTATTAAGAAAAAATCCTCTCTTATTTCATATTTTTCTGAGTCTCTCCATTACACGAATTTCCTGTACATAACTGTATATTGCTGAAATATTATTACCACCTATAAAAAAATATAAATCATAATTTCTGACAAATTACAAATCAATACTTCAGCATAATGACAGTAAAAAAGTGTTGGTCTTCGAGGTGGAGCACTTTGGGAACATTCAAAATCGCTTAACGTGTTTAACGTAGCAGTATTAGTTGAAGACCAAATGGACGCAAATCGTATAAAAGACAAACAAATGTTTTTAGGTGTATATTAGAAAGTTTCATTTTTGTTTTCTTCATTTACCGCCAACAGTTTTTTTTTTCAGACAGAGGGTACCTAGGGGGAACCTAGAGTAAAAAAATATTCGGGACATTGCGTGTTGAGTGGTGCCAAAGCGAAGAAATATAAAATATTAATAAATATGTTTGTAAAAAAAATATTAATATAATCTTTATTCCCCCGAGTGGGAATCGCACCCACAACCGTAGCTTTATAGTCACACAGTCGCCTCAACAGTTCTATAGTTTCATAAGTAGGTAAAGGTTTTATTGCAAAGAACGATTATATCTAAGCAACTTTACTGAATAGCTAAGTACTTGATACACATATTTAAAAAAAAAACTAAAATCACTCTTTTAATTTTTTTTTTTTTATTTTTTAAGTCCAAATAGCAAGGTAGATGGCGCCTGGGAATATTATCTGTGTTCCCATTAAGAAACTTCCGTTCCCCACATTCCGCCAAATTCTGAAGGCATCGCGTGCTGAGTGGCGGAATTCAACGCCGCGATTTGCATCGTTACCAGAGCGAGAAAATGAAAACATTAAATATTTCACCGAGTGGGAATGGAACCCACAACCTGTCACGTTTACAGTCGCACGTTTGTGCCCCTGCATCGCGACTGGCTACATCCCCTATTATTATTAATATGATAAAAAAATTAAATTAAATCAGCTTCACGCTGTATCCCGCACACAGCAGGGTAGGCAGAGGGAACCTAGTGTTGAGACACTGCGTTCCCCACTTTCTGCCGAATTCTGGAGGCATTGCGTATTGAGTGGCAGAACTCAACGCCGCGCTTAACCTCGACACCAGAGCGAAGAAATGGAAATATAAATTTAAATAAATATTTCATCTCCTCGAGTGGGGATCGAACCCACAACCAGTCGGTTTTACAGTCACACCTCGTGCCGCTGCGCCACGACTGGCCTCCTGGATTAATATGATAAAAAAAATTAAATTAAATTAAATTAGCTTCACGCTGTATCCCGCACACAGCAGGGTAGGCAGAGGGAACCTAGTGTTAAGACACTCCGTTCCCCACTTTCTGCCGAATTCTGGAGGCATTGCGTGTTGAGTGGCAGAACTCAACGCCGCGCTTAGCCTCGACACCAGAGCGAAGAAATGGAAATATAAATTTAAGTAATTATTTCATCTCCTCGAGTGGGGATCGAACCCACAACCAGTCGGTTTTGCAGTCACACCTCGTGCCGCTGCGCCACGACCGGCCTCTATTAATATGATATAATGATATAATAGATATAAAAATAATATAAAAAACAGAACTTATATCTGTAAGATATGTCGTTAAGATACATTTTTTTTTTTTTTCAACTCCGTCCATTTCAAGTAAGCTTAAACCTGCAAAGCTATGTTAGAAAAACGACTTCACGATCAGTTCCACCTATCACAATGAAAAATGTATAAAGAGAGTCCAATAAAACCTAGCACTTTGTACGGTTGAAGAGGTCATTATAGCGATTTCAGATTAATTTTATACGGTAGAGATACCTATATCAAATAAAACGTGGATGGATAATAAGATTTTATAATATTTTTGATTTTTTTAACCTTATGACGTAAGCATATTAAGATTTCTATTTTATACCTGATATGATAATGCGGCATTGAGTTTCGACACTTAACACGCAAAGCCTTAAAAATTCGGTAGAAAATAAGGAAAGAAAGTATGTGTTTTAATGGGAACGGAGTGTCTTAACTTTAGGTTCCCAAGTTCCCTTCAGGTTCCCTGTTATGTGCGAATTACAGTGTGAAGGTAAAAAAAATATCTCTTCACATATATATTCCGAGAACAATGTTTAGTAACATTGTTCCATGAAACGCTAATAGTTCGAGGTAATTCCACTAAGCGTTGACATTATGGACTGGATTAACTTATTAACGTTGAAATTATATATGAAATAACCATTAAATAGATATTAAATACATTTTTTAACATTAATTAGACCGCGAGTTATAAGAGGAGCTTTGTGTGAATCTTCTTAGTGAAAACTTATTTTCAGTTGTTTTGAAGTGAAAACTTCTTTATTTTTGTTGTGTGTGTGAAAGTCGAAATCAAAAAGCGACAGTAAAAAGAGACAGACACATACTTGACTCATTTATCGAAAATATAAGTTCTGAGCCTGAATAAATCTATGTAATATATTCTTCGATTCACTACATACTAGATAACAGATTGCATACAAATGCGGCTAAAAATATGGCACCAGTCAATATAATCAGAAATTCAAAATATTACTACACACAGACTTATGACATAAGATCATTTCAATAAAATCAAACCTTATAACAGTGTGTTAAGGCTTAGTTTCGTTTAGCGCGTAATGGATTTAAAACATTTTACTCCTAATCTATCAAATTTTTCTTTCAACTGTTTTTAACCCTCTCCAATTGATGTGGTTTTCCCATAGACACCGCGAAATATAATATTCGGCTTATTACCACTGATTTTCGTGACAGGTGGTCGGAGGGAGTGAGAAAACGGGTGCATAGACGGAGAAAAGTGTCCAACAGACTACTATGTCAACGTTAAGACACTACCATCTCAGTAAAATGGTTATACTTTAATACTGTCTCTATTTTAGATAATGTGTGTTTTTCGTATTATATTCCGTTATTTTAGAATTTAATTTAATTTACATAAATTACATATATTTATACTAATATAAAAAATAAAAATATAAAATTTTGCTTCTAAAAAATAGTCAAGACCACGTGCGGTCACTGGATCACGTTGGGACTCGACATGCTTATGACTAAGGTCCGAAACTAGTCGAGCGAAACTCGACTACCGTACGTGAGTAATCCTCACGTATTAAACGATTAAATTTATTATTAATAACCTATCAATATATTTTATTGGTAATATAATTGTCTTTTTTAACTGCTTTTTATTACTTTGTGAATTTTTTTACAGATGTAATTCAATCTTACATCTATAAACTTACCTTTTATTAATTTAACTAAACTTATTTTATGGTTATCTTCACAATGTTCAGGAAACACACATTTTTCTATGTAAATCTTCAATATTTCCTTAAAGTTCAATAATCCTGTTTGCAAAGTATCCTCTAGGTGCTAGGAAATTTGCGTTAACGTTTCATTTTTATTCGCCTTGAGCGTTTAAATATGTTCGAAAAATGTTCAACACCTGTATGCCGCATCTCAAACCTTGTACGAATATTACCAAAATGTAGAAGCTGAACCTGGATTTTGTGCTGAAACTTTAAATAAGTTCGAATAGAAAGCAAGATCCAGCAACAAAACTGTCTGTCTTGTGCTTTTATTTCTCGGGTCGTTTTTAGTTGATCGAAGAATATATAAGGTGGAAGTATCAGCACCTCTTTAAATGAAACCACAGTTTTAACAACTCTATTAAAGCCTAATACAATTAAAGAAATGTTTTTATTTTCAAAAATGAAAAAGTGTTTTTTTTCAAACAAAATAAATAATAAAATTATTATTGTAATATGAAACGCCATTTATCAAGAACGACACGCACGCATACACGCCGCATACGCCTCATTCCGAAATCGAGCCGTATGAGTCGATTAATCTTTAGTAGTATTTTTGTAGTAGTATGTGATTACGTTATTGGTATCTATATATCTATAACTGCGTCACACGAAATACAGGTATGGATAAACATCGTGAAGTGAAAAAAAAATCCTGCGTCTAAATTAAACTAAACAGGTATCTTGATTAATTTCTTCAAGTATGGGTTTAAAATATTTTACCATATATGCAGTCCCGTAAAAGGAGCGCTGACACTTCCAGCCTGTATACGAATAAAATGTAAAATAATAATCAAAATTTCTTAGTTTTTTTATTTAAAAAAACAAATAGTTTGAATCATATTAATTTTGTAATATAAATAACGAGTGCGTAATATTGTCAACCATTTACATTAATAAGGTAATACCACCAGTAATCGACACCTTAAGGAAGTAGCATATTTACATTACAGATATACATTTATAAATAAATTTTAAAATAATAATTATGAATTAAATTAAAATTAAATTAAAATCATTACATACGAGCTATGACAATTAAATAAATGTTAAGTTTCAAATATACTTTTTTTTGAAAATTACCTAGTAATGAAGATATGTTTAAATTGCTTCTACTAGCCAAAAAAAAAAGAAAATCTCCAGTAAGTTCTTTATTGAGGCTTAAGTAATCGACACCCTGTAATCGACACCTAATAAAATAATTTTAGTACATTTATTGCCAATTTAAAATGAAAAATATATTTACGTTTTAATCAGTGCTATATTAGAATTCCTTATATAGTTATTAGGCTGTAATATTGTTAGAAACACTCTAATCACCTTTGCCATTTGTTCTAAAGGATAGTTTTTTTCTTTAAAATGAATAACTAATGAGTAAAAATTACACATGTATCTTAGATAAAAATAATGGTTACCGATATTTTTTCATAAATGGATAAAGACAGTGTGGAGAAACATTTTTGCAATTTCAGAAAAAATAAGCTAGCTTCGAATAGTTTCTTAATGAAGTTACATAAAAGATATTTTTAGGATCTCAAAAAATTAATTTAATATACATTAAAAAAGTAATAAGCAATACCTTGCGCTTAACCTCTTAATTATTAGTTGAAGAAATACAAATATTTTTGCTTTATGTACGTTTCGATTCGTCATCTTTAAATAAAATGGCGGAAAAAAAAATATTATAAATACTAAATGATATGAAAAAGTATAATTAAAATAAGTATATACGCATTTAGTTTAGTGTTCACAATTTGAGAAATTTAAATATATAACATTATTTTTGGAAATTAAAAAAAAGTTGGTGCTTGTCGGTTACTGGTGCTATTACCCTATACAAATTGTTGACTTCATTTTCACACGGGCTAAGTTTTACTAGCCGTAAAGATTTTGCGCCGGTCTGGTAAAGATAAAACACGTCGTTGGAAACTGAGTAATAAATCTGTGTGTAGGTTGTATGACGCATTAAGTGCCATTTAACAGCCCGTGCCTTCGCATTAAAACTAATATAGTCTTAGCTAAAGATTTTATTCAAATATTATTATATTGGTATTAAGGCCAGTCGTAGGGCAGAGGCACAAGCGTTCGGGGTTCGATTCTCAATTGAGGAAATGAAATATTTAATATTTCATTTTTTTCGCTATGGTAACGAAGCAAAGCGCGGAATTGACTTCCGCTACTCAACACGCAATGAATCGGCGGAAAATGGGGAACGGAGTATCTTAACACTATGTCCTACCTGCCTACTCCGCTATGTGCAGGATACAGAGTGAAGGCAGAAAAAATATATTGATATTAATATTGACATCCATCTTAAAATCTGTATGTAGCACGCACTCTTACCCCATACATAATGAATCCTAAGAAGAACATTGCGAACAACAAACACTTGTTAAAGTAAATAAATTATGAATATTACGTAGAAAGTCTAATTTCCTATTTTAACTTTTCTTATTATATTTATAAGCTGTTTATTGCATCACGTACGTAAAGGCTTTTTATGATGAATAATAAAATGTGTATTAACCGAAGGTAAGTAACGTTAACCATAACGTCACTTTGTTATTGAAACTGAAAAATCTTCTATAAATTTAGAAGATTTTCAGAATTCGGTGGAAAGTGAGAGACGGAAGTGTCTTAATGGAAAGGAATGTATTTAACACTAGGTTCCCAGGTTCCCTCTGCCTACCCTGTTGTGTAAGGGATACAGCGTGAAGCTAAAAAAATATAATATATGTATATATATAAAATAAATTTTGCTAATTTTGGGAATTAACACAAGAGAAGAGCTTAGAGTTGGTTTGTACTTTTTAATTAATTAAGGTAACTTTTTAATTATTTTTTCCTAGAAGCAAAAAGCCCACTTCCTTTTACTTTTTATCTACTTATGTATGATGTAATTTTATATTTTGTATATTGTCTTTATATAATTAAATATTATTTTCCATTTCCAAGTTTAATTGTTTCTAATTTTCTGTATCTACTCTCTAAAAAAATATTGTTAGAGTATTTAATTAACAATATGTAGGCAGAAATAAATTTCAAAATTACCAATTAATTACCAATCGAATTATTCTGAAATCAGCTATTTAGAAATAGTATAATTTTATATATACATATAAAAATATACATATAAAAATATTATAATTCTTTCATAATTATATCGTATTTGTTAGACTAATATCTTGTCATACCCATAGTTACTAACTTTACTAGGATACACTTAGCGTTAAATATTTTATATTATTCATCGGTATTATAGTTCGCTATTTATTAATGACGATCTAAAAATATAAAATGCTCAAAAATATATTTAAATCAAAACACCACCTAAAGTAGAACTTAAAAAAAACCGCACTGTTTTAAATAAAACTTTTCCCGACATGAAAAAAAATTGTTTAAATTTTGACTTGCTAATTAAATACCGCACAAAATTATACTTTATTATTTTTATATGCTTTCACTTTTCGTATACATTTAAATTTGACATACGCGCGTCCACACCACGACGCGTCCCGAACTCTACTGAACTTCGAACTTGAGAAAATAGCGCCACTAACAACCCCATTGCAACCCTCGATATTAATCTCCTAGGATTAATATCGAGACTAAAGACGATTACAAACTCGTTGCATCCTAGTAAAAGGAAATAATTATTAGTTTTCTTCATTTACTTGACAGTATATGAAAAAAACTAATAATAAACCCAATCTAATATAACATTGAGTTGTGGCGCAGCGGCACGAAGTGTGACTGTAAATCCGACTGGTTGTGGGTTCGATCCTCACTCGAGGAGATGAAATATTTACTTAAATTTATATTTTCATTTCTTCGCTCTGGTGTCGAGGTTATGCGCGGCGTTGAGTTCTGCCACTCATCACGCAATGCCTCCAGAATTCGTTCTTCTTCGGCGTCAGTGTAGTAGATGCATCCTTTTGTATGTATTGTTAAGGCGGCGACAGCTTGTGATATGCTGTCTCAAGGAGCGAGTTGTGCGCGTATGTCACATCCAGTGGACATCAATATGATCTCGCTAGCTCTTGACTGATGGCTGTTACGAGGTTTGGGCCGATATAGTGCATTTGGAAGAGGTTTAATCTGTCGATAAAGGGTAGTTGGTGTGGTGTGGTGGCCATTACGATTGCCCCAAAATGGTTCATTAAGGCCTCATCTACGATAAGTCTTGCGGGCTTTTCTGCAACACTGGAATTGAAATTTTAAAATCTTGATATTTTTCCAATTAAGCACAAAGCTTAAGAGTTGAATTAGTTTCCAAGTATGGAAATTCAAATGACAATATATCTTAGCTTAGTTTTTTTTCAACTTTACTCTATATCCCGCACATAGGCGAAATGACCTTAATGTTAGGACACTCCGATCTCCATTTTCCGCGCAATTTTCGCGTGTTGTGTGCCGGAACTCAATTTTGGAACTAGAGCGAAAAAATGAAAATGAGAGATAGTGGGGATCTAACCCACAATCATTGCGTTACAGTCACACGCTTGTGCCCCTGCACCACGACGACCTCAATCTCTGCTTCACTTTACATTTTGCTACGTTTACAAGCAGTCAATAAATTTTAACCTCTACTAAACATAAAACTCTACTAATAACTATATATAAAACATGAATAATATAATAGAGTGCTCAAGAAGCGGACGACCTAAATCTGACAGTCATTCTTTATTGAATAATAACATGCAAGGTACACAAATTTTCCACTGTTATCTTTATGATTATCGAACCGAATACACTATGAATATATATTAAAAATTATAATGATACGTCAAAATAAGGATGTCAATCTTGACGCTATCGAAGCAGAGATGTCAGGAGCTGTCTGGTTATGGGTTCGAATCTAAGGGAGATATTTATAAGAGACTCAGTAGAAACTAATAGAGTGATTTCAATGTATAGTTCCCCATGAACCACTAAAGTTACAAAGTATTACGTGCTATATAACGACACTCAACGACGCGCGTTGTTTACTTGAGCGGTGAAATGAAAATAATATAACTATAATGATTCGAATCCACAATGGTTGCGCTTGCAATTAGTCGCTGTGCTGCTGCGTCACCACTTCCTAGATTCCAATAACACAATTTGTTTTAAATTAGATTAATAAAGATAGTTTATATAGAAGGACGAACAACCAGAACATATAAAAATGCGTAAGTACACCAAACTTTGTAATATTATATTACTATTATATAGTTTACCGAATAGAAGAATAACTTGGGCACTTTTCCGATATCATATAACATGAAATAAACCTTCGAAATATTATAGGTTATTGATACGTTAAAATGTCACTGATAATAAAAGACTCTACCTCTAGGAAAATGTCACTCTATTATGAAACTCTATTGTGTTTTGATGTACATACTTATATTTTCAACTTATCAACCGCTTTTGGGAGATTCTGTTATAATATATATGTATATTATAACTGAATAGTTAGTATATAAATATAATTAGTACGTTTGGGGCCTGTCGAGCTCGTGGCATGTGTTGTGGGTTCGATTCCCAGTCGAGGAAATTAAATATTTAATATTTTCATTTCTTCACTCCGAGTGTCTTAATACTAGGCTCCCCTGTCTGCTATATGCGAGATACAGCGTGAAACTGTAAAAAAAAACATTAAATACACTTATATAAGATATATTGATATAATATATAAAGTAATTAATAATAAGTGAAAAAAATCTGACTTAGATCGGCCACATTGACTTTAAATTTAGAATTAATCATACTAATATAATGATTAATGTCTAACTTTACTCACCACACTCAGAGACAATAATTAGCTTTTAACTAATGCAAAACGAGTAGCTATATAAACACACTTATTTAATGTTAGTTTTTAGGGTTCCGTACCTTTTAAGGAAAAAATGAACCCTTAACAGACAGACATATGGACAACAAAGTGGTCTTACCACTTTGTTGTCCATATTTCTGTCTGTTTGTCTGTCACGAGCTTTTATCTCAGAAACTTTACTTCTACATTTACTAAAAAAAGATATGGCCGTTTATATTGCATAAACTTGAATTTCGATACTATAAAGAGAATCAAAATTAATAAGATATTTCCGGTTGACCTAGAATTATGGAATGTGACAGCTAGCATCTACAGGTACTAGTACTAGTTAAGGAAAAAGTCTAAAAACTATACATTTGTAGTAAATCTTAAAAAAAATTAGCCTTAATTAGCCTTAAATTAGCCTTAAATGGTATTAAAGCCCCTAGTTTAAGGAAAATATCAGATGAAAGAGCGCTGGCTAAGCTAATAAAAAACTCGAGACCTTAAAGTTTTGTAAGGAACCTTCAATAGGCATGCCTAACTCGCACTTGCCCGGTTTTATTATTGAAATGAAATATTTATTTAAATTTATATTTCCATTTCTTCGCTCTGGTGTCGAGGCAAAGCGCGGCGTTGAGTTCCGCCACTCAACAGAAACGTACAGAATTCGGCGAACATGGGGAACGGAGTGTCAACACTAGATTCGCTCTGCTTACCCTGCTGTGAGCGGGATACAGCGTGAAGCTGATATCATTTTTAATTACAACTTTTGCTTACCCCGGAAGTAAATAATTGCTATAGCAAGTCCAATTATATAAGAAAACTTTTTATAAGAAAAGAAAGAAAATTCTTGCTATTTATTACCTTATTACGTCTTAATTGAACTACATTGACTGTGGTGGTATCATTTATCTTTTATAATATTATGTGATTATACAAGTTAATAAAGGTTATATTATTATAGGATAACTTAAAAACACATTAATTTAAAATAATTTCGTCAACTTTACTCATTAGAACTTTTAGGGTAAGGGCTTCGGGTCGAATATAATTAATTATTACGTTGGTTATGGTTACGGTTATGGTACACCTATGTGCTTACCTTCTAGCGGTGCATTAATAAAAAAAACTATTTATAATAGATACAATTTTAAAATTATATATAAAGAATTTGAAAGTCTTATTCATACACCACGGGAAAAATTCAAGCTTCACGCTGTATCTCGCACACAACAGGGTAGGCAGAGGGAACCTAGAAGGTGAATTCTGAAGGCAATGCGTGTTGAGTGGCAGAACTCAAAGCCGCGCTACACTAAGGAAATTTAAATATTTACATACTTACTGGCTTAACGGGCTAGAAGCGCTGGTTAGGAACCCGTTACATTAAGATCTTTGAATGATTCTAAAACTAAATCAGCTTCACGCTGTATCCCGCACACAGCAGGGTAGGCAGAGGGAACTAGTCGTAAGACATTCCGTTCCTTACTTACCGCCGAATTCTGGACGCCCATCGAGGCGAAGAGCGGCGTTGAGTTCCGCCACTCAGCACGGAATGCCTCCAGAAAGTGACGGAAGATGGGGAATAGAGTATCCTTAAACTAGTACTCGTACACGCACACCCTCTACCGACCCTATTATTTACCCTACAAGCTTATTACTATCGAAGTATAAGGTGGTATCCATTAATATTCTTGTGCAAGCAGACCAAGAAATCGCATTTATAAATACTTTTAAACTATAACAATATATATCAAATAATAATTAAAATTTTCATACGGTTTTTAATGTTTGCTTGTGAAAAAAATACGTAAATAAATAAAAACAACAAATATGTATTTATTGTAACAAAAACAATGTCAACAATTTTATTGTTAATTAATGGATTTATTTTGTACTAGCGATTATTCTGCGGTTTTTAAGCGAGTTAAACTTATTTACATTATAGGCAAATTATGCAAAATATTTATATAACTTGTAGCCTATGTGATGTTCTGTTGTATCTATATTACTGTAATATACAGGGTGGAAGTGTCAGCACCACTTTAAATGAAACCACAGTTTTAATTACTCTATAAAAGCCTAATACAATTCAAAAAACAAAAATATTCCCAAAAATGAAAAAGTATTTTTTTCAAACAAAATAAATAATTAAATTATTGCTGTAATATAAAACGCAATTTGCCAAGAACGATGCACGCACACATAAACCTATCAAAGGGAAACCGCCGCATACGCCTCATTCCGAAATCGAGTCTTAGGTATTGGTGCAAAGTTCAAAGTTGATTAACCTTTAGTAGTATTTTTGTAGTAGTATGCGTACACGTTATACGCATCTTTGCGTAACTGCGTCACACGAAATTGAGTAAAGTAAAGACATAGATAAACATCATGAAATGAAAAAAAAAACCTACGTCTAAACTGTTGAGGTATCTTGATTAATTTCTTTGGGTATGGGTTTAAAATATTTTACCCTATATGCTGTTCCCGTAAAAGGAGCACTGATACTTCCACCCTATAGATACTTCAGAATACACAGGTGTAAGTACGGAACAGATTTAGTTTAAATTACTGTAATATAGTTATATTAGTTTTGTTTATTAGTTTTGCTTGAGAGTGGAATATCTATCCTCACGAACTTTCACATTTATAATATCTATAGGATAAGATTTAGTTTTTGCATCTATTTCCGTATATTTAATAGCTGTATTCGTAAAAAGTCTAAAGGAGTTTTTATATCAAAAAACATAAAATAATCTGTCAAGACGTATTTTAATAAATAACACCTTAAAAAATCTTAATATTTTAGACTTTTATAGAAGTCAAACGCTTTTACATGGAGGACAAATATTTTTAAAAAAAGTTAACAGAAGTCATTAGTTTTGTCCTATATAATAGAGCCCTTTGAAGATAATATGTACAATTGAATTTTTTTTGTTAGTACGACAGTCCCCCGAGCCTTCAGACGACAGTAACGCGATACGGAAACATAAAGAAAATGATAAAACAGAGGCTGAAAATAAAGACCCTGGATAGATATGAATGAGACCAATTCATCTTCACCCACTTCTTTTTAAGGGACAAAATGGACATTATAATAAAGCTTTCATTTAAGTGCTGCTTTAACTACAAATTGTACTCTGGATATTTTATGTACTTAGTTTTGAGAATTAGACATTAGTTTAAAAGGGAGCTGACGTACAATATATATTTATTTGATATGGAGAAAAACGTATATATCGTTTATATTTCGTATAAAGAAACGATTGAAGACAAAAAAATGCAACAGAGAGTGAAAAAACATACTTTTGCCATTTCTCACATATAGCAGTGTAGGTAGAGAGAATGTTAAGACACTCCGTGCTCCACTTTCTAGTAAAGACATCTATAAATATTTGTTATAAGTCGAGTGGCATGCAATATGCAATATTTAAGAAATATACAATTTAAAAATAAACGTCCTTCGCGCGTTTTATACGATAGATAGTTCTCACTTTTATTTAATTATTTTACAGTTTACACGAATGAATAAAGCACAATGGAATAAACAACTTTGTAGTTATAAAACTTTAATTTTAATTGAATTAAAACTTTAATTAAAATTAAAGTTTCTTTAACTTTAGGCAACAATTTAAAGTTTTCAAAACTTTGTAAACATTTTAGTCTATGAAATTAATATTTCATAGACAAAAATGTTCAACAGTTTAGTTTATAGACTGCGATTTTTTATCAGCATACCGCGGCAAAGATACCCTTCCGTACCTTCTGAAAATTTATGAAAGGTATTGTTATAAATCGATTCCAACAAGTATTTTCACAATATCTGCATAACGTAAAATACCTATACCAGTACCTTTTTACGGTATCTATTTAATAATTATTACTGACATGGTATATCTTATTATACCTACTGAAGGAAGATCAATCCTCACACTGCACTGCACAGATTTTTTTTATCGCACGTTGTATGTATAGCAGGGTAGGCAGAGAGAACTTAGTGTTAAGACACTACCTTCCCCATTTTCATTTCCCTCGAGTGGGAATCGATCTCACAATCTGTCGCATATACAATCACATTTTGTGCCCCTGCGTCACAACTGGCCTCAATATTTATTATGAAAGTGCGGCGCTGAGTTCCACCACTCAACACGCAATGCCTTCAGAACTCGGTGAAAAGTGGGGAATGGAGCTTAACACTAGGTTCCCTTTGCCAACCCTGCTGTGTGCGGGATACAACGTGAAGTTGATTTATTTTATGTTATTTAATAAATATTAATTTCACTAAAACTACATACACTCTTCAAATTAAAATACAAGAACGTACGGGGCTGTCCATTAATCACGTAATGTTTTTTTAGCATTCTTAAACTTCCCCCTAGTTGATATGTGGTCAGGGTAAAGACTAAACTCACTGTGACTGTGCGAAAAACATTTGCAGAGAGCGAATAGCACCTTTCAAAACAAATTGATATATCGTGATTTTTGCCGCCAAGACCACCCACCCCCTTTCCCCATTTCATGCTTCATGTGATTTGGGGACAGCCCCTAACACAAATATAATCGGTAACGTTACTAGCTATATTATTTGATACGGAAGACCATAATGTTTATCTACTACCGTTTGACAGTAATATTATTACAATAAGGTGGAGAGAATTCAAAGGAACCATCTTATAAAAGAATACCTACCGTTTGGACCCTTATCACCCTCGAAATGTTGACTTGACAATTACGAAAGAGTAAAGATAACTAAGACTACTTAGTGGGCCAATGAGATAAGATTTACTTTCGTTATATAGTTACAGAGAGGTATTATATAAGCAAAGATTTCACCTTCGCTTTTCCTAAGTGTAACAAGTAAACGTCGCACGCCCAAATCTATAATGTTATGTTTGTATTCTCCTAATTACGACTCCATATTTAATCCCAAAAGTGGCACTTATCTTTATAAGTGCCACTTTTGGGATTAAATAAAATTACATATAAACTTTTTTATATGTCATTTTATTCATCGATATTTGTTCAATATCGAGGCCAGTCGTGACGCAGTGGCACAAAGTGTGACTGTAAAACCGATTGGTTGTGGGTTCGATCCCCATTCGAGGAGATGAATTATTTACTTAAATTTATATTTCCATTTCTTCGCTCTGGTGTCGAGGAAAAGCGCGGCGTTGAGTTCTGCCACTCAACACGCAATGCCTCCAGAATTCGGCAAAAAGTGGAGAAGGGAGTGTCTTAACACTAGATTCCCCCTGCCTACTCAGGTGTAAGCGGGATACAGCGTGAAGCTGATTTTATTTATCGATATTTGTGATTTATTTATTTCAACCATTAAATGCGAAAACTTTTCACAATAGTAGTGCAGCGGTGTGTGTATCAATTCAGCAGTTCTTAACAATATTTTTCTCAGGTTATCGCTCATGGAGCATGTAGGCGGAGGGTGCCTCGTGTTAAGATACTCCTTCATTCATTCTTCATCATTTATTTTTTGTTTTAAATCATTTATTTACATATTTATTACTAAGAAACAAATACACATGGGTTTGAAAATATGATAATTATTTTTTAAAATGAAATTAAAAACTTAAAATATTTAAGAAGCAAATAATATATTTGATTTTATAAACCACAAATCAGTTTATATAACTTTTTGAAGGTTGTATTGTATATTTAAATACATAATATCTAATTTGTATAACACTGTACTCATATTACAAGTTATCCATACATTACGGAACTCGTACAAGAAGCTTATTGTTTACTATGTTAACTTTTAATACCTTTCGAAGGTACAGTACCATCTTATAAACATCTGATACTAGAGCTCATTTACTAAGTTTGTTAACAGTTTCAACATTGCTTAATTTATATCTTATTTTCGTGAAATTTTGTGACGCTTCATAATTATACTTAGACAAGTATAAATTGGATGAATAAGTTTCTACGATATGTAGATAAAATCGTAATTCTGTAAATCGGCTGTTTGTGGGTTCGATCCCCACTCGAGGAGATGAAATATTTTTTTACTTTTATATTTTCATTTCTTCGCTCTGGTGTCGAGGTTAAGCGCGGCGTTGAGTTCTGCCACTCAACACGCAATGCCTCCAGAATTCGGCAGAAAGTGGGGAACGGAGTGTAACACTAGGTTCCCTCTGCCTACCCTGCTGTTTGCGGGATACTGCGTGAAGCTGATTTAATTTGATTTAATTTTTATTTATACGCAGATAAGTATATTTTACTGTGAAAAAGTTCCGTTCTTAATTGGCTAGTCACAAATAGGAACAGCCAAATAAGAACTGAATGACAAATTGGTACAGTTTTTCTTTAACTAAAAACTGTAACTTACTTCTATATAATATTTAGCCATCCACACGCGGCTTCGTCCGCTTGAACTACATGATTATTTATTTACTAATCTGAATTGCTTTCTGCGTTGTGTTATAATATTATTATCATTTTAAAGCTCTCTAAAGGGAAAATTATAGTTTTAGCCCATACATTAAAGCAACGTTGATGAACATTTTCTTTAACAATTTATATAATTTTTTTATGAACCGATTAAAATAAAATACACCAAATGTTAAGAGAAGTTTACCAAAGTAACTTTACCAAAGTATAATACTTTGGTAAACTTTCTTTAATCCTTAAACTTCCCTTGACATTTGGTGTGTCACAGTGTCACAGAGTGTAACAGTCACAACCGCGTTTTAATCGGTTAAGTTATATCCGAAATTAGCGTGCACAAATATGGATAAACAAAATTTTTATGATTTATAAAATCACTGTTTTGGGATCTATTACTTTTTATTATTAATATTTTTACAAATGCCCCTATAATAGTATTTTCTCATATATCTTCCTCGTACGGACAGCGATTAGTTACCTTTTTATTATATGCACCTATAAATAAATGTATGGCAGTCTTTTTTAAATGAAAACATTTGATAGAAGCCAGTAATGACGCAAAGGCTCCGTCGCTCAATATGCAACGCCTCCAGAATTCGGCAAAAAGAGGAGAGCGGGGGGCCGTAACACCTAGACTCCTTACCTGCTTCATACAAAAAAACTATACTAACACATGCCATATTACCTAGACACATAAAAATATTTGAAAATAAAAAGCACTACAATCTTATCAGTATATGTACAGATATGATTCTAGACATTTTTATCGAATATAGAATTTACTACAATTTTATGTTTCTTTACCTCTTTCTGCCTCAATGACATTCCTAACCCATATTTATATTCATTTTATGGGGTTATATCTCTAAAAATAACAACTTTTTATGAAAAGATGCGATAAAAGTTGAGAGTTATGTTCGAAATATGTTCGTAAAAACCACTCTAAGAGGTCCTTACTAAAACATAAAACATTGTTTTACTTTTAATGACTATGCCCTTGATGTGACCTTTCAATTATTGAGTAAACCTACATTGTACTATACAATATTAAAACAATATCTTCTTTTTTGTTAAATGACATATCGATCACTTTTATTTTTCTTATAAATTTATTACAAACGAGGTTTTAACGGTCATCTAATAAAGTAGTATACAAAGTGATTCTTGGTATTTCAGGCCCATAGTTCTTTTACTTCTCTTCTTTATGAACACTTCTTATAAAAAATATATAACGAGAATTGGATTCATACTACCATATTCAATATTTTATCCAATTAGGTTATCTATTGATTATCATCATCCACTCACAAAAAAAACCGGACAAGCGCGAGTCGGCCTCACCCACCGAGTGTTCCGTAAAAAAAATTTGCGATACCAAATTTTTTTATTCCAGATTAACCAGAAGTACCCTATTTATTTTGATTCCCTGTATAGTGTCGAAATACGCGATTTTAGTATTGAAGGCTATTATTTTTAGGACCTAACTACAAATGTATAATTTTCGAATTTTTCTACAACTAGTACTACCTCTAGATGCTAGCTGCCAAATTTCTTAATTCTAGGTCCACCGGAAGCACCTTATGAATTTTGATTCCCTTGATAGTGTCGAATACGCGTTTTTTGCGATATGAACGGCCATATCTTTTTTTTAAGTAAATGAAGATTTTTTTTAGGAAATCATGGGGCCATAGATCAGAGTATATGGTATGATTTTCAACTTGATATCTCTAAGAGTTCCGTTCCCCAAAAGTAATCTTATAAGGGTTCCTTTTTTCCTTAAAAGATACGGAACCCTAAAAATAGTACCACGTATATTTGTAAAATATTTAAAGAGAACAATAAATAAAGCTAAAAGGGAGTAAAAAAAATAGCACAATATTATTTAATAAACATTTTATTTCAAGTATAAAAAAAAGATAATTAAATTACAAACTACGTCACAAGCAGGAACAATATTAAAGTAAGTAGTGACAACCTCAAACACGTGAGTTTCAAAAGTAACAGATATAAACGTTCTTATTTTTCTTTAGAACTGAAGAACCAATACGTTAATTACGTAGTATATTAAATGTTTCAATAGAATTAAAAAATAATAAATTCTTAATTCTATTGAATATGAATTAAAGACTACAGATTTAAGAAGTTTTTTTTTTCATAAAAGAAAATATATATTTTTTTCTGTAATAAGAATATAGATAAATTATTTTATTTTTTATACATCTCAATTAAGCCCGTGCTCATGTGAATATGTAAAATTATAATATTCTTAAATAATTATTAGCTAACAGTTGCAATCCAGTCTTTGGTAAAAGGGCACAAATATACAAACCATCTTTTGTGCCAAAAGTTCACATAAAAATTAATAAAAACACATTACTGTTCTTTGTGTCGCACAGTCGAGTAATAAATAAGCATGAATCAATTAAATAGTCCAGAAACAATAAAAAAAAACTTAAAACATTTTTAATATATGTAGTCTATGTAAGATTTTACAAATAGATTTTTTTATTATTGCTGTCACACAATTCCTTTTATAATATGAATGCTTAAAACTAAAACTATAAAAGATATGCACTACGAGATAATATATAGAGATATCGATATTAATAGTTTTGAAATATAATGCATTAGAAAATATCTACATCTATTTTGTTCACAATTTACAAGAGTACAATATTAAGAAAAAGGATTTTAATTAACAATTATTAAAATAATAATTGACATGACATTATATATTCATTAATTTTATAATCAAAAATATTTTTTAAACATAGCAACATAAAGTTATTTTCTTTATAAAATATATTGTTGTCTCAGTGTTGAAAATAATTATGTTTTTAAAAAAAAATGTAATCTGTGTTTTAAATATCTAGTAAACAATTTCTATAATTAAATATGCTGATATTGGGAAACATTCCTGGACTATTATCACTGAAGTGGACTATACCACGTTATCACAGCCACTGTACAACATGGCGTCCTTTGGGACTAGATTTTCTTAACCTATCCATATTTTACAATAACTTAAATATTATGTAATATAAAGACTTTATTAAACTACTAAGATAAAAATGACTTCTCATTTTCATTTAAAACTCAAAATTATATTTCATGTAAAATATGGATAAGTAAAAAAAAGCTGAAAAACGTGTTTAATGAACTTAAAAAACTATACTTTCAACCACAATACTGTATCACTCGATCCTTACATTTACATCTACGGTATGTCTCACATTAACCTAAGTGTCTACTAAGCAGCAGTTTATATTGTGTGAAAATTTTAGAAAACCTTTAATCTGAAAACAGTTTAATTTATATTTTGTATGTAAAAAACCGGTCAGCTAATAAAAGCGAGCGAATTGAGCAAAACTAATAAAAGTTGAGAAACTTAAGTTTAAGTTAGCACTCATTTTAGATGAATATATATTTTTTTATGTGATATACTAATAAATTTCAGTTTTTTTCCTTTCTTTTTAACGTAAGTTCTCACTCTTTATCAAATTAAATTAATATTTGAATTGAATGAGACTAGTCGACTCCAGAATTCGGAAAATGAAGAAGGGAGTGTTTTAACACTATGTAAAATGCTTTGAACTAATGTTATAGCTATTTAAATTTTGTGCCGCAGACAATATTAAAACTAGTAGTTAACCAATAAATACTTAAATTAAATTACATCAGTCTATTTAGTGGAGTTGCCGCTACCGACTTTGTTCTTGATCCATTTGGTAGTGCGAGTAAGAATGTCGGGCCGTAGTGACGGATCTTGCCACGCTTCGAGATTTACTCTTTTGATTTCTTCACAGGATACAACGGGATTGCTGGATTTAAAAAAAAAAAAATATTTTTTTACTAACATTACCACTCAACTAGGTTCCCTCTGCTAGTCCTGATATTCAAATGGGGGATAAAGCGTGAAGCAAAAGAATGTTGATGTATATTTTTTTATTAATTTTAGAGCGTTACGTTTTAACCCGCATGTAGTGTGGAAAACTGCCAAAACTTCGATAAATTCTGTATACATATAGTGCCGAACTACACTCCGCAATTTGTCTTAAAGATTAGGGGAAGTGAAAATAATTCGTTGAGGCTGTACTGGGCACAAGTACGCGTATATTGTAAGCGCGACGGTTGCGGATTCGATTTACTCGCTCTGGTAACAAGGCAAAGCATGGCGTTGAGTTCCGCCATTGAATACGAAATGTCTAAAGGATTTGGCGGAAAGTGGAGAACGGAAGTGTCTTAACACTAGGTACCCAGATTCTCTCTGCCTACCTAAGGAAATAAAATGATACCCTCGAGTGAAGGTAGAACCATCGTGCATCGTGTTACAGTTATACGTAACTTACAAGTCGATAAACTCTTAACTTAAATAGTATATTTATTTATATTACTAGCGGACCCGGACGCGGCTTCGCCCGCTTGAACTATACGAAATGCTTATTAAATATATTTATGAATTTGTTTTTGAAAATATCTAACTAATTTAAATGAAAAAAATTATAAGTAAACGTAATCATATTAAAATATTAATAAAAAAAACTAAACAAAACCAGCTACATTATTAATATCATCAAAGTAAAATAAATATTTAAAAGAATCAAAATTAAATGTGTTGTGCTATGTTTTAGCAGGTGCATGTGGTTATTTACATAATATTCAAATACAATAAAAAAAATATTATATTTTTTGTCCCTGTCTGTCTTTCTATTTCCCCGAGCTAATGTCCAGAATAACTGAACTGATTTTTATTGGACTTTCAATGATCGATTTTACTGATTTGCCCGGGAAAAATCTTTTTACACGTTTTCCTTGCGCGCGTACATAGATACTATATGAAATAAATGAAGTCCTTTCTACATTCAATCCACTTACACCACACGAAGAAATTTACAAAAATCTAACTAATCTACTACTCGAATAAGCGAAGAACCAAAGAAAAGTATAAATTAATTATAAACAGCAAATAATTACATAAAAAATAACAGTAGTTCGAAAATGTATGAAAATTTACAAAACTATCAAAGTCATCTGCCCGTTCGCGTTGGTCATACTATGCCGCCCGGCCCGTAGGCTAGGTAATTTCGAATCAATGACATCTCCTTAATTATTTATTAGAATGTTATACAGTGAACTATAATTTCAATCTAGATGAAATGCTAAAAGTGACTATTATATTCATTTTCATAAGGATCAATATCAAGTTATAGAAAATACATACAACAAAAACCCGATAAATATAAAGTAAATTAATTCAAATGGTTACATGTTGTTACTGTGTTACTTTGCTCAAGCTTCAGAGATAAATATGGTATGTGTATCGCGGACTTTTTTAAACATTATTTAAAGGACAATATTTTTGTAAAACATTATTTTTATGTATCTCATAAGGTTGAGTCGGCGCACTCCATGTATGAGTTAAGCAAGCTCGTTTTGGGTGACGTTTGCTTATAACAACAAATAAACTTTGCAATCCGTTGCTTAGCAACGGTCGGTTGTTATTAACATGGCGGAATAAATTGCCTGTCAAATTGAAAAATATTTTAATATATTAGTATATATCGACAATATTACAAATATGAGAAAAAAAATAGCCTATGTTCATCCGAAGACCCTCAAGTATCTCTTTATGAGTATTTTATCATAATTGAATTAGCGGTTTGGCCCTGATTGCGGCACAGACAGACAGACAGACAGACAGACAGACAGACAGAGTTACTTTCGAATTTATAATATAGGTATGGATTAAAAATAATAATTACCTTTCAGAAGGCGGTTGGAAAACATCTTTCTGTATAGCAATAATATCGGTATTTTCACAAAGCAATTGCGATAAGGAACTTCGTCTTATTTCAGCAAACTGTCTCTTACTGAAACCACCTGCTTCGTCAGTGTGGGTGTAGAAGTAACGGTCACCTACGCGTGTCCGCCATAGTTGTTCTCCTAAAATAAAATAAAAATGTCATCATTTATTGGATTTCAAATACTTTATATTCAACATGCAATGCCTCCAGAATTCGGCAGAAAGTGGGGAACGGAGTGTCTTAGCACTAGGTTCCCTCTGTCTAACCTGCTGTGTTCGGGATACAGCGTGAAGCTGATATATGATATTTTGATATAAATACTTTATACATTGCACATTTATATTTGTTGACATACATAAGTAGCACATACTACTTATATAGTAATCTAATTATTATTTATAAATACTCCAAATCTATATGTATGTATATTACAAATGTGAAAATTTGTGAGTATGGATGTTTGTTCCGCGAAGCCGCTTTTAAGTTGCTAGTACTTAAAAGCATGAGATATTTTTTAAAATATATTTTACAGGCCCCTGTTACCTGTAAAATGTAATTTACTGGACTTTTTGATTGGATATCTGTCTGTATCTTTCGTGAAAGAAAGTAAGTCAATAAAAGAAATTATAAATATTGAAACAAAAAACTTACGTATTAAACAAGTCGCGGTAGGACCGATTAAGGAGTCTTCAAGTGGCATTTCCGCCATTAATCCAACAACCAGGTCAATGTCGCTAGGATTTTCGTATAGTTCTTCAAGTTTCTGTATCGTCTGTAATAAAATATTCAAATTAAATTTCTTAATATTATTTTAAATGTTAACAAAATCTATGACATTTCAAAATCAAGTCACAAAAATAACATCTAATTGAAACTAAATATATGCATATTATAATATTATTCAAACGAGGCTATTGGACTTTAAAAGCAAAAAACTGGAAGTTCCTAATAATAATTTTGTGTATTTAATCAGGAAATTATTTACATAAAACGTAGATAATATTATAAAAATAAATATAAAAAAAGGGAATACAATTCGTATTTAATATATAGAACATGTTCTACTATATATTAAATAAGTGAAACAAAATTTTGGACCGTTTTTACCTAAATTACATAACAACATAAAACATACCACACACCATGCATTTGACAATACATTACACATATTTTTATGTTTATAGTGGCATACACGTTGCTATGGCAACGGCAACGCGTATTATTATACGCCTCAATGGTGCTCTAGTGTTTGTAACAAGCTACAACTGTGTAAAAATTACCCAATTTTTACAAAGTCCAAACGAGATTTTGGTTTTCAAAACTATATTTTCGATCCCCCAACATTTCGAATAATTTGTATGAGTAAGATAATTGCGATTTATCTGTTTAAACTATTAACTCTCTTTGCCTCTGCCTACCTTTAACCTTTACTTTACATTAAGGGTAGGCAGAGGAAATCTCTCTGGTAATATCATCGTTTTGTCTTCTAATCAGTCGATGACGATGACGATGACGAGTCGAACTCGAGTGGAAATCGAACCCACAACCGTCGCCTTTACAGTCAGACGCTGTACCGTTGCGCCAACGACGGTCCTGAAAGTACAGTTTTATTCAAAACGAAAACCAACCTGCACATCCATAACATCGTTCAACTGTCCAAAAGTCGTTGGTAAAGGTAATCCACATATCGTTCTGTAATGCGCGTATCCGGGTAAACCATGGTCACGACCACGCTGTATATCTAACGCTACCACGTCTAGACCACCGAAATAATGGTGACGGAGCTGAAAAGAAAAAAAACTATTATTAATATTTATTAATGTAAATTAGTAACCTTATGCTAATTAATAAGGAAGTACGGAGTATAATATTTCTTTCATTTAATTTAGTAAAATTTGGTAAATAGCAAAGATAAAGAAACATAAGTTCACTGCCCCGAAATTAATAAGTGTGTTTTATAAAACCTGTTACGTTTAAAGAATAAACACGAATAGATTATTAGAACTAATCAGTAATTGATTTGGGAAAATAATAACTATAGTAAGTTATTAACTTACTCTTGCACATTAACTTCTATGAATGTAAGTTATTTACGAAACCATATTATTTCATTATCCATACTGAATAGCTTCAAGCATTAATCTTAATCTCTTCAAATAATTAATACATCATCATACAATCTTTTTTTTAACACAAAGAAAGGAAAATGATATTTTAATAACGAAATAAAAAAAACGTACTTTAATTATTACCAAATCAGTTTTAACCCAAAAAAAATATGAATCTGATTCATATTATCATGTAACAAAGTAAATTAGTTTTAAAAATCAATAATACGAAGCTCAAATAAATTATGAACGTGATTCATAATATCACGTAACAATGGCGTTTTTTATGAACAATGTGACACAAGAGTCTATTATCAACAAAAAGTTATTCAAAGTATTGTTATTCAACGTGACCACAACAAACTGCATGAATGTGGAATGGAACTGCGCAATTATAATATAAATATTTAATTAGTAAATATGTCCGTAAACAATATAATAAATAGAGAGTAAACATTTTAATTTTTCTATGTATAATATAAAACTATAGTATTATTTTTATATAGGCAAAGGGCACCTAGTGTTAAGACACTCCGTTCCCAAGTTCCCGCCGATATTTTTTTGCCTTGATTTGCCTTTGTACTAGAGCAACGAAATTAATATATGTATAATAAATAATAATTTATTCCCCTGAGTAGGAATCGAATTAACAACCATTTACACGCTTGTGTACCTATGCCACATCGTTCTCAATCGGTAGTATTATATGTTTATCTAATAGGAGCCGTCTGAGTGATTAAGATCTAAATTCACACTTATATCTAACTACCCGTAGGGTAATTTTTATTCGGACCACTACAGGCCATAGCGATTTAAGAATGTCATCTTAATAAATATTCAAAAATAAATAAATAATATTCAGTTTTTTAAATCATAAAATAAATTAGCTTCACGCTGTATCGCGCACACAGCAGGGTAGGCAGAGGGAACCTAGTGTTAAGACACTCCATTCCCCACTTTGAGTCGATTTTACAGTCACACTTTGTGTCCCTGCGCCACAACTGGGCTCAGTTTTTTAATTGGCCACAATTGCATTTGACTTTGAAAAGTTAATTGTTATTTGTACGAAGACGGATCTTAAGCTTTAAATTGCCGAAGTAGAAATAAGTGATATAAAATTTTGAAGTCAAAACTGAAATGTGATTGAACCTCAAGTAAATTTTTCCTATAATAATAAAATAAGATAGAAATGGATTTTTTATATTACTAACGTAATATATATTTTTTTCTGATATACATATTAGAAAAACATTCGCACACACTTTACTGAATGCGAATATTCGTTACAATATTTGAGATATTATTATTTAAACGATCGATTTGTACGTGTACATTAAAAATTGAACATAATTTATTACTTACATCGTCATCATAATTGAAGTCCAATCCTTGACTTTTCTGGTTGACCATCCCTCGTAATATATTTTCTAGGCCTTTCTTCTCAGTTAATAATGCAGGTTTAAAGAAATTTTGTCCCAAACGGTGTGACGTCACGTTATTATTATCATCGACCATTTCAATATCTTGATCTAATAAACTATTGACGAAATGGAAAGCGGCAGTCGCGAAAGAGTTAGATATAGTGGGATCGATATCCTGATTGTAGCCAATGTCGTAGCTCTCGTACAATTCGTCGAAAACTTTACCTAAAAACAATGAAAATACTTATTAAATAATATGTTTCCATACTTTTATATGATTGTATTAAAGTAAGTTGTACCATATTTAAAAAGAAGAAAGAAATAATCCATGTATCTATTTGTTGAAGAAAAGAATGAAAAGCTTTATAGCGTCTAGAACTCAAGACAATATTTTAATTATAGGTTCTCAGCACCAAAAATTAGAGACATTGCTTGTTGATTACAATAACTTGCGTTAAGTTATTGTACATTGTATACCAGATGGGAAGAATATAAATAATTCAAATTCATTGTTGGGACTCAAACCTACTACCAACAGACGCTGTCCCAAAATTATTAAACAATAAAAAATATTAGTAAAAATTAATTATTTGAATGTATATCTACGAAAAATATGAAGTGACTGACGTCGACAAACCTTAATATAATATGCAAGTATCTGCAAAATAATATTTGTACTATAAACTACAAAGCCGCTTACGACATAAGATAAACAAACAAGAATAACAATAGAAATATAATCTCTTCTCTATATATAATAAGACAGTAAAAATATTTTGTCTGTACATTTAGTAATTTTGACTGAAATGGATAGAGGGACACTTAAAAAGACTAATAGAAAGCAAAAAGATTTTTTTTGAATTTCTTGTCTGTCTGTCTGTCTGTCTGTCTGTCTGTCTGTCTGTCTGTCTGTCTGTCTGTCTGTCGACATATTGTTGTCCGCATTTTTCTCTGAAACTACTGAACCGATTTACTTGAAAATTTCACCAATTGCTTTGTCTTAACTCAACTTAGGTTCTAAAGTTGTTCATCAAAATCGGTTCATTAAAAAAAAAGTTATCGTCATTTGAATGAACTCAAGGCATTAGCTTGCCAGCGAATGTTATATAGAAATCGCGCTGGTATGACCCTGGCTAAAGAATGACGTTCGAAACGTCTGGGTTATATGATTGTTGATAAAAATATATATTTTTGAAGCACTATTATATAATATTTTATACAATAAAGTAAACAAAATTGAATTGTTAGTGGAGATTACCTTCATTAATCATAACAGTTAAGTTTAAGTCGTAATTAATTCAACACAGAGATAAAGAACGATCTTGAAAGAAATATCAAGTAAATACAAAGATATTTTGGTTGGTTCGTTCATATAATATATGTAACTAATTTAAGAACTGTACAGGAGTTAATATGCAATTAATACAGTTATTTTACAAAGAATATTATGAATCCTACAACCTAAATTAAATTATTCACTGACATCAGCACATTTAACAGAGTTTTAGAATTATGATGAGACGTATATTATATAGGTAAAAAGAACATAAAGTTACAAAAATATATACGTGTAATACATAATTAGCTTTATGTATATTTTATAAATATCAAATATCAACAATGGTCTTATTTTTTTATTTAAAACAATCAAAAATTCTTTGACGATAATGTCGTAAAAAAAATCATATTAGAAGTCATTATAGTTGTCAATCGATTGTGCTTATTAAATCAGTAATCATGTATTTTAAGCGGGCGAAGCCGTGGGCGAGCCGCTAGTAGGTATATATTAGTCTACTTTACAATCACGCGGTATTTGAATACGATCACGAGACGAACGCGTGGAACTCAAAGTGCAAAACCACTTTATAACACTATAATATAGTCTAGAATTCTAGATAATTAGTTTTTACGTTTAAACACTTTAGATGGCATCGTTTGCGGTATGTTTTCCGCAATATATTATAAAGAATGTGACGTAATATGTAGTTTTGGTTCCCCCCATAATAAACTGTATGTGATTCATTATAGTATTATAATTGTTAGTTACCTATTTCAAACTTAGAATAATGATTTTTAACGGTTTGAAAAGCGCATTTACAAAAGATACGATACCAATGTTAGATAGCTTACATGGATTCAGAAAGTTGTTACTCTTGATAAGCAAACCATTCATAAAATATTAATATAAGACGAATAATAACCAAATCAAAATATATTACAAGAGTAACTATATTTACGTGTTTGGAACTTACCAGTTAAAGAAGGCAGCCAATGTCTTAATGTAATATGCTGTAATTCAGCAACTACAATTCTTCTTGCTTCATGGTATAATTTATCCGAATTCCAGCTTGGGTTCAAGGAAGCTAGCTTTCTGGCTATGCGATTGTGTTCTCTAACCCACAAAGAATGGAGGCTAGTTAACCATGGATGCATGTTGGCACGGACATCACCTGTTAAAATTTATATATTTTTTTATATAAGAAATTGTATTTTTTAATTATATTTAATTCAATACCCTAAAATAAAAAAAGAGAATGCAGCATTTCACTACATCCCCTTTCTCAAAAAAGGCAAAATATGTGAACAACTAAAGATGTATTGACAGTCATTCATCATAATGAAGTAGTAGATTTAAAACAGTAGGAAATAAAAGAAAACTTACCACTATTGAAGCAAGTGGCAGAGTTACTATCAACTAGACACTTCTCAATGGGATTAGCAGCTAACGGTAAGAGTTCTTCATCATCAATAACTACAGTTTTGAGTAACCCGCCGGTCTTCTCACGCAGAGCTGCCGCGTCTCTACTATTTGAACCGTAGATATGAGAACCGTCTAGGAAATGGGTAGCTTGATTCATCTGTGGACAATGGAGAAATAACATTTAGAAATATTATTAATACATAATACATAATTTTCTTACAATCTCTATATTTTTAGTAAGAGAACAATAAAGGACCTGGTTACTCATTGTGTTCTTCTTGTTCTCGTTCCACTCATTTTAAAATATAACGTGGGTGGTTTGTGGAGAAATCTACGTGCACAGCAGGGTAGGCGGAGGGAACCTAGTGACAAGACACTCCGTTCCCCATTTTCCGGCAGAACTCAACGCCGCGCTTTGCCTCGACATCAGAGCAAAGAAATGAACTTGTTTAAATTTACCTTCTTTTAATAATAATAAAATAATTGCATTTAATAATGGAATAACGATTAAATCTTCGCGTTATAAATAACCTAAATTATATAAGTATTATTGAGAGAAACATTGTGATCTTTAAAGTTTTTACTCATCTATAGATACACAATAACAGTTACAGTTTACAGTTTTATGCATCGTAATGTCAACTTTTATATAATTCTTTTTTTCATAGTTTTTTTTAGCTCCCGAATGTCCCGAATATAAATGAAGATTCCATATTGTAATGGAATATTTTCATGACAGTAAAAGCCTGATAACAATCAAAATAATATTCCTTGATATGATAATAGAAATAAACATAAGATAAGCGATGAGAATAGAGAGAAGTATTTAATTCTATAACACCGTAAGTTACTCATACAATATGTATGAAAACAAAAGCTTTGGAATCTAGTCATAAAGAAAATACACTTTGAATAGATATTATTTCGTAAGTTTATATGGAAAAATTACACGAAAATATATTTTGTCGTGTCTATGAAACTCCAAACGCGGAATGAAGTCGTATAGTTTTATCCTTGTATGATCTTTACTTAGTCTGTCCATACAATGAAAACAACTTATATGTATGGGAGAAGTGGCATGAAAGAGCCAGGTTTTGAAAGAGCCACCTGCAATATTATAGTAGTTTAGGAACGGACTCGATAGAATATTTTATTTTTAAATGGCAACACTGATTTCCCATCACCCACAAAAAATTTACACATCTTCGGAACCAACGGACGCCGATATGTCGAGTTGAAGTTTTTGGCACTCAAAACTAACATTTTTACCTCATTTGAGTTGTTTTTTAGTATTTCATTGTAAACAAATATAGATACTTGGATTGTGGATTGAGTTTATGTATATATTTGGCCTTGTAACTGGATTAAAACTGAATTTCAAAAGTTTTGATATCGTTGTGATTTTGAAGGTTATATTTTTTTAAAGAATAGGTTATGAAAGAGCCGGGTGGATGGGCCTTGAAAGAGATGGCTCTTTCATAACCGGCTCTTTCATGATCCCGAATTAGTTTTTTTTAAATTAATTATAATTATACTAAATATACATTCTTAATAAACATTATTAAATAATTTGCTACTGATATTTCATTATGGAGAAGTCTGATCCCAAAAAACTCGAAAATAAACCAAGAAAATTCAGACCCGAATTCGTCTGATTCTATCATATTGGCTGAAGTAAAAAAAAAGTAGATTGAAGCAAAACAAAGTCCAATACAAATAAAAATAGTGATGATTGAATGGAGCAATATTTTTTTAAAAAAAGATCTCATAATTTAAGTATGTTGTTTTTGAGAAGATATTATTAATTTATTATTTAGTTTAATTTTCGTGATTTTTATTAATAAAAGAACTATCCGCCTCTAAAATATTAAAAAAATAATATAAATAAAATAATATATGATTGGTTTAAATAATATGAGATTGTTAGAATTATTTACTTAAAATGATTAATATAATTTAAAAAAACATTACTTTTTAATAAGGATTATTAAATTGATTTTATTTAATAGTGCATTGTTATTATTTAGCATAATTTTCACTATTACATCTCATAATATAAGACTGGCTCTTTCATAACTTTTGGTGGCTCTTTCAATACCGAAATGTTATGAAAGAGCCAAATGACACATTTTTTTTTAAATGAATATTTTATTGCTTTTTTATTGTATTTAAAGCTTATTTCGTATGAAATTATCTAGTTTAATAAATGAATAATAATTTGAGAGAAAAAAAACTTATTTTCTTTAATTAAAAGTATATTTTTTTGCTTCGTTTAGTAAACTGGCTCTTTCATGCCACCTCTCCCTTATGACCACATAACATTATAAAAACTATAGACACGTGGCTATATTAAATTCTATACAAGGTTGCTAAGATTAAGGTCAAAAAACATGTGAAGCGATGGCTAATTTAAATAATAAAAAGAATTGATCATGTTGCTATATTAAAATATCTAGTTTACAAGCTGTTTAAATAAAAAAGTTATTATTATAGAATGCACGGTCCACTCGGCTAATTCTAGAGGCATGGCGTGTTAAAAGGCGGAACTCAGCGCTGCGCTGGAACTCAGCGCGCGTTAAATGTAAATATAAAATATTTCATTTTCTCGAGCGGGGATCGAACCACAACCTATCGCGGTTACAGTCGCACACTTGTTAATTATTATTAGTAAATTGAAAATTATTGGTACCTATAGCAAAATTTAATTTAAATTGCATATTTAAAGAAACATTAATACGTACGTAGTTTTCACAGCTAACGACTAGGTGTTAACCTTGTGTTAGTTTACTCGCGTTGTTATTTGTTTGCGTATTGTATTCAATACTAGTAAATGTTATATAATATATGTAAAATGTAATGTAAGTAAAATGGCGGAACGCCGGCGACTGTTTGTGGGTTCGATCCCCACTGGAGCAAATTGAATATTCACTTAAATTTATATTTTCATTTTACCACTTTGCCTCTCTTAACAAATGCCTCCAGAATTAAGTGGAAAGTGGGGAACGGAGTTTCTTAGCACTAGGTTCCCTCTGCCTGTCCTGTTGTGTGCGGAATACAGCTGAATAAAACTAAATTTATTTATATTTAAGTAAGTAAAAAAAAACTATTTCGTAACCTAACACCTTATTTTATTACAAATATATAAGTTGCAACCAAACAAAAAAAGGCAATATAAAAATAGTAAATTATATTAGGCATCACGTGGAAAACAATACAGTCGTAATAAATGAAAAGGTTAAACAAACACGTTGTATTGATTGATGTCAACAATTCTCAATAGGGATACTAACAATAAATATTAATTTGAAACACAATCCATAGGTCGAATCTATTACACGTAGTCAGATAACCTGTAATTGGAACCTAAGACCATTGTTTAAGGCCAGTCGTGGCGCAGACGCACAAAGTGTGACTGTAAAATCGACTGGTTGTGGGTTCGATCCCTCTCTTTCGAAAGGAGAATCGATTCGACTCGAGGAGATGAAATATTTATTAAAATTTATATTACCAGGCACAGCGCGGCGTCGAGTTCCGCCGGAGTGTCTTAACACTAGGTTCCCTCTGCCTCACCTGCTGTGTGCGCGATACAGCGTGAAGCTGAACTATTTATTTTATTTTATTTTAAGACTATTGGCCTTTTTATATATTAAAGTTAATTTTATTAAAGTTATTTTTATTAAAGTTAATAAATACCCTATATTGGTGGAAGAAAAAATTTGACGTATATGTAATCTCACATAAGAAAGAATATTGTTTAGCTAGTTATAAATAATAATATTTTCTTATTATATGTGTCTTATCTCTCCTTACATATGCTTTGTTTTATGACAATGACAAGATAGTTCTCGTCATAGAATTGACATAATGTAATTTTATTTTGTGTAGTCTTTTGTTGTGATTTATTTATCGTAACGTGTATACCTTTATGTACTTACAATATCTTCTAATATTGTATTTGCAAAAAAGTTTAGACGCATATTCAAATAAATATTTAAATATGTACGTAAGTGTTTAATTTATTTAATATTTTCAAAAAATCTCTCTAGAAAGAAATCAGTAACACATCAGTAAAAATCGGCAACTCATTCATCTACTTTCTTTTTTTTCATCAAAATTGCGAATCATTGCGACCTAAGCCGTGAAACTTTATGTTCATCGTTTTTTCTTTTCAAATCAAGAAAACCTTTATATAGAGGTCGTCGTAGCACAGCAGCACTATGTGTGACTGTAAGCGCTACGGTTGGGCGTTCGATACCGCTCGAGTGAATGAATTAATGCTTTCTCGCTCTAGTTAAAATTTAATTAACAATCAAATACTTCTAGAAACAACGAAAAATATTAAAAGTGAACTTTCTGTGAAATAATATTTAAAAGTTTCATACTAATTCCAATAACAATTATAACGTCAAATGGAAATATGTAGTAAATATTGTTATTATTAAATAACGTAAAATAGTTTCAATTATTCTTAGTAATATTACATTATATTTACAATATCTTATCAATAGAAGCAGTATTTGTTTACTTAAATACACACGTGACTTTGTGCACATCTTTATAAAGATTCACGCTAATTTCTGTGAATCTGTTGTTAATGTTATAATAATGGATATTTTACATTCATTCGATGTTAAATCATCGATATAAGAAGAAGGAAGCGATAAAATAAACGTTATTTTATATTTATCAATATAAATTAAAAACAGTTTTAATATGTAAATTAATATTGTAACATAGGAAGCAAAAGACGCCTTTATTTTACGAGGAACCACTCTGATATTTTAATTAAAACAATAAAATAATTTAAGATTTTGTTATTACCTATTTTTCCTGTTTACTATCGAGAATGCAATACATAAATTGCAATAATCAATATAGCTCATATATGAGTTTTACAAGTGTTTTATGAGATAGTTGCGAATTCAAATCAAACTCATATACCTCAAAACGCAAAAAAATTGTAATTGCTTAATTTCTTTCCTTATATAGAACTAATGAAGAAAATCTGTGGAACTAAAAAAAAGGCATCAAGAATTTTAAGCTCACCTGTTCAGCTGCTCCAAAAGTACAGTCACCTCTATAAGTGGTAACAGAACGAGTATATTCCATACACGTCGCCTTATCACTGAATACCGGGTCTTTATCAGGTATGGATATCGTCATACAACTTGGATGGATGTAACGTGGAGCCAAGTTAGAGCCAGAATTGTCACAACAACGTATCCGTTGATTTGTGTGAACTAAAATAATTTATTTGTTTAAGTGTTTTGTTGTTGATAGTACTTTTATAAAATTGTGTTAGTAATCATACTTATAAAATCTTATTTTATCAATATTAAAATAAGACTACAGTATTACTTAAGAAAATAATATGGAAAAATATAAAAGAACAAAAAGTTTACCTAATTTGTTTTTTAAGCTTGTTTTAAGTTTATTTTAAATTTAAAATAATATTTAGTAATACTGTTAGCGTACTCGTGTAAAAGAGGGTAGATTTAGTGTAAAAGAGGGTAGATTTAGGTGGAAAATAACTATAAAAGCAGTGGAATTGTGTCAATCGGGGGCACTCGCTTGTAAGTGACGGCCCCTGTTGGAAGGAAACTAGTGTGAAGTATTGTTAGTAGGTGATACATATCACTTATTGCAATTACATAGTATCTCTTTCAAAATAGTTTAGAATCATTTAGACGGTGTGTGTCTTTAACGTGTTTCTTTAAAAACGTTACCCGCTTCCGATTTTTAACATCAGAAGTGGGATACGCATGAAGTTTTCATATCTTTATGTGTATCTTCGCCCCATTGGTATTTTGGATTGAAAGTTTGGTATTCTAAAAATTAAAAGCTATTTCTTATTATAAGATCTTTGCTGTTTGAAATTATTATCGAAAAATAGAAGGACTACTTTACTAATAATTTTATTGTTTTAGTGATTTTATTGTGGTGTCATAAAGACTCGAGAAATGGATCGAATCAAGGATGAATAATAAGCAAGTGTCAGGTTAGACCGAGCGAAAATACAGGTCTGTGCATAATGCTTTGAGAGTAAGTTAGCCACACTTTACAATTTTTATAATGTTGACATGTGGGCTCAAAGTTGATCTTGGTACTCTTAAGTGAGAAAAATACTCTTTAAGAGGGAGACGACTTTAACAACTTGGTACGCTTAAGTGAGTAAATGCTCTTTAAGTGCAAGTTGTGTTGAGCTATGAGTCTGGTTTCCTAAGTGTGGCATAGTCCCTTTAGGGTTTCCAAAGGTTTCCTAAGTGTGGCATAGTCCCTTTAGGGTTTCCAAAGGTTTCCTAAGTGTGGCATAGTCCCTTTAGGGTTTCCAAAGGTTTCCTAAGTGTGGCATAGTCCCTTTAGGGTTTCCAAAGGTTTCCTAAGTGTGGCATAGTCCCTTTAGGGTTTTCTAAGGTTTCCTAAGTGTGGCATAGTCCCTTTAGGGTTTCCTAAGTGCGGCATATTCCTTTTAAGTTGGGTCATGTTGTCGAGCTATTTCAGTGTAAAGAATGATAAAATGAGCAAAATACCATTATGGGACTGTTTTATGATACAGTATAGTTTAGGCGCACGACTAACTGTTGTTTATTGTCACAGTGATTTATCCCGACTCGTGGGGTGCCCGGGGCGGGCACCATGCAGGATGGCCGTGTTAGCGTACTCGTGTAAAAGAGGGTAGATTTAGTGTAAAAGAGGGTAGATTTAGGTGGAAAATAACTATAAAAGCAGTGGAATTGTGTCAATCGGGGGCACTCGCTTGTAAGTGACGGCCCCTGTTGGAAGGAAACTAGTGTGAAGTATTGTTAGTAGGTGATACATATCACTTATTGCAATTACATAGTATCTCTTTCAAAATAGTTTAGAATCATTTAGACGGTGTGTGTCTTTAACGTGTTTCTTTAAAAACGTTACCCGCTTCCGATTTTTAACAATACTTACTCGTCTTACGAACAGGTGTATGAACTAAATCGTGGTAAACGAACTGACTCCACACTGGCAAGGCGATAGTCTTCTTGTTTTCCGGCACATCTAAATTATTGCCAAGCACAACGCTCACTTTTCTCGCTGAAGGTAAGTCCTTGTGACTCACGGCGCGGCGAGGCTAAAATGTTATTTTTATTTTATTTATAGAATATTTACCATTATTTTCCTACAAATATCCTGTAGTTGTATGTAAGAGAGTTTAATATGAGAATTAATACATTATTATCGTAACAACAACATTGCAGTATCAAAGATATTAGGAATGCAACAGCACTCTTTTAAAAGAAATACAATTAAAACAACAAGAAAAACAAGTTTTTAGATGTGAAGTATAAAATTCTCTACACATAATATCATAAAAAAATTTTTTCTTAATTAATTTCATTTATTTCTTTATAATATTCAGTTACTTCCAGTATTCTCATACTGAACTCTACATTTTTATAATTATAGGTACTGTAATTAAATCTCAGAAAGAACAATGCACCATTGAAGTTGTAAAAAAATTAATTATTTTTAAAATGAATATTAATAATTAAATATATTTTTCACTTACTTCTTCAATGCCATCATGATATCTGGGGTGCAACAGCCTCTTGTAACCAGTGAGAGTCTGACCCCAAGAAGACCGTACCGGGTTATTACACGAACCATCAAAAGTCCGATACTTAGATGACATTTTGTTTGTACGACATGTAAATCTCTCCAATTGTGCGCATTCTGGGCCATATTCACTTTCTCGTAAGTTTAATGTACTTATGAAACTCGCACATTCGTCCGTCGCCAGCCCGTATCTAAATAAAACATGGATTTCGATAACTTTTATGCTAATATTTATACAAACTCAATCAATATTGTTAATAAAAATTACGATGATAATACAAAATTATTAAGTAGTTTCTACTCAGTAAGCAAATAATAAATAATATTTATAACTTGATTACAATACAAAATTTAAAAATCTATCAAAATACTAATAGTAAAAAAACAATAAGAATACGCGATTGATTAGATACACAAAAAAATTTTGATAAACCAAAAATATTTCAAGACAAAAAACACGTACTTTGTGCATCGTGACCAGACCAGATTTTGCGAGGCTTTAGTGATCGTCATCGATGACTTCTCATACTTCATCGCATCATCTGATGGGTAACCATGTATCGCTAGACCTTGAGCCGCAGAGCCTGGTTTTGGTTTTATTCCAGAAATTTCCAAATTTTCTTCCAAGCGCTCAAGCATATTTACCGTCATTTTGCTTATAGCGATTGATCTGTTCGTATGTTCTGCTTTTACGGGAGGTAGTCTTTTCAGCATTTCTGCACTTGGAAACGGGAAATCATACATGGGTGGTGGATGGATAATATCTGTAAAAGAATCTTTTATTAATATCTATCTAAGCTTACTAAGATATATAAGTACTTAAATGATATAATGTTGAATAAAATGTTCTATACATACCTGTAGTTAATATCAGGTTCAATGGATATGGAGCAACGTGAGTTCCAAACGTCACTCCAGCCCATAAAACTACTCCTAGTAGTACCATCTTCGTCATTTCTTCCAGAATACTAGAAACAAAATTGTTATTTAGAACGGCGAACTAATAAAGAATAATTGTTAATAACCTTTTAATGAAACTCACATTCGACGAATTTTAATAGACAACATTCGTTAGTTTAGTATTAAGAATGAAAACTAACTGATCAACAACTCTGGCAACAAAGAGTTTATATGAAGATCAACATTACTTGGGGCTATCTATTGAAACCTCTGATACCGTGACCTCAAGATTGTAGGGCGTTTCGTCATGATTACATCGTGCCGGTTCTTGGGCTTGTGAGACGAGCCCCCGGATGTGATTGAAAAGAGACAAAACAACAACACGTTTACTTGGACTTAAAGATAACACTTATGACGTCAATTTCTTTAAGCAAAAGCAAACAAGAATATTAGAATTAGGATAATTTAAAAATTGCCTTTTAAAAGGTTTATATATTTAAACATTTTGTAACTATGAGTGTATCTAGAAATTTTGTACCTTGACTTTAGGTTTGAACAGATTTTGCCGTGTAAAAATTCCTTTTCCAGGTTTTTTTTTCAGCTTCACGCTGTATCCCGAACACACCAGAATAGGTGGAAGGAACCTAGTGCTAAGACATTCAGTTCCTCATTTAATTAATGTTAAATTTTTGTTATCAAAATTTCTGGGGCAGACTCAGGACTATTCTGGGGTCCCCAGAATAGTCCTATTCTGGGGACACTGACCTACATCTATGATTGTAACAGTTGTGCCACTCGTTCCATTTTTCACAATATATACATATTTATAAATCGGAAATCGATTTATAAAAAAAGAGAAAAATCCTGAAATTATATTTGCATAGCCATAGTAGCTAACTTCAGGGTGGCGAAAAGTTGTTGACCATACCATATTAAGTCTTCTAACTTATACTACGTTTATAATCTTTACCAGTCCAAAAGAATTAGAAAGCTTATTAGCAAAATCTTCCTCTATAAATGCATACTAATGTGAGATACCGGTATATTATGGTAGTAATACGTATTCGGTCTTGACGATTTTGAATACATATTTTAGTTTCTTTTGAATTAAAAATTAAATTAAATTAGCTTCACGCTGTATCCCGCACACAGCAGGGTAGGCAGAGGGAACCTAGTGTTAAGACACTCCGTTCCCCACTTTCTGCCGAATTCTGGAGGCATTGCGTGAGACACCAGAGCGAAGAAATGGAAATATAAATTTAAGTAAATATTTCATCTCCTCGAGTGGGAATCGAACCCAGAACCAGTCGGTTTTGCAGTCACACCTCGTGCCGCTGCGCCACGACCGGCCTCGAGCCTAGTTTCTTTTGGATGTTATAATTTCTGCAGTATCTCTGATAGATCTAAAGAACATTTTTTTTTGCAATTTTATTTTGTTACTAAAGCAAGCATTTAATGCTTAAACAAAATACATTGCTAAATAAACAAAATACATTGCTAATTAAATAACATGGATCGCGATATTATATCTAAAATAATGAAGTAACACTACCGTAACGACAATTTATTATTTTAGTTGCGTATTATTGTTAACTAAACAAACATATTGTATACAAACATTGCTTGACACAATGATATCATATAAAATTTTAATAAGAAGTAAATTTCGAGAGAAATCGATAGAACGACAGAAAGACAAACTCTTGATGCAAAGCCAAGCTTTAACTTACGTGGAATGTTCTCCACATCCCTCGCATTCCGACTTCCTTCTAGAACATTTCTCTGGTGACCTATCCTTAGCATTCGCATCGGCGTTCAACATCGACTTTCCTTCGATGATCCGTTTAAACAACATAATAGCAGAAGGAGTATTTGTTGTTTACGACAATCCCTTTTGTGGCGAATGTTTGGTTTGTAAAGAACGACTGCAGGTGACACTTCCCCGAAGGAACGCTGTTCCATTAGATTGGCCGAGGAGCCAATTCCACTTCTACTGCCAAAACAGCACTGGACTGGATATCACGGTGAGTGCGGACTGTTGACTACAATTGTATACGAATGCGCAACCTACTCGCCCCTCCGCCCCCCCTCTTAATAACTACGGGCACAGACTACAAATATCAGTAGTACATTCTGATTTTAAGCAATATAGAATAACGTATTCGTAATAATTTCTTTTTTAAATCTATGGAATTACTATTAAAATATTAATATTTGTTTACTTATTCTGATAAAAACAATTTGCTATGTAAATTAAATGTTGAAGTTTAATTATTTTTTTATTTAACATACTGATAGTTTTACTCTGGATTAACATTCACCGTAAGAGCCTTTTTTACTGTTCAATTATAAAAATACTGACAACATTAAAACAGCAATCGATATTTATGATAATTACACAGCTTTCATAAGTTATTATTTTCAAGTATCAATATTAGATATACGAAAAGAATAAATGTTTAATTTATGTCATTTTAAGACATAATCGTACAAGATACCTACTATAGGTACAAGTCCATATTTGGCGTTTAAAAAATGCGTATCGCGATCACGTCATCTCATAGAAATATATATATAATATATTTCTCAAAAAACCAAAAATATATAACAAAATAAATAAGAACAGATACTAAGGCTCGCGAGCACGTGGACGGCGCATGAACGGTGCATGGCCGGCGGGGCGCAGCGGGCACCCCCTCTCTCGCCCTCCTATCACGCGCCACACGCGTGCCCAGGCCGGTTTGACGCCATCGCCCATTGCCATTAGTCGACTAACCCATTGCAATGAATTAATGTTTGTTTATGCGAATTGCGACGGATTAACTAAAACTTTTTGTAATTGTTTGTAATACTTGCTGGTGTGTTATGTCTCTTTTTCCAGTTTCGCGCTGTATTTCGTATGTAGCAGGGAAGGCTGAGGGGGGCTTGTGTTAAGACACTCCGCTGCCAAGTTTCCGCCAAATTTTGGAGGCATTGCGCGTTGAGTGGTGGAAATCAACTCCGCGCTTTGCCTCAACACCAGAGTAAAGAGATGAAAATATGAAATATTTCATTTCCTCGAGTGCGAATCGAACCCACGACCTTTGGCGTTTACAGTTACATTTTATGTCACTGTGCCCCGACTGTTACTTATATTTATTTTGAAATCATATGCAAATACTGGCTATTTTGCTAGATTTGTCGATATATTTTAAAACAAACATACCTTTTATTTTATACAAGTTATGTTAAGCTGTTTTGTAAAGAGAAAGGTCAAGGTAGAAAGTATTGGATTTATGTATCTTTTCGAATAAATTTGATGTTTTTAAAATTGAACCAGAAATACAAGTGTTATCGGAATATTTTGTTAGTATAGCTATTTTACTAAAAATACAATTTACCCCTACTGTAACAGACTAAGATTTCTTAGTAAATTATAAGTATTATCTAAGAAGTAAGTACAAAAACTATTGGTTACTTTTTATCACTTAGTTACTTCTTAAAGAAATAGTTATAAAAGTAGATCGCACCTTCCACCCTTTTCATATGTAGTGTATCGATTTACCACTACATTGTTTTCAAGTTTCACTTTTTGTTCACTTATTATGTATGTGTCGGGTTTCAAGCAAAGATTTACGTACAATAATATACTCCAATTATATTTGTTTTCTTTTGCGCATTCCAAATATGTATTAGCAAAGGGAGGTCAGCGACTCTTGTCGAGGCATTTTAATCTCCAAATTTAGAATATTGACAACACAAACGCCGCACGTTGTCTTAGCAGAGTAGTGAAGTGAATATATGTTACATAAATATTTATATATAATCATTAAACGATCGAACCCACAATCATCAACAATAAACCAAAAAAAATAATGCATAAGGTCAGTAGTGGCGCAGGAGCATAAACGTGGAACTGTAAACGTGACAGTTTGTGGATTCGATTTCCACTCGAGGAAGTGAACGATTTAATATTTTTATTCCTCACTCTATTAACAAGGAGCGCCACTCAACACGCAATGCCTCCAGAATTTATCGGAAAGTGGGGACCGAAAGTGTCTTAATGGGACCAGACTCTCTTAACACTAAAGGTTCGCAGGTTCCCTCTGCCGACCCTACCCTACTATATACTTAAAGCTGAAAAAAGACAATTAAAAAAAACCAAAACAAAAAAGTTACTATTATTTATTACAAGACATTACCGTTAATAACAAAATTATAATATTCGAATCATCACCTTTGATATTGAATTTTATGTACTGTACGATAGGTAGCATAATTTTAATAAGATAACATAAAATAATGACCTTATTTTATAATTAAATGTTATAAATGGCAACATTGATCAATATGTATTGAGAATTCAGATAATAGATTTAGACGTTGTCAAAAAGAAAGATAAACTAATGTAGTTTACTGTACTGATCCATTTTGTCTTTTTTCCTAGAATTTAGTGTTTTGCGAATCTAATAAACAGAAATAACAGTTATGGCTTCTCATTTAAGTACGAAAGATCGCTTGCTATCCATAATTGATGATATGGAACTAATAGCAAAGTATGTTTTCGTATGTTATGTTGTAAACCGACGATTCCTTGGAAATAATAAATATATAATAATGCTAACTATTGTTTTAGAGAAATAATTGAAGTGTCTATAGCTCCGAAATCACAAAAACTATCAGCAGCTGACCACGCACAGTTAACAGATTTGTTATTAGCCAAAGATGCTGAGTTGAAGAAAACTTTGGAATTAGCCGATGAACAGGCTAAAATACAACAAAAGATGAATGAATTAAAAGCTGAAGTTGATAACAAGGTACTTTATAGCAATTGTTGGTATAAAATAGTATTTTTTTTCTTGCCAAATCATAATGATGCTGAATATTTTTTCTAGGATCAAGATATTCACCACCTGCAAAGGCAGTTGAAAGATGCTGAGCAAATCTTAGCAACGTCTTTATATCAGGCGAGACAAAAGCTTGCTTCTATAGTTAAGTCAAGAAAGAGACCAGTTCCTTCAGAAGAGCTTATTAAATTTGCACATAGGTAAATTGTTATGGTTATTCAACTCATATTATTATCTAAAAATTAATGTACTATTAATGTTATCTTCTCATATCATATTTTAGAAGAGTTTTATACTGTTAATCTAAATCTGAATGAAAACAGACTTATTTTTTCCAAAATAAGTTTCTTTAATACATAAAGAAATGGATCGAAGCTAATACTAAAATATAACTAAATTTCCGAATTAATCTCCAGATATATAATGTATATAATATTCTTACCTTTTAAATTAATAAAACATTTGTTACAGAATAAGTGCATCAAATGCAGTCAGCGCACCACTATCTTGGCAGCCTGGAGATCCGAGACGTCCATATCCTACTGACTTGGAAATGAGACTTGGAATGCTTGGAAGATTATGTGATTTACCTCTAAATGGCCACACTCCCTCCACATTGAATGACCTACATCGAATAACCACGGGCGGAGGTAATAATAAACTATTAGTAAATAAAATTCTTTTGTTTGTGTTTTCCTTTAATTATGTTTATCTAAATGATAATTTCCTTATAGTCATACTGTTTTAAATACAAATGTTCTTAATACTATTGATAGTTTTAGAAGGTATCTTATAAGTGAGATCATTTTAGTTGAAATTATGATGGCAATTGTACCAATATGCTATTTTTAAAAAAATATATATTTTATTAAATTGTTAATAAAGTTACAACATTAATTTAGAATGGAAAATCTTTATTAATAATTTAGATTATCAATTATAATAAATATCTTAATAGTTGTAAAAGTGTAAAATAAAGCATTTAATTCCTCACACCTATAAATATGGGTACTTGTAGTTAGTAGGCCAAATAATTCTGACCAAATTACTACATTACTGTTAGTTTGCATAATTGAGTCTGCAATATAAATCAATTTGTCTGTCAATTAAAGGCAGATGCAGCACAGAAGAACAAGCATGTAATTGGTTGTGGGTTTGATTCCCACTCGAGGAAATGAAATATTCAATGGTTTTATTTTCTCACTCTTCTGGTAACAATGCAAAACAGAGCATTGAATTTTGCCACGTAACACACATTGCCTCCAGAATTCGGCAGTGATTGGGGAAATAGAGTGTCTTAAGACTAGGTTCCCTTTGCCTACCCTGGTATGTGCCTGGTACAACTTGGAGCTTTAAAAACATATAGTTTTATTAATATCTTAATATATATATTTCCAGTTCCAGCATCTACTCCAAACCAGTTCACGTGGCATCCATCAGGTGAGCTACACATGTCAGTTGGCGGAGGTAACTCTGTTCAAATAGATGGCCGTGGCAAGGATGCACCCACACAAGAGGATGTCGAAGTTATGTCCACTGACTCTAGTTCAAGTTCAAGTAGTGATTCACAATAACTTGTGTTGTGGTTGGAAGTGCAATTAAATGTATTGATCATGTGAGTGTATAGTGATTGTGTTTTATAGATAGGTGAATATCTATATTGGAATTTTACTTGTGTGTTTAAGACTTTAAAAGTATTTAGTAATGTGGTCTTAAATTTATGTGTAAAATCTCTTTATGTCGAAATATTTGTGAGATAGATTATGCTGTATTGATTTAAATTAAATAAAAATAACATCACGGTACAGCCCAATTGTTATGGGTTTGATCCTCACTCAGGGGAATAATTTAAATAATTTACATTTCTTTACTTCGCTCTGCACTTGATGTAAAAGAAATTTCGTAGAATGTAGAAATTAATGTGTTTTGAGGCAGTAGTAATAATTTAGTGTACTAAGTATGTATAGGTAGTTTAATATGTTGTAAACATTGTTAAATAGAATTGGAAATTTGATCTGGCATCAATTATTCTAAGAAACAATACTCCTTAGAATTAATAGACTGTACACAATAAAAACCATTTATAATTTACATAAACCTAAGTTATTCTGTGTGAGTAATACTATAAACTGTTTTAAAACCTTAATGAATATAAAACA
The DNA here is from genome assembly GCA_021202915.1 of Heliconius himera. Taxonomy (NCBI): domain Eukaryota; kingdom Metazoa; phylum Arthropoda; class Insecta; order Lepidoptera; family Nymphalidae; genus Heliconius; species Heliconius himera. The sequence continues at coordinate 368,435 of JAJHJA010000491.1, forward strand.
ATATTTAATTATAAATAAATTTATAAAGTTATGCTTTGTTTTTATTTACTAGATATCGATTTTACTTTCGTATTTATAGAAAAGTGAATATATTTCATTTCATTTGTCATACCTTAGACGAATTGGCAATATATTGCCTTTACTTTATTTAAAATTTATATAGACCTTTTTTATTACTGTCTATAGAAGAAAAACATTTTGTGCCTTTTATTTTTGAGGAGACAATATTTTTTATTTTTTTTGTGCATTTTAAATAAGTATCCTTAACAATGTAATCAAAAATAGTCAAAAATTATAAGTTTTATTACTATAAATGAATAAAACGACGTTAAAGTCATAGAGTGACCTACATTTAATAAATCTAAAAACTCTTATTGACGTTGCCTAGACACAGCGTCATAGTGACAAATATTTGTTTTCAAATAAAAAACAATTATTTTACTTTTGCACGCTTCATTGTATTTAGTACTATATTTGTTATAAATATGGGAGAGAGAGCTCCAATTTCGACTGAGGATACGCTGGTGCGATACGACAACCCAGTGTTAGTAACTAAAAAATCAGAAAAACCCGTAAGTACCTACAGACTCAACTAACTGTGAAACCATATTGGTCTTTTATCACATCATCTTTAATGTGTTATATTTGGCGTAGTAATAGCAACAGCCCTATTACCATCTAGCCATACTATCATCTTAATTTCACAAAACAGCTTCACGTTGTATCCCGCACACAGCAGGTTAGACACGAGAGAACCTAGTTTTAAAATACTCTGTTCCTACTCAACACCAGTACGAATAAATGAAAATATTAAGTGGACTGGGGATCGAATCCACAACCACTCGCGTTCTTTTCACATACTTGTGCCGCTGCTGTCCACGACTGTCCTCATCTTATAATTTTCGAATTAAAAACATTTATTTCATAATATCTTTCAATGACTACAAAATATTTTTCTTAAGTAATTTGACAAGTTTCAAATATTTCTTTAACAAGGTTTCACCGCCGACAACAAACTTAGCCCAGCCATGTATGCCAACTGAAGCAAAACGTGAAACGGAAGAAATTTTAAATGCGATTCTACCTCCTAAGGAATGGGAGGAAGATGGACAGATATGGACTCAAAAAGTATGTTATTATTTATATTAATTTTATCAAGACAGGAAAAGTATTTTATCTTCTTTTTGTAGCTTCACGTTGAATCCTGCACATGGCAAGGTATACAGAGGGAACCTGGGAACATAGTGTTAAGATAATCCATACCACATAGAAATTAGAAACTTCCGTCCCCCACTTTCCACCGAATTCTAGAGGAACCCACGACCCGTCGCGTTTACAGTCGCACGCTTGTCCCCCTGCATCGCGACCGAACCAAACAGTTGTTAAAAAATACATATTTGCAATAAATTACTTTTTTCCCTTCGTTGTCTATTCGTCATATATTTCCAAATAAAAAAATATAATTACAAATTTAACAGGCTAGTTTTTTAGAATTGCAAGAATTCTAAATGAAAATATAATATTATATAAGAGTATGTGTAGAAATATTGTATTATCCATAGATATCTTCAACACCAGCCACCAGACTGGATGTGATAAATCTGCAAGAAATGTTAGACACGCGCTTACAGCAACGACAGGCGCGAGAGACCGGTATATGTCCAGTACGAAGACAACTTTACACTCAATGCTTCGATGAACTTATACGACAGGTACATATAAGAATAGGTACATATATAATAAGTAATTTTGCTTCGATATGAAAATTCAAATCGAAGCAAAATTACTTATTATATTTAAAAAAAAAACTTCTTACTGCACTAGTAATAATGTATAAAATTATACAGTACGTGTCGTGGCTGTCCTGAGATTAGCTGTAGATGGCTGCGCATATTTGAACTTAGGTTTTCTCTTACTTTTGAAAAGGATTGTTTTTTTTCCGAATGAACAATGTACTAAAGTTCAGGAAGCCAAACGACAGAGCCAGAGCGGCCACGACGCGTTTACCGTACTATAAATGTAATAAAAAACTACTCACTTCATGTATGGGAATTGAATTAATTATACTTTAACCAATTTTGAGTACTAGTTACTTTATTTGTTATATAAATGTTGTTAGGTAACAATTAACTGTGGTGAACGTGGACTTCTATTGCTAAGAGTTCGAGATGAAGCGAGGATTACAATGGAGGCGTACCAAACTCTTTACTGCAGTTCTATTGCATTTGGAATGAGAAAGGCTTTACAGGTAAACAACGATTTAGTACAAATGAATTATTAAATACAATATATTTTTTTTTTTGCCAATTATAAATCATTACTTTTAGTCGGAACAAGGCAAATCTGATTTGATGGATCAAGTCGCAAAGTTAGAAACTGAACGTTCTTCATTAGAAAAACAATGTATGGAGTTAAAACAGAAGACCGAGCAGTTAGAACGTCGTGCAGCGGAATTAAGAGCTGCAGAGGAGAAGCGTCATCAAGAAGAATTACTTGCCTTAAAGAAGACTAACGCCCAATTGAAGGTAGGAAGGATGATTTTATATAACATTTAAGCTAATCGTGGCGCAGGGGCACAAAGTGTGACTGTAAAATCGACTGGTTGTGGGTTCGATCCCCACTCGATGAAATGAAATATTTATTTGAATTTCCATTTTTTCCTCTAGTGCCGAGGCAAAGCGCAGCGTTGAGTTCCGCCACTCAGTACGCAATGCTTCCAGAATTTAGCGGAAAGTAGGGAACGGAGTGTCTTAACACTAAATTCCCTCTGCCTACCTTGCTGTGTACGGGATACAGCGTGATGCTGACTTATTTTTAATAGTTAGTAAATGTTAATTGTACTAAAAAGTAAAAACTTTATAATACAATTAACATCACAATAATCAAATTAAATTAAGTTTTAAAGAAACTTACATGTAGATAAATTTATCCATTTACGAGTTTATTTCAATAATTATAGTATTAATTTCTGTGTTTTATAACACAAATAATATTATTTGTATTTTCAGGCGCAACTTGAAGGCATCATAGCTCCGAAGAAATAACTACCTCTTAGTTTTATAATAAACACTATAGCAAATAATATATTCAATATACTTTTAATATTGTATCTGTATTCTTTTTTTAAGAATAAAAAGGACCAAAAAATAAAACAACACATTAATTTTATTAAAATATATATTAAACCATTTATTGGACAAACATACAATATTTTCATTAGTTTACAATCATTGCTAAAGAGCCTTAAAAAGATATAAAGACCACGCACAAACGACCATCCCCTCATTCAATACACCAAACTATCTTTTAGAAATCTACTTTTAAATATGATCCAAAAAACCAACGGTAATATACAATTTGCTGAGATTAAGAACAATAGAACATACATACATGTTAGACGTAAATCTTCATATGCAAATGCATTTGTGTATTATATTATATGTAAAACATAATTATAGTTGAATGTGTTACCAAAACGGTATGTAGACACTACTATATAAGATAAAAATCGTAAATCGTAACATTACAGTAATCTAGTTGAGGAATTAAGGCACCACATACATAAAATTTAATTGTTAAATAATATTAATACACCAGTTAACACAAATACTGCAATTAAAAGATAATTAATTAATTAATGAACAAATTAAATTGCATTTGTACTAAATAGCAAAATAAAAAATAATAAAACAGATACACAAGAAGGCGGTCGTGTGATGCCGTCTTTGCAGCAAGCCAACGTTAGGGGCCATCTTTAAATTACGTCACACAAATTTCATTATTTTTTTTGGACTGTTCCCCTCTACCTTGTCACAGCTGATTATTTTGAGTTTGTGAGACGAAACTAGTGTTACATTATACCTACAAATTATTAAATTATAAAAAATCGATATTTATTACATAGATGCTGAAATGTGAAAGACTAAATTGTCGCACTTCGTCCACCCCGTCCAATGTGCGACGTAAATTATGGACAGCCCCTTAATATCAACATTACTTCCATTCAAATAATTCATAAAGCATGCACATCCCGATGGTATGTACACTTATGTTTTAACTAATCTCATTTATATAAAAAAAAATCCATTCAAACGTTCTCATAAAATTTCCGCTAACCAGGTACAGCATCAACATTCAGTCAAACGATAAAAACTCGCACGGAATGAAAGTAATTAATATAACATACGTAAAGTACTAGAAGACAGAATATCAAAATAGATAAAACGCTATCACAAAATCTAAAATATTATTAAATTCCAAAATAATATTAAAAAAAATAAAAATTGTGATTAAAAATGAAATGCCACGGCAATTTCGTCATCTCCGGCGGTGGATATCTCCGACGGGTCCAATACAAAATAATAAGAGCAAAATCGGTGGAATTCTATACTTATTATCACAGTTATAATACAAAATGGATGTAAAATCAATCAAAATGTCGTTCGTTTCGCTGAAGATATCCACGCAGAGAATCGACCAATAATAATATTAATAATGACGATTACTTATATTTTTTTAAGTCACATATTTCACGGTGTTGTCAATGTCATGGTGTAGTGTGCCAGCTTCATTGTAAAATAAACAAATCAAAGAAATTCTTAAAATTAAAAGAACATTCTCGATTCTACACAATAAATTAAATTATAATAACCATGAACTCTGACGAGAGAAGACAGAATATGGAATTCGCAAGTCACTGTCACAAAGAGACAACTATAGAAAAAAAAACATCCAAAGCAGTAATAAAATACTGTACAGCCCGACAAGAACTTTATGAATAATGGGAGGTACGCGCGGACACTTGTGAAGAATGCTAAATTTTAGGTACCTTCATAGTGACGCCTCCTCACACGGCACGCCTTCACCTACCCCTTGAGCCCAATCTCATCACGAAAGTACAGTAGAGCGCGACGCTAACTGTCATTTACTGTAGCAGTCTATATACGACACAAATTGACGCCGAATCCCGCATATCGAATATTATGCAAACGACTGCATGTGTTTACAAAGTTCATAAAGTATCTGTCGGGCTATAATTTCGAAGGGGTTTCCAAATTGAAACGTAGACGATCTACTTGGGTTCGTTGTAGGTGAGCCTGTGCGCGGGCCCCACGGGTATGGCGGTGACGAGCCCCGCGCCGCCGTCGAGCAGCGGGTTCACGACCTGCACGATGTCGGGCTGCAGCGAGTGCTCGCCGGCCTCCGCCGCCTCCAGGCGCGCGTCCAGCTCGGGCGCCGTCTCGCTGCTCGGGCTGCTCGTCAGTTCCAGTGATATTATCTTCTCTTGTGTTGTCTCCACCTTTTTATCATTGTAAATATATTCAAATGTACTAATAATGTTTAAAATTATATTACATTAGTCAAGTAAATTATGGTTTCGTGAAATCGAAATTTACGATGATTTTATTAAATGTTTATTTATGAAATTTATGAGATTTGAAAAATTAATATTTTCTATTTATTATGTGTGATCCTTGTAGTACATTTGTATTAATAATGCTGATAGTTCGATAATAATATGCATTATAAAAATTAAATATAACTAGAATTCTGAGTGAATAAATTATGAATTGTTTAAAGGAAATTGGAGAAAATTATGAAATGTTTTTGAAAACTTAAAACAATAACATGCACTAGATAGGAAAAAGTCACCGACAAATGTTATGTGATAGGTTCTGGAGCAAGCAAATAGGCATAAACTAGGGACTGCAATAATGTCATATTTTACTTATATTTCAATAAAAATATACAGTGAAATTAATTTAAATATTTCAAGCGTGACTTTTTTTTATAATGTGATATTATTGCAGCAAAGCGGTATAAATATAAATAAAGAAAGAAACGAACCATTTCTTTCGGTGAAGATTCCGGGTCTAGAATCCAGGTATATTCTGACAAATACACAATTAATAGGTTAGCATGCCATGCCAAAACATCATGCAACACACGATTTGCATTAAATAAATAAAACAAATATCAACATTTTCGAAATTATTTTATACGCTTAAAACAAAATTACAATTATTTATGAATATTTCTATACCTATAGTGTATTTAAATAATTCTACCTCGCCACCATATTTACATATTAGTCGTGTACTACGTGTATCTACATTTAACAACTATAATCTATTACGGTGTTGCACGAATGTGCCTAGTGATACATTAGATGCGAAGGCCCCAAATAAAACATCGATTTGGCTGTCAACTGTCAATGTCAAAAAGTTTTTAATATTTTAAATAACTATTTCGCTTTGCGACTAACGTATTTTTTTTTTGTTAACCTATATTACTTTTAGTCCTAAATCATAATTTAAATCAATTATAGTATAAATTATTGCTTTTAAGTCAGAACAAAACTTGTGTAGTGAATCTAGTAGAAATGTTAGAAACTAGATGTTCCTCAATAGAAAGAGAATGTTTGGAGTTGAAGCAGTAAACATCGATTTGACTGTCAACTGTCACTGTCATTAAAAAGTCGTAGTATACAAAAGTCGCATCACAGTCGTTTCGCAGTCGTGTCGTTTAAAAAGCTAAGCACTGTATGATACACAATAGAAAACCACACGTAAACGGCATTGTACAGCGTAGTGTATGCTTTGGTAAGCTCTGTACCTCTTTCTCGATAACTTTCTCAATGTATTCGACGGTTCGCACTTTAGTGTCTCCGGTGGCGGGGCACACGTATTCCTCTGTGCGTAGTGTAATTCGCTCGTCTAACAATTTTTCCTTCTCCTTGACGGCCAGTATAGGGCCCGGCTTTGTACGTAACGCGATACGTGGTAGGGGCCATTTCTATAATTTTTAAAGCCAATTCACATACACACACCCCGTATTACAGCGAAGCGACGTTATACAACATACAGTTAACACAATTATTTGTGGCAAAACGCGTTAAGCTGGACGAATTCATTTGTGCTGTATTCAATTTGCTTTGTTATATTGCGAAAATTTTAATTTAATTTGTGATATTGGAAGTCTCGTATCCAACTTGGTATCGATACTTGCAACCCCAGCTATTATGTTGACACATTGTTAATTACCATTTGTTATATTTTACGAATAGACAGAAACATGTATTAGGATTTGGATTACAATAATTTCATCAGATTTTTTAGGTGATAATAATGAAGTCTGGAACGAGAGCAACAAAAATTTATAACATATTTTTTTTTGTTTAAATTTATAAGAAAATAGTTTTCATTTTTATCACCTATAAAATATTTAAGATGTTTATAACAACATTTAGTTTGATTAGTACTAAAATTTTACCTCTGAAGGAGATTTATCTCCTGTTGGCACCTCTCCTATGATTTCATGCGCTGGACCCACCATGCTTTTAATTGCTTTTTGTGACTCTATAGCGTCCTAAAATATTATAACTATGTTAACTTTTTATTTAGGACGCGGCTGTATTTGTTAACATCAAAGATGCAAATTAGATAACATCATCAGGTACTGTTCATGCTAGTTTCATTAACAGGCAACCGGTTACTTATATCAGCCTACCAATCAAAATATTTTAATACATAACAATGCTTTAAGATCGACTTAACAATTTTAACCAACGTACAATTTCACTATAATCGTACTAAACTAAGAGATCTATACAAAATATATCGTTCCTACTTTCCTATAATTTTGCGATGAAGTATTAAATTTTTGCTTTAGTTTATGTAAATATAATTAACACGCACGCACGCATCTCGTACGCACTTGCAACTATAATAGGGATGTTTTGTGTTAGAAAAATATGTATTATTATTATTTAACATCGATCTAATGATATCGATGAACGTTAATTATGGAAAGATTGCAAATATAGATGTTTTCGAAATTTTGAAATTGTAAATTAACAATTTTTGCATTCATCAGATCAGAAGTCACTAAAAAATATCGTTCAATCTTTTGTTGTTTGCGTTTCTACAAAAGCCGTAATTTCTTCAATAGAGAACAATACAGGAAAGTCGTTTTGTCATCGTTTTTAATTCGGTTTCCGTTTTACACCTATGGTTAATTAGAATTTTTTTTTTAGAATATAACTAATTTAATGATAACCTCAAAACGTTGGTAAGTGAAATTCTATTAACAGAGTCAATAGGTTCAGATATTTTTTTCACTCATCGATATTTTCTATAATATCCATGGGCGTCCCCTGATTACGCACACAATCTACACCAAAATATAGATATAAGACGAGTGTTAGCTACATGGCAGTGGGTACCTTCTCGAGCGAGCGCAGGCGCGCGGCGCGCCAGGCGGCGCGGCGGGCGGCGCGCGCCTCCGCGTCCTCCTCCGAGCCGGCGTCGGCGCGGCGGCGGCGCGACTTGGCCGACGGACTCACGCCGCCCAGCGATACGCTGAAATATAAGCGTTACAACATCTAAGTACATATATAAATTCTTTTTTATGCATAAAAATGCAAATATCTGAATATACATCATCTTTCCCATACATGTTTTTAATATTATAAGAGCTTTATTTCACATATAAAAGAGTAGACGGAGAAACGCCATGTGTTGCCTTACATAGGTGTAAAAAGAAGGCAAAAATCTCAGTTTTAATATCAAATCACAAATTAAAAAACTTTTATACAAAATGTTTTAAGCAAAATTATGTAAGTTTTACTTTTAGGATTTTTGCATGATATTACATATATTTATAAAAATTAATAAAAAATTAACAACATAATAGCTTTAAAAAAATCTTGACGTTGGCAATATTTTACATATTACGCTTAAAAGTGACCACTGAAGGCCACAGACCTGTTTTCAATGGCACGTTAGTTACTCGTACCTGTGTCCATTCTCATAGGGCTCGTCGTCAGGCTCGCTCTCTCCGCTGCGGTCCTCCCCGGGGGACCACGCGAGCTCGGAGCGCGACAGAGACGCCATCTTCCTTTCCTCTTCCTGCTTCAATTTCTCCACCTCATCCGCTGATAGGAATGTGAACACTTTTTCTGGACAGAAATGTATATATTCCAGATACATTTATGCAGAATATACATATATTTAATTATTTAAATAAGTACTTATTATTTAATATCGTAATAACATAGTCTAAACAACAATAGATAAAATTTTAAATAACATAATACTTATTAGTTTGTAATATCTCACCTGGCTTCGGTGATGATTTATGGCTTTCTTCCATTGCGTTTTCGAAAAACTTTTTCTTATCGCTTACCGATGCTTTCACAAAATTACCAGATTGAGGTGGGGAAGCCTGAAAATATTATTTTAAAGCATTTTTAAAAACCGACTTGTGCTAATTATATTAATATTTTAGTGAAGTGATATATATGGATTAAAAAGCGTATAAAAATATCAATATTTACAAGCCATGAACCCCATCTCCAGGCTTTTAACACCCATGCAGTCAGTGATAAATAAAAAAAAATAATAAAAAATATTAATAGTTCGAAAGAAAATATTAATAATGTTAGTAATGTAAAAAAACAAATAAGACATGCAAAGTATAAAGAAATGCAAGTTAATGACGATAACGGTAACATAATGGGACGATGACGGATCGTGTGTTTAGTTGACGGGCGGGGTCGACGAACACAATCAAAAGAAGCTGAGTGTTGTGTGTAAGATGCCGTACATTTATGTTTACCTCGCCGATGGCGAAGGATTTCATTTTGCTGCTCCATGCGGGTCTCAAGGTGGATGCGGGCGAGGTGCTCCCTTGCCCCGTTAATTCCGAAATGTTCGAATTTACATCGAATTCGGGCGCAGTCGTCACTTCACCAAAACGGACTCTTCTCTCTGATTGAACACTTTTAGTCGCATCTCCCGCTTTAATTGGAACAGATTGTGTGACGTTGGCGTTTATGTCTTTTCCTACTGAGCTAACTAATGGCGGTGATAGTTGTGGTACAGAAGTCGAATATGACATTTCGTGAGAAACGCGTACCGGAAGAGTGCATGTGTAGGGATTGAACGTTCCCGCGACCGTCGTGAGAGATGGATACGGATTGCTAAGCGGATAAGTCGAAGAGTGTACCATTTTTGGCGATAGGCTTTTACTTCTCATTTCTCTTAAAGATACGTGAGTCTCTAAGGGCGTGTCTTCGAAATACTTTTTATCGGGATGTAAATAGCAAGGTGAATTGGGTATATGCGAAATGGTTGGAAGAGTTTTATATTGAGCATGCAATAATTCTGGCGGACCAGGTTCGCCTACAGGACTAACGGACAATTCATGAAAACAGTCATCATCGTCATTAGAAGAAAGTTCAGTACGGAAGACTTGATGTAAAGGCACTTCTGAAATGATAGGTGATGCTAGAGGGTCATCTAAACGTAAGGAGTAATCTAAGATCGGGTGAGCTTGATAATTTACAGGAGGAGGAAATTCAGATTCCGGAGAATTAGTCGAGTTGGAGGACTGCATAGCTGTTTCGGCCACTATAGCTTCCGGGAGAACTACTCGCTCGGGTACAATCGTTATAAGAGGAACATTTAGCTCGTGTTCGTCGTGAACTAATTGACTCTGACTTACTTTTGTGGCGAAAAGTGGCGGAGGAGGTATAATAAATTCATCGGGGCGGACGACGGTCGGATTGGTTTCTATTTTTGATGATCGATTTTGTATTAGTATTGAGCGGTCCCGGCATGCAACGTTAGTGGTGTCCTCATCGTCATGCACCGTATGAATGAGTCTAGGGCCTCGGTCTTTCGTCTCGTGTGGTTCCGAAATGAAACTAACTCGCTTCGTTTGCGGTTTGCGGGGTACAGGTGGTTTCGGTTTGGCAGGCGGAGGCGGAGGCGGAGGAGGGTCTACGGAGGTCCCGTCGGGCGGCGGGGTCTTCACTTTCTGTTCCGTGAACACTGCGAGCGGCGAGGGCGGCGCGGGTGCGCTAGTCGACTAACCAAACCAACACAATATTCGATGCTTTACATTGTTTATATTTCTAATTATCTGTTTGTATTTGACTTCTGTCAAAAAACAAGCAAACTTGCAAGAAAACGGCAGTTACGTAAAATACTAATAAAATAAAACAAAAACAACGGTATAACTTTGCGACTAAAGAAATCTTCCAAAATAAATGCTATAAAGTTTGCTAACCAAAATATACAGAAGAAGTTATGATATACAGAAAAACATCATTTTTTTTGTAAACAACGTGTATTTAAATTTCAACACCAAAATATAATTTTAATAAGAATAATTTGTATACAAAGTAAAGGTGAAAACGAATTGTTCATAGACAAATATTTTATCAAATGTCAAAACAAATGGCAGTTATAAATTTGGCAAACATTTCATTTACAATAATTTATACTCAATAATCATTTTATAAATCAAATCATATGTAAATCGTATCTAATAAAAAGCCGGATGGCATAACAGATATGATATGTCCTATAACTCCGATTAAATAATAATAACATTTAAATAAAATACCACAAATGCAAAGCGAAATTAAGTTTTCGAAGAAAATAGATAGGCCAAAACAAAATAACAATGCAATATCACAATAATACTCACTGTTGATATCTTAGAATTGTTAAGGAACTTACACAGTGACCCTATTTCTTTCTATATATAAAAATAAATATTATTGTAAACAACTATAAAGTGGGTTTCTTAAAACATAGAAAACCATTAATTGTTTGAACATAATTCATAAATGTTACAAATTATAAATATGAAGTTTAAACTGTATACATTGTAAATGAAAATTTCACATTAGGATTTAAGAAAACAACGACAAAAATCAAATGCATTGTTGTGTAAACACTTTTACAACACCGGATTGACGTCTACAGTATATAATAATGCCACAAAATATGATATAGAAATAACAAAATATCATTTTTAAATTATTTTGGATAGCTTAGCGGTTTTAAGTGAGTTTATATATATTTCGTAATAATATTGGTATATTATAGGTCTAAATATTGAATATAATGTCAGTAGTTAGGTATAAAACAGTATCCAAAAGGCAAATAGAATACAAGTCACTACAGGATTAAATACCACACTCTATACGCAGTAGTACGTTTATATCTAAATTATGAACAGTACAATATTGGTCAATTTAGATTATTGTTTGAATATTATATTAAACATGTGTAAATAGCAATGATTACAGTACAGACGTTACACGGTAAACTATTAAAAAGGCTGAGTATGTATATATAAGTGTTATGGAAGAATATAGGAATCAAACGCATATTCGAGTTCTACACAAATCGAATACATACGATTAAATGTTGTAAACCACCAAAATATATAACTTTCGGAATATATCATTAATTAATAATATTTATCAATACTTAATAATATCTTATAAACATCTATGGAAAGGTAAGTTGTAATTACTTATAAAGCTAATTACCCTCCACCGTAGTAATGATGCTATATACATGTCAGAACATTTACAGATATTTGAATATATGTATGTATGTATGAGTATATTTATTTCTAAAATATATGTATTCATTGTCCTAGTGTAAAATTATATAGTGGAGAAATCCAAAAATTGGCTATAATTTTGGATATTTTAAAAACATTATTTATTTATAGACTATTTTATAACTAGCTTAAAGATGTTTTTAAAATATTATATTGATATAAAATTTTGAACATCGCTCACTAGTACTCAATCTAATGATCATACTATAAGGTATATGACAAACAATACTATGAATTAAATTCTTAAATAAAATTATGGACCTAAACTATATAACCACATTACAATTGGTATAAAATATATAAAATATAAAGAGAATTGCGTCCAAACTTAAAAAGAAAAATTAAATATGTTTAATTTATAAAATAATATATTAATAATATACTAAATAAATATACAAGATTACTCTGAGTAAGGTCAAACTTAATATATAAGAAAATCCATCATTACCTGTCCATCACTGACTCTTGAACAATTTCAACCAACAATTATAAAATTTTATCTATATTGCTAAATTGCTATGCACATATATGATTACGATCATAAAATAAATAAACAATTGGAATGAATTAACTAAATATAAGTAGTTAGCTATACTGATTTTATAAATATATAAATATTGAATAACATAGAAATATACACAATTTAATTATACTCATATACAGTAAGGTGAAAAATTAAATAAATTGTTATAACATAATAACAATAACAATATTCGACAAGTTCCGTTTGATCATATTTAGATCTAAACAACATATGTTCTATGATTGACAAGTGATAGATCAATCGAAACTTTTTCTACATATAAATCTTATTAATAGATCATAAATACGTGAACAATTATTTATATAATAAAGTGCGATTTCATTGACGAATATTATTAATATAAGATTTACGTTATAATTATGAACAGATGTTTTATTGCTGTACTATGTGTTTCCTTCCATTCCGTGTGGGTTTGTCTGTAATGGACGTAATACGTAGTCAGTAGAGTACTATCTTTAAATTTCGCTTCCATATAAACTGTTATCTAACACATAACGACACCGAGCTAACTAGGAAGTATCATAAATAAAGGTACTTATTGTAATAAAGTTCGTTTGAAAGGGTACGTCGAAGGGATCCAATACATTATACAAACGTTGAATACTTTCACAAATACAAAATCAGGTAACATGCACACATTGGCTACGTGAAGAAATAGCCTGGCGCTACACAAAAATTACTCATAAATCTAATAAGTAATAGTAAAAACAAAAGTCGACAGAACCGACAAGGAATCATAACCCTTCCCGTTTGCCAAAATATATTACATCAATATATACTGAACAACATTTATTTTGGAAGATAATATATAAAAATATAAATTATAAAATAACTAAATTGTTTAATATAATAATAATGTTTCATAAAAAAAATATATAATTTTCATGCAAGCTATATAATACAGGGGAGTGCATGCTATCAATAGAAATCGACGTGCAAAAATCTATGGTAAACTGGTTAAATACCTATAAAAAAGTTATTTATTAAAAAAATATATACTACAAATCTATGCATTATAACTTATCTATTTCATGCTAAAGTATATTTTATTTAGTTTATCTTTTATATTATTAGCAATATAAATTTGTATGATAAATATATTAATATAATAGTACTGTATAAGTTTCAAGCAAGTACTAATTTATTGATTAATTAACCGCGTCTATACAAGTTAGATGTTTTTATTTCGTGACTTATATTTGGCAACTATAATAATTACTATGAAATGGAAATTTAATTGCGTATCCGTATATTATTATAATAATAAAAAAAATCTTTTACTAATATTTTTTGGACATTTTTTCTTTTTCATCATCAAAAACCAAAATAATAACGGATACACAAATGTAGAGATAAACATCAACATGTTTACAAAAATATTTTTTTAAAGGATATTTACAAAATTTATCAAAAATTGTCGACCATTGAATGTATAACATTTTATTTCATAATTAGATGTTTATATAATAAAAATAAGGTTTTTATATACGAGGCTGCTAGTACATATATGACCTAATTCAAAAATGTTTAAAAAAAAAAACTTTACAATGTTTTTTTTTTATTTGTACATACTATAGATAAACATCAAATATAATTCTCAAATTTAGCTAAATAGCAATGTTACTTATTTACAAATTATTGATTTGATTTGAATGATTGTTAAACACATTTTTACCATCAAAATATAATAAATACATGTATACATTATACAAATTAGTTCATGTTGCACTAACATCCCCATATAATCATTAAATACTAAAAAAAAATAAAAAACGGTAGCTATTAGGGTAAATAGGTATATTCCCTTACCTGAGGTTGTAAAGTGTGTTTGGACATGACGACGGTTGTAGTTTTATGTTGTGGTTCGGGCGAAGTGGGCGGCGCCGGTTCCAAAGCGATACTCTCCACTGCGTGTACTATGTCTAGTACCTGTAAGAGTGGTCAATTTTTATATTATCTTTTCTTTCAATGTCACATTCATTAGGGTGGGGGGAGGGGGGGTGCATTCATTCCTGTCCCCCTTATGATTATAAGCTTCACGCTGTATGCTGCACACTGCAGGGTAGTCAGAGGGAACCTAGTGTTAAGACACTCCGTTCCCCACTTTCTGCCGAATTCTGGAGGCATTGCGTTTTGAGTGGCAGAACTCAACGCCGCACTTAACCTCGACACCAGAGCGAAGAAATGGAAATATAAATTTAAGTAAATGTTTCATCTCCTTGAGTGGGGATCGAACCCTCTACCACTCGGTTTTACAGTCACACCTCGTGCCGCTGCGCCACGACTGGTCTCCCTCCTTATCATATTATATTATATTGTATGTAAGTCACGTTTGTGAGGTACACTACTTTCTGCTATCTAGTGTGTGTTAGAAAATTTTACATCTACAAATTATTGAAATTAAAACACATTTTGAAATGTGATAATATTTAATACCCCCGGACCCGTTCCGTTCCGTTCTCCATTTACCACCAAAATCGAGATATTGCGTGTTTAGTGGCTGTACTCAATGCCGAGCTTAGTATACCAGAGCAGAGAGTTAAAAATGATGCAATTGCAATATATATGTATAATTAAAAAATAATTTATGTTTTTATAGAAACAACTCTTGAAACGAATACATGACTACATTCTTTTTTTTTTCACTATATTCAATAAGCTATAAGAATTGTTGATAATCAATGAAAACTCAAACCTGTTGTTTTAATTCAATAAAAAATACCTTTTCTGGAGTAGATTTTTCTCTCATTTCGGCAACCTGTTTTTCTTGTCCAAATTCGATGACATCTTGCCGGTGTTGTTCCTGGTTTAAAAATAATATATATTTTTTATATTATATGTATTTTATGATTGCAATATAATTTATCAAGACCAAATAGAAAACTGATATTATTGAAATTTATAAAGTTCCAATAAAGAATTTAATATTTTTTTTAGACCATCGTGGCGCAGTACGAGTTCGATTTCCACTAGAGAGACTGTTTTTTTTTTTGTTTGCTCTGGCAACTAGACAGAACGCGGGATTGAGTTTTGTCACTCAATTCTGCGGTAAATGGGGAACGGAGTGTGTCAACTCTAGGTTCCCTCTGCGTACCCTGCGGAATACAGCAAGACACTGAAAAAGAATACTATTTGTTTTAAAGACACAAACCTGTTGTATAGTTTCATCGCGGTCGAGGCTGGACGTGGAGTGCGACAGCGAGCCGCCGGTGTCCGCCGTCCCGCTCTCGCTGCCGGTCTGTTCGCATGCATCAATATACACTGTGTACTAGCTGTGCTTATGTGACATACTATTTTCTTACAAGACGTGGAATGATTAATGTAATTTAATATTCTTTATTCTTCACTAAAACGTGAAGCGCTTTAGAAAAAAATATTTAAAAACTCGGTTTGTGCACTTACTTATTAACGCTTTGTATATATTTGGTGAAATGTATGGTAGCAACTTGCAAATTGTAAAACATAAATTACATAGTAAGATTAATTTTGAAACTACAAAGTATATATTTGGTAACTAGCAGCACTATTAACTGGTTTCCTATTTATTAGCTTTCAAAGATAAACTAACAATATACAAAAACAATCTAAAAAATTCAATTTGTAATTCTTTAAAGTTTAAATTCAATTAACTATTGTATCAAACAAAAGTGCATAGTGAACTAAATCAACGAAAATGCTCACAAAGTAGCGTTAACATAACAATATGATATATACTATAATTACTATAAAAAATAAGTACTAAAATTATTTTAATAAATAAACTAACCGTATACTTCTCAGGCCTTGAGTACCCGTGGCACACGACGAGGTGCAAGGGCGCGTGCGTGGCGGAGCGCAGTGCGTTCACAGCCTCGTTGTGTGTAGCTCCTAGAAGTGATACGCCATTCACTTCTAAAAGACGCATGCCAACCTGCAATTTTTTATTTTTTTATAAATATTGAACTATTTTTATCTTCTAGCCTCTAACTATATCTACATAGTTAATATATTGTTTTCTATAATATTATAAATTACATTCATTATTATGAATGATTTTTTATCAGAGTAGGTATAAGCAAAATAATTATTTTGTGTTACTTTTTCGTCATAGTAGAACTAGTTACCTGCATTATCGCTAGAGCACTGCATCATGTACTTTTCATAAATTTTTAGTATGGTATGTAAGGTCTTTAACTATAAAACCAGAACACCTTATTTATCGTAACCTAAGCTAGTGCACTGAAACTAGTGGTAGTATAATCTCTACTTATATCTTACCTTAAGCCTTCCATCCCTTCTAGCAGCCCCACCGCTGTTTATCTTCGATATAAATACTCCTTCATCGTTGGGGTCGTTGGGATTGCCACGTTGGCCGTTCAAACCTCCCTTAATATGCATGCCCAATTTTTCACCTTCTTGCTTTACTATTGTTAATTCCTATGAAATTATGATATTATTACACAATGTTATAAACAAAAGTAATAAACATACTAAGCGGATTTTTTGTTAATATCCTTTTTTTAGGATTGACATTTTTTATCAATAACAACATTAATTCACACATTCTATTATCACGTAAACTAGACAAGAACACTTGTTAATATCATGCAAAGCCAATACAAACATGCAATGTGTTTAAGATCCTCAGATCTTTAGAATATTAAAGTCTTCTTGATTATAAAAAACATCAATGAAAACTTTTCATAGTAAATTTCGCAGTTATCAAAAAAAAGAGAAACACATAGATAAGATCAATAAATAGTAAAAGCCTTTAAGGGTAGATAGAAGCTTAATGCTAAAATATAATTTAGCAATAAAGTCAGGATCATAATCACGCTCTAGGAGAATGAAGCAAGGTGTTACGACGTCTGAGCACGCGAAGCCACCGGAAAGGGGGGGTAATTTTGACATAAAATAATCGGATAAACACACATACAATATGTTCGATTTCATGTTATTGCGATCACTTACAGTTGCGTTAACAATCTCAACTTGAACGACACCCTGTATATGTGTGGTGTAGGCCGAAGTGTGCACGTGTGGAACAAAACAATGTTATAACCTTTTATAACGACAAATATTTTTTTGTAAATACTCAATCTTATACAAGCTTTTATACCAAACAGCACTCCGCGAGTGTAAAGCGACAGAATCCGCAGCACAGAGTTTCGTTAGTTACTTTTTGTTTTGTATAAGCAAAATGCAATTTTTACTTTTGCATTGCCAAAATCTACGTAAGCTGTATTCTACTCGATAACAAACTCATGGGTTACTTTAAGTGTCGTTTCAATGAACGATTTTCCTTGCAATCATGCACATGGGCAATTTTTTTTTTATGTATGTCATTATTAGATAGTAGACATAAATGTGAGTATATATCAAATGACATGACATTTAAATTGTGACAAGTAGATGCTGATTCACAAATTAACAAAGCTTCAGTCATCATTTTGCAATCATTATTATAACAACTTACTGCACGAATGACACAGGATCGCCAAGTTAAAAAATAAATCTCTGTATTAGGTATTGTAATAATATGAAAAAAACTAAAATCATTACGTTTTTTAATTTAACAGATGCTACTTCAATAAATAATTCAATCAAATTCAATTCAAGAAAGTTATAAGAGAATATCTACAAACCATTATCTATTTACTATACGGTAAACAATTCAGTTTAATTAAGTCTATTAAAATTCAAAAATAATACAATACTTTTAACCCAAATCAAATTCCCAGTCAATATGAATAGACCGGTAAACCTAAATGAATGGCAACACCAGAACATAATATGAAAGATGGCGCATCCTGTGTCATACTCAGGCAACACTGGCACTGACCTGGAAGCCCGAGGGCAGGGGGTCGTGTCGCACCGACAGGGAGAGGGTGTTCCCGGGCTGCAGCAGCAGCTGCACGGCGTCGCGGTGCGTGGCGCCGGTTAGTTCGTTACCATTCACTTTGACTAGCCGATCTCCCATTCGCAGTTTATTTGAACGGGCCGCTATGCCGCCTGGCACGATCTGAATGTTTTGATCATATAAAATGTTAAATCTCTTATAGACTACTTTTATAGTAAACTTTACATATTAAAATAATAAATCTTATTTTCGTAATATGTATATTCTATGTATATTACTTAAAAATAATGACTAAATTGTTGGCATAAGTTACAAAACCTAAGTATTTATTCTATTACATGTGTAATAAACATATACAATTATTATAAGATAATTTTTCTTACATGGGAAATGAAAATTCCTGGTTCCTTGCCTCCAAATGGAACACACGAGTGGTCGGTTCCTCCTATAATACTGAAGCCAAGGGAGCCTCCTTCTTTCACCAACGTTACATCCTGAAACAAAGAAAAGTTTACATGTAGTAAGATTAGCACAATCGTGGAATGAAAAGAGCCAAAAAGCGAAAGCATAATAAACAAAACTAATTATTTTATATTGGAATAAATAAATATTATTGTATTAGATTTTTTTTTGCATTCCTTGTAATAAAGTGGTGGGTAATTTGATATCATTAAACTATCACAGAAAGTAGCTCGATTTCTGTATAGTTCAAATGAATACAAATATGTCAAAATGTTGTACGTATATTGTTAATAGATGTAAGTATGTATAATTAATCAGCTTCACGCTGTATCCCGCGCTTAGCATGGTAGGCAGAGGGAATCTAAGTTAAGAAACTGCATTCTTAATTTTCCGCCGAATTCTGGAATTGCGTGTAGTGTTGGAACTCAACGCTTTATGGATATTCTTCGAAAATAAATGTTTTCAGCAATTATAATAATTTAGTCAAATTTTAAATTGTGATTCTTTGAAATTATAATAAAACGTTGAACACCTAGGGGACGATCTTCGATAGGTGAAGAATGAATGCCCTTCATCAGAACAAGCTGTCAATTACCTGCCAACGTTGTCAGAAAAGCAATAAGTAGAGAGAAGGCCGGCACTTCTACCATATGTGAAGCAGGTGATAGGCAGAATTCGCAAAACCTTAAGAAGAGCTTCCATAAAAACTATATTCAAGCCTAACAAGAAAGTTAGCCAATTCTTGACCACCACAGTGAAAAGTAATATTCCTTTAGTCCAGTGTGCAGGCGTATACAAAAATAGGTTGTGACTGTGGCTTATCAAACATCAAAATCCAAACAAAGAGAAGCATCGGTGTTAAGGTGAAGGAACACATCTCCGATACCAAGAATGGGCATGTATCGAAGTTAGCTGTGTGTGAGCATACTGATGTAATAATGGCTGAATTTATACACCCAGCTATTATATCAGGTTTGTTAAACCTCAAATCTCGCTAAGAAAAACTATACAAAAACATCCTAATTCCTAAATCCTAAATCAATAGAGGACGATTGTAAACTTTCTACCACCTGGGACCCACTCATAAAATTATGGAAATCTCAAATACGGTGGGTCAGATATACCTCATTCTGCAAGATTGGATTCTTGGGGCGCGAGGCAATCGAAACGTCGGGTTTCCAAAAATGTATAATTCTAATCTATTCTATACGCGACTAGTCCAGTAGACCGCGAGGTCCGGATTTCTTACCATCATGCATTGGTACAGTGAGAAATGAGCTTTAGAAGCTGAAGTTTTCTTTTGTAAGGAATATTCTGTGATAGCAACACAGGGTTTGTTAACAACAACACAATCTTTAGAAGCAGTGAGAGCTTCAATTACAATGGCGTTTTGCACATTTTCTAATGGTGCAAGTGCACTTATTTCAACAATATTATCAGTCTTATTTAACTATATGTTTTAATTTGGGGTTATGTAAGCAATGTCTTGAAATAAATTTCCAAAATATAAAGCCAGAATTCATGACAAATGACAGAGACAGAAAAATGTTTATAAAATTATCGGTCTGACTTCATTTTCAAAAATATATAAAACAAACCTTTTGGCATCCACTGATATTATAAACAATAAATGGAAAATGTTCTTAATCGTACGATATCTGTCGCATCGTGTATACATTCAAATAAACAGAGGGTTCTTGTCATCACAACTTTAATTGAAAGCCCAGTTTTAACTACACCATAAAAGCCTCATACCAATAAAACAAAAGAGAGAGAGAATGTTGGCAATAATTAAAAAGTGATTTTCAAGCAAAATAATCAATAAAATTATCTTTGCAAAACCATATCGAAGCGACAACGCCGAGTGGTAGGTATTGGTGGTGAAGTTAAACGTTGTTCAGATTTATTATAAAAAATAGGTAATTGTGTAAAATAGAACATAAAATAAATAGATTTAGTGCTATTTTTGTATGTAATGATGTTTACATATTGGTACACACATATTGGTGTAAAATTTTACATATTATATTTAATTTGTGGAATGGAATTTCGCCAACGAAATATAATTTTATTGGTTTGTTTTAAAATTCCGATAGAAAACATAGCGTTGTTACCTGTCATGACTCACAATCGTTTATCTAACCTTGAAATGTGTGTCCTTACTTGTGTGACTAAATAATTTTTAAAATATTATTCATCATCAAGTGTGTTAAATAATAAATTAAAAATGCTATATAAATAACAATCACAATATTACAGCACTACACAAACATGCACCATATACTTTACTTAAATGTAAATAATACATATATTGAGAATACTAATACTATTTAAGTGTAATAATTTTAATAATAAGATTTTAGAAAAAAATATATAACATCAAATAATTAAAATTTTAACCGAAAGTTATTTAGCTATATTAAAAAAATTAACATAAAAATTCATATTATTAATAGTTTCAATATAAAGTAAATATATAAATTAGATGTTTTAACTTAATAACTATTGCAGTATTAATACATACGATACCATCAGCGTCGGTGCAACAGCACATGTGTGCAAAGGCTTAAAATAAGTATGTCAGTTAAATTGCAGTTTTTTTTATTACTTTTTTTCTATTGAAATAATCGTCATAATTACCAAATAATATTTTTATAAAAGTTATTAAATTTATAAAGTAGGGATAACGATTGTATAATTATTATTTATTTTTTTATTTATAATCTGATTACTATTTGAATCTCTTTATAATTTCTTAACAGTAAATATATATGTAAGAAGTAACACTACTTTCGAGCATTTTGTTGAAATCTTTAGTTGTGAGTACAATATACAAATTATTTATTTTTGTAGATTTAAAAGTAAATGATGTATTGTATAATATACATTAATATTGACGTCGTCGTGGCGAATGGGCAAAAGGGTGAGACTCTAACGCAACAGTTGTCGGTTCGATCCCCACGAGGGGGAATGAATTATTATTTATAAATATTTTGATTTCTTGGCTCTGACACTAGGGCAAAAGCCTGACGTTGAGTTGCGTTGATAAATGTTTTTTTTTTTGGGTTACCATAAATATATTTTTTTATTTGGTTATTTTATTTTTGAGCCAGTAAATTGTAATAAACCTTTTTATATTATAATTCATTTACAATAACTACATTTAGTTTGTTAGTTTTAACAAATTTGTAATTTCTTTGAGTTTAATGTTGACATATTAATGGCACTATTGTTCGTCATTATGGGTACCTATAATCGTGTACCACTTTCAAATTTAAATCATTTATTATGTTACTCGTTATATATATTTTATATTTTAAAAAATACAAATACAGATCAACATCCAAAAAAAAAAACTGCAATTAAAATGATAACCAAAAAGTAAATCTTACTTCGATAATGAGCGGCGCGAGCAGCTGATTGTCGGTGATGCGCGTGACCGTGGTCTCCGTGAAGGTGGACTTGGTGATGGTCTCGGTGACGCGGCCGAGCGCGGCGGGCGGCGGCGGCAGCGCCACGGGCGCCGGCGCGCGCTGCACCGTCACGCGCACGCCGCGCTCCACCGGCGACGGCGCGCGCGGCGCCCCCAGGAAGTGCGCCGGGATCAGCGCTTGGAACTCCTCGCTCGTCATCGCGCGAGACGGCTGTTTTAACACGCTCAGGTTCACACTCCCGCCGGCTAGGGTTGCCACAGTGCGCTGGTACTGAGCACAAGTCGACAACCCTAATACTCCATGTATACAAGCGTGATGTGTATGTGTTTATATAGCATTATGAGTAGCGTGTTATCCCCACCTCGTAGTGACTGACGATTGCGTCAAATATCGTTTACTTTACGAACTGGAAATATGAGCTCTTTATTTCCAGACGCAACAGCTTAGATATGGGGCGCGATCGTCTCGGGGCGGGCGGTAGACGTGCGTTCAATGTGCACATGAAATGTATAAGCGGATATAAAAGCGTATGAATTTGAACGTGTTAAAACTGCCCAATGGCCGTCACCTGTGTAACTGGTACATCCTTAGCGCTTTTATTTTGTCTTACCTGAATATCGTCGAAAACGTCGTCGTTAGAGCCGTGCAATTTATTCGCGTCGGGAGTTAGTGGCGTGCTCGTACTGTTAGTTGCCGGTTTGGGGCCCGCCTGAAGTGAACAATATAAATACATTACTTTAGCACTACTTACAAGCTACATTAGTTTAAAATATTATTACAAAAGATTAAATTTGATCTATAATGAGTCAAGCATCAATAACTTAAAATTAATACTAATTAATTTAATAAAACAACAACCACTCTACAATATCTATAAATATATACTTTAAAAAAGCTATTTTAGCCTTACCGTGCCATTAACTTGGCTCAGTTTCCTCGGAGCCGGTTGCGGTGCAGCATTTGCAAAAGTATTTTGTGGTTGTGGAGTCTGTGGTTTTTGTGGTTGCGATAATGGCTGTGACTTTAATATTGGTTGCGACTCTGATAGTGGTTGCGACTGTGATAGTGGTTGCGTCTGTGATATAACATGTGTAACACGTGGTGCAGTGTGGTTCCCTATAACCTGTGTAGGAACGTGATTTGCAATAGGTTTTTGGGTAGTGTTTAAATTTAATTGACTGCTCTTCAACTCTCTCACATCATCTGATATTGATTTCCGTTGGTTCATGTCGCCTGTAATATTATATTATTTATATATAAATATTTATATTACTCATAAAATTATTATAATATGTAAAATATGAAACTAACAATTAGTTATTGAGTTGACTTGAGTTATTAAAGTAATTGTTTAAATTCGAATGTCAAAAAACTGCAAATAAAATAATATATATTATAATACAAATTAAGTAAATTATAATAATAACCTTGTTCAGGTGTAATGGTCCTCTGTAGAACGAGTCGTACAAATCGTTCGTGGCCTGTCAGCAACTGTACCGCGGTCTCGTGCAGTGCATTCTCCATATCGACGCCGTTGATCTGGAATAGTTTGTTTTATTATTAGACATTTAAATATAGATATCGAAATGTATGATCTTTTATATTTATTATTAAATATTATTTTATCATTTTAATTTTACAAATTTTACAAACTGAAATGTATGATCTTTTATATTTATTATTAAACATTATTTTATCATTTTAATTTTACAAACTGTTCAATTATTATAACATATTTTATAATCTAAATTAGCTTCACGCTGTATCCCGTATACAGCAGGGTAGGCAGAGGGAACCTAGTGTTAAGACACTCAGTTCCCCACTTTTTGTCGAATTCTGGAGACATTGCGTGTTGAGTGGCAGAACTCAACGCCGCGTTTTGCCTCGACACCAGAGCGAAGAAATGGAAATATAAATTTAAGTAAATATTTCATCTCCTCGAGTGGGGATCGAACCCATAACCAGTCGGTTTTGCAGTCACACCTCGTGCCGCTGCGCCACGATCGGCCTCGGAAATTTATTACCTTTGAAATTTATTATTAAACATTATTTTATAAAATTTTAGAAACTGTTGCATTATTATAACATCTTTTATAATCCATACTAAAATCATACAACACCAATCTCAGGAACTGTTTGTTTGAATTAATCATCACATCAGTTTCGGAAGTAGTGAGCGACTCACCGACACGACCTTGTCGCCGACCATCATCTTGCCGTCCTTGGCGGCGGCGCCGAGCGGCGACACGCGCGACACGTACACGGCGTCGCTGTCGTCGCGGTAGGAGGGCGAGCCCTTGCCGCCCGCTATGCTGAAGCCCAGCCCCGAGCCGTCGCGGATGAGCGTCGTGTGCACGAGCACTTTCTGTTTGTAGCCTGCGATTTTGTTATGAACATTAAAATTATAAAAGTACTGAACATTCCTTTTTTAACTAAACACTGCGTCCTACATATTAATGTAGGTAAGCAGACCAATCTATACTTAAGACACTCTGTTCTCAAGCACCACAGAATTTTCAAAACATATCGTGTTGAGTGGTTTAAAAAAAAACTCAACGCCGCGGTTTGTCTTGTTACCAGAGTGAGGAGATTTATAATTTAAAAATTCATTTTAAACAATCCACCACAATACTACTGTAACTACATCTATTATTGATAAAACTACATTTAAAGTTATGACGTAAAAGTATAGTAGTAGCTATTTTTTTATTGTTAATAAATAATCTTTACTTCACAAATTAAAGATATCTTCATTTAAATATCAATTCAGTAACAGCGAAAGTAATTATAATAACAATGTAATAAGAAAAATATAACATCTAGCTCATGCACAATGAGAGCCTTTATTTCATATATACTTTTAAATGTAAGTTATATTCAAAAGTAATTTGTATCTTTTTTAGTTGACATGTTAATAATTGACGTTGAAGATAGCTTTTGTACTAAATATGGAAAGAAATTAAAAATTGCGAGCAACGAACATAACAAAAAAATAGACATGAATAACTAGTACATAAATTGGTATTAGCATTATTAGTATACTCATTCTTCTTAATGATCACCGAAACAACAACCACCATTTGTAAAGCTTTTGAAGCAATGTATATTCAATATATAAAATGGTAATATAGCAACAAGTTGCTAAATACATTTCTTTAATTTTCACGATTTTTCAACATATTAAATTAAACTAAAAAAAGGAACAATCGCGTACATTCGCTTGACCTATCTTGCTGTAAGTGTTCCAAAGGCCGAGGTATATAAAATGTCTTTTTAATACTCACTGGGCGGTACAAAAGGCTGCGTGACAGGCGGAGGGGAGGCTTGCAGACGTTGATAGTTGGGCTGCGTCGGTGAAGGCGAATAGCTTTGAGTCACTTGTTCCTTCAGTTCCGGTTCGAATTCTTGCGCGTATTGATTGCTTATGATCAGTGGCTTCGTTGGTATACCTCGACCAGTTGGTACCTAGGGAGATTGTAAGATTATTGTTTGATAGGTCACCATGAGTAAAAGAATAAATAGTGTAAGATAGCTTTCGATATAAATTAATAAGAAATTTTAATAAAATCTAAATATGATAACAATTAAAATAAATATTTTTAAGACTTTAAAAGTGATACTACACACTTAGGGTGTTTAAAAATGTTTTTTTTTTTATAAAATTAATAAAAAATTTGAACGTGGCAGACTATGAACCCGCACCTCTTAGAAACCAAGTTCAAGCGTTTTCTCTATTTGCTGTAAGCAAAGATACACATGTAAGCAAAGAACACGACGTATAGAATGAACGAACCTAGTTATTAGGCCAACGGTACAGTTTGTCCAACTTGTTATTTGAGTGAATAAATAATTACACTGTTTACAATATTTAAACGTTTTTTTAATATATATCTAAAAATGTGAAATATTCTTATATTTATAATAAAATTAACAAAAAAAAAGACAGCGAGTCAATCATATTAACTTACAACTACGGTGTACAAAAAAAATGTCACGAATGAACTGTACAATGTACTGGTTGTAAAATAATAAAAAGAAAAATAAATAGTCTATATATTCAATAAATAAAATCAAATACATTTATATATAGTTTCAATTACATTTATCCGGTGGAAAATCTGCAATCAAACATATAATATTTAATTACCTGTCCATTTTCTAATGTGGATACAGTATCTGTGGCACTCGACACCGAGTGGTGGCTCGCCCCGCTCGGCGCCCGGCTGTGGGTTCTATAAATAATTATTATTGATTGTAAATATGCCTTATTAATAAGCCTGCATGCTCGTTCATGCTTAGTGGCATTATAAAATACATAAAATGATAAAATTATATAAACTTTTATTATTATCTATGTATTTTCCAGCTATGGAAGATATATAGAAGAATAACAACGATAATCGGTTGTGTTAGTTTTGTGTGTTTAATAAATTATAATTTTGAATGTCTTATAAGTTGTTCTTTTATTCTTTTAAAAGAAAACAATAACTTTTGTGAAGAGGTTACAGCTTTTAATATAAATTTAAGTGATGACGACATTAAGGCGAGTCAAGTTGCAAGTTGCACAAGTCAAGTTGCACAAATGTGAACTGTAGGGGCGACAGATTGTAGGTTCGAATTCCGCTGGAGGAACAGGAGTGCCGAACACAAGTGTCTTAATGGGAACGGAGTGTATTGGTTCCCAGGTTCTCTCTACCTTTCCTGCTATATGCGGGATATAGCGTGAAACTAAGTGATGACGAGTTTGTTAAATATTCATGTAACGTTGAATTATTACAAACAAAAGCAAAATTAGAAATTATGTTGTATTTTTATAATCATTATTGATACGACGAAAAATTAAAATATCGAATGTTACAAATATTACACAATTTTTAAATAAAATAAATACAGACAGTAAATTATAGAGTACCTTGTTGAAGTAGGCGATTCTCTCGTTACAACAAGTGTTAGAGTTTGACCACTTGCTTTAAGTACCTCGACTGCGTAATAATGATCCACATCAACCACCGACGTACCGTTAACAGATAGAACTTTATCACCCACCTATGAAAAAAAAACATATGATATATAATTTCATGAAATATAAATAGAAAAGATTTTTTTTGTTTTCTAAAACATATATAAAATATATTTAACTTTCTTGTTAGTATCGTTATTAACACTTATAAAATATTTAGTGAAATGCCAAGACTTAATAAAAAAAAAAGATCTAACCACTACTTACTCTTAGTCCGGCCAAGTAAGCTGGTCCATTGGGTGTAACCCTGGATATGAAGATACCATCGTCATCACCAATGTAAGGTGTAGAGCCTCTTCCACCTGCTATACTAAGGCCCAGCCCACCAGCGGCTCGAGCTATACGCACTTCTATACATCGTTGATCGTTTACTATACGAGCCTCACTATCCGCTCGTTCTGAAACTGATTCGCCTGCGAAAAAAAATTTAAATTAAAACACTATACAAAACAAGTTAGAATAACTTATCATCACCCATAAAAACTTCACTTCCCATAGAAATATTCTCATAGTCGCAGAAAAAGTAATGGTTCAATAAAGTTGTTAAAATATTTGAACACAAATTCTAAGAGATCGAAAGTTGATAAATAGTTTTGTATCAAATATAAAACGAAAAGTCTATATTCTATAAATTATAAACCGGACGATCTTTTTTTATTATTCACTGTAGTGAAAAGATCATTTTTCCATAACAATCGCCGTTAAGAATTGTTTATTCACAGAGAAAGCTATGAACGTAAACTATAAATCTATAAAGTTGTTATTGTACTTTATAAAAAAAATAAGAGAGACCAGCCGTGGCATAGGGGCACAAGCGAGTGACTGATAACGCGACAGTTTGTGGGTTTGATTCCCGCTCAATGAAATAAAATATTTAATATTTTCATTTCTTCGCTCTGGTAGAGACAAAGCGCGGCGTTGAGTTCCGCCTTTCAACACGCAATATTTCCAGAATTTGGTGAAAAATGGCGATTGGAGTGTCTTAACACAAGGTTCCCTGTGCCTACCCTATGTGCAAAATGCGAAGCTAAAAAAAATACTTGCACGTCGAAACCATGGAGGTGTCCATATAATATATAAATAATATCAGGAAAATTGCAATTATAAAGTTTTTTTTTACATAAATACAGTAATGCGTAATTAATTCCTATTAGGTATGTTATCCACGATGAACCTTGACAGATCAACAATCGTGCATAGAAGCTAAATGAGTACTAAACAGTTATTGCCTGGATTGTACCAATACAATATCTACATACATACGAACTTATACCAATAATACGCTCCAAGTAAAAGCTTAAAGTGTAATTAATTATATATAAATAGCAAAAAGTAGAAATATGTCGATATCCTACTTAGAAAATGGCTTATAATGACAAAATTATTGAGTAAAAAAACATATTGAACGGGGAAAGCTTAATTACAGTATAGTAGCTACTCACTTACAGTTGAAAGTCCATCAAACGATAATAGAATGATTTGCTTGTGTATGAAAGATACCGCTATAATTATTAAATAAGGTTATACCCTACGCTGATTGGACGTAGGCGATGAGAATAATTAAGTATGGGATCGTTTGAACTCCCGTGACGATAAAAGGAACAATGCAGTGAACAATACAATACGCTATACACATATCTTTATAGAGCATATTAGCAAGGTCAAAAACGCGAAACGGGAACTGAAACGTACGGCATTTAAAATAGTCACGAATTATATATTATTTCGAATAAAAACGATACTTCACGATCACGAACCACGTCTCAAAATGAAATAAGCGAAGTGCATAATTTGAATGCGATTTTCCCATAGAGTACCTCGAAGATAAATCACATTTAGAACCATTATATCAAAGTTTCGAGACATCACGTACAATGCAGTTGTAATTTCTCTTTCTCAAATCCCAATACAGAATCGGTGCTGAATTGAATAACAAACGGGTCGACCTTTCTTTGGGTTCGCACGGCAATCAGTATGACAAGATAAATGTGGCCAGCTCAGTGAAATCATGCTCCAGAATCGACGTCGCATCCGCATCCTGAGTGTACCACAAGGGCCAATCAGCTTAGGTACTTTCACTCCTCATATAAAGTAAATGGATTGACTGCGTCTCATTGTATCCCAGAAACGAGTCGTGATAGTCAACAGTGGGATTCGTGACTATCGTTTATCAGTCGATGGTTTTATTTTATTGGGAAATAGGTACTGTTTCACGAATTGGTTGTAGTTTTACTTAAATCGTAACTTAAATAATGACAGGTGAAAGCTTATCTAATGATTCTACTATTTAATATGATTTATGAAAAGTGAAATACAATGTTTTTGCCAAGATATTTAATTATCTTGAATAAAATTTAAAATGATAAAGTAATTGTCGTTAATTTAATAATAAATATATATACTTTTAGTTTAAGGTAAAATTTACGTAGATACACAATGAAGATCAGAAGATTGAGGCCAATCGTGGCGCAGCGGCACGAAATATGACTGGTTGTGGGTTCGATCCCCACTCGAGGAGATGATATATTTACTTACATTTATATTTCCATTTCTTCGCTCTGGTGTCAAGGTTATGCGCGGCGTTGAGTTCTGCCACTAAACACGCAATGCCTCCAGAATTCGGCAGAAAGTAGGGAACGGAGTGTCTTAACACTAGGTTCCCTCTGCCTACCCCGCTGTGTGCGGGATACAGCGTGAAGCTGATTTGATTTAATATATATATTTTTAGCATAAGATAAAATTTGCGTAGAAAAACAATGAAGACAGGTGATCTAACAATTAATAAATATCCACACAAAACAGAATGAATGCTAAAGTAAGGAGTAAATCATGACATTTAGACCAACAGGTCAATAAATTGTATGTAAATAAAACCACAGATCTTGTAAAGGAACACGAGTAACAAAGGCAAACTATGTGCGGCTGAAATAAAAAAAATGTTAGAATAGTAAGCAGGTGAATGTATTTCGCTTATATATTGACATATGGATCGTGCACCTTGAGTTGCTAAGTTTTTATTTAAGAATATTTTAATGATGACTCATAACCACGAGTGACGAACTAAACATTTCAAATATAACTGTTTTCTTTTTCTATAAAAATATAAAGTATTTTTTTTTATAAATAGACGATATGTTTATATTTTTTACGACATATACATTTTATGGGGTGAGCGCTTACGAAATATATGTTTTTCTATGAAATTAAATATTCCAACAGCTGTTGTAAAAATGTTACTCAATTCTTTGGGCATTACTATTCCTTTGCTAATTTAAAAATTTTCGACATTCTACTACAAAATAATTATAAGAAATAATCTTTTGTTTCCATTCACCCCAATAATTTTTGATTAATGAACTATTGTACAATAAGTCTCGATAATGGAATCATACCAGTAAGTCTTACATCTTTTATAACTATTTCAATAATATAAAACTAAAACGAACACATCACACAGTACATTGACTATTTTGCACAAACGTAACTCATACTCGCCCAAAGATGACCGCATCACAAACAAACCCATATCGTTTTACCTTCACACCAAAACAACGTTATTCCGACGCCAGGTGTATCCATTTTCTTGTTTATTTTAGAATAAATTATTATTTTAGTTTGTCTATGTAAGGAATTAACGTTCATAAATTATATTGCGTTTTTAATTAATATAACTTTGCTTTCATTTAAAATATAACCCACGAAGTCAATAAGTCAATAGTGAAAAAAAATATTTGTAAAAACAAAAACCCCGACTGCATAAAACTAAAAAGAAAATAAACAAGCCCAATAATTTATTAGGATTAACAGTCGGGACCTCTTTAGATTATACGGGGTTCCTGGTAAAGATTTTATTGATTGAAGAATTACTTATAGGTCCCGACTGTTAATCCTAATAAACCATTGGGCTTGTTTATTTTGTTTTTAGTTTTATGCAGTCGGGGTTTTTGTATTTACAAATATTTTTTTATTTTTCACCTTTTTGTTAGAATTCATTATGGTAATCACAATCATCACCTTTTTGAAATCCTCGTAATGAGCTCTTGAATTTGAAACCCATATTGTGGTATTTGAAACAATATTTTTTTTTTCACCAAGTCCAATGGCGTCCCATAGCCGCCATGATTGTTTTTATTTAACGTCACTTATTTAAGAACTACTTGGGCTGCTAATACAAATCTAACGATACCTTAATTATGTAAATCTGTTCAGCGGTTCTGGAGATATGAGGTAATAAAGAATAATACATACATACAAGACACGCGCGAAAAACATAACCCTTCCTTAGCAGTCGGGAAAAATAACATTTGTACTGCGGACCGCAATTTGGTATCGCCATGGTACTATAAAATGTATTACATATGACCTATTGAACAAAAGCGGCAGACCATTAACGTCGCTGAGAGTAATACAATAGTAATCATATCAGCCTAATTTACGACTAATTATATTGTATGTCAAGGCGTCATTCAACAATGGATAGATTTATGAAAACGGTTAACGATTAATATTTTCAAGAAGACATTTTAATTAAATAATGACTTTTTTTCTTTCATTAGATCAAACGTTAATTTAATTTAAAAGAGTTTGTGAAAAAATTGTTAAGTTATATGACAAGAACAATCCAAAAAATATTTTGCTCAGAAAGCAAAATCAAAATATAAAAAAAACTTTTGAATAGTTTCAAAAATAAATCCACTTTAACTTACGTTTCTTTCTTCTTATAACACCCATATTTCCACTTTAAACAAGACCCGTTTCCTGAAAAGGATCGCTTAGCTAGCCAGAACGAATACAAGCATATATTAAATAAGGGTTAAAATCGTCTATCAGTATGCTTGACTAGCTGGTTATTCCTCTTAACGCATTCCAAATAGGTCATTGTCCAATTCCATGACTATATCAGTCTCAATCTATTATGGTTTTTTATTTTTTCTAAACGTAAACAAAGATGCTGCAATGGATTCAAAGTAAACACTAAGAAGTCCCAGCAACAAATGTAAGGACACGTGCGCACGCGCAGCCCGGGGCGCAGGCGATGACGGAATGTGCTGCAAGCGCGAGATGTAGAGGCTGCGGCGCCGGCGCCTGCGACCTTTCCGTTAGATTAAAAATAGAAAGTAACAACCTGATGCATACCGATTCCTTATTATTTTTTGCCCCCATAAGATAATCTACTGATCAACTAAATTATATAATTATCTGCAAGTGATTATACTTTCGATTCTTGTAATATATTTTTTTTACTATTATAAAGCAACGACTTAAAAGTAATTAGATTTTGATACAAAAGTTTTATATACCTAAAATAATTAATGAAAGAGACAGGTTAACATTTCCGCTTCTGTTAGCATCAATCAATTACTTTTAGTAGAGATAAAGAGTACGGTATTAAATACCAGTTCTTTATCTGAGACGACATCATCGACACAATATTTAAAAGAGGAAATCCGAAAGGAACACAGCAATATATTATTCATATGTAGTATCAATAGACGGAATGCAAAATGAATGATTTTGATAAATGAATAATTAAATTAAGATATCGAATATTCATTAAAATTATGCAGTAAAAAATGTAATCAGAACAGCTGAATTCAAAATTCAAATACAAGCAAACATATAAGTTAAAAAGCAAACATATGAGGCCAGTCGTGGCGCAGGGGCAAAAAGTGTGACTGTAAAATCGACTGGTTCTGGGTTCGATTCCCACTCGAGGAGATGAAATATTTACTTAAATGTATATTTCCATTTTTTCGCTCTGGTGTCGAGGACAAGTGCGGCGTTGAGTTCTGCCACTCAACACTCAATGCCTCCAGAATTCGGCAGAAAGTGGGGAACGGAGTGTCTTAACATTAGGTTCCCTCTGCCTACTCTGCAGTTTGCGGGATACAGCGTGAAGCTCATATTAATTTAATGTCGAGAATTATGGCAAGTTGGCAACTGATAAGTGAGCCTAATAATTTGTTTACAGGCAAGGGAAAATTAGAAATTTTAATCTATAGTTGCAGGCAGGATATGACTTTCGAATGAACAGAAAATAATAAAACGGATCAAGTGCAATCTAATTGAACTGAAGCAGTAATTGTAATAATAACATTATCACAATTGCTAATCATTAAATTTATAATCTATAAAATGTATCTTATATAAAACAAAAGAAAAGGAATGGTGCGTCCTTATAAAAAGTTAATATTTACATAAAAATTGGTGTCAATGAAATGCAGCGTGCTACAGTCATTATGTATTCCAAAACCTGCTTCCTTCTATTTTCGAAGACTATGTCGAGAGGACGATTTTACAGTCTGTGTTTATAATAATACAGTTCATATAACGGTTATGATGATGTAGTTAGAGGAGAATTTAGTTCCAAAGAAGAAATTTATATATCTCGTAGGTGGACGTGACTGGAATCTTTAAACCAGCAGTTTTATTATAATTTACTGCTGCATTTTGAAATTTATAAGTTATTGCAATAAAGCAAAGTTCAATTTAATAATCAAAATTTTTATCATGTATTTCGGACTAGCGAACTGCTTCCGGTTTCGGCTGCTTGAAATAAACAATAATTTTCGTGTTCTAATAACATATAAGTACAAAACAATATTCAAAATCTTAAAATTAAAATTTCATTCAACGAGCAAAATACTTTATATTGATACTAGCGGCCCATTCGCGGCTTCGCCCGCATACAACCTATAATACTTTTATAATGCTGCATTTGTCAATAGATTGAAGCATTCAATCATGAACAACTTGTATTAATAATTCTGGAAAAATGCAAGTAGTGCCAGCTGCTTGAGAGGATAACATCGACGGTAAGGGTGCTCCCAGAGGGACTCGGGCCTAGCCTACGGCCTACGGCTTGCGGCGTAAACAAAGCGTTATTTTTTTTCATTTTACATTTTTTCGAAAAGTATACTTCAAAATTACATACTATAAGAGCCAAAGCTTATCTTCATTATATTTCCTTGATGATGAAATAACTTTCGCTCGTAAATTCCAATATCTTTGCCAATTAAAAAACGGTTAAATATTACCTTGCAATTTTCATTATAAGAGATAGATCTCGCATACTTTGTTTAAGAACTAATAAAATTAAATGCTTTTATAGAACAATGTACTCACATATATTCAACATTTTTTTCAGCGCACGCGCCTAAAGGAATTTGACTGCGTTCGTTATTACAGTTATTTCATTATTTAAAGCTAACTAAGAATGAATCCGACCAGTAGTTCCACAGATTTTAACGTTTAAACAAACAAACGTAATATTTTTTTTATTTATGAACAGAACTTTTATTTATTTATAAACCGATTGAAATAAAATAAACACAAAATGTTACAAGAAAGTTTGACAAAATAAAATTAAAAACCATAGTTTTCATTTTTATTTCATAGTTAAATGACCCCAATAACATGTATATGTGTGTGTATTCTTATATATCTTCCATAGAGACAGCGACCAAAAATAAATAATAAAAACAATAAAAAACAACTACAACTACTATAAACGTTTAAAGTCAAAATAATAAATAAATTAGTATTAGTATATAATAGAAGTATTCTAGAATACTTGTAGTATTAATTGCACGCCGTGTTGTGGACGCGCTTCACTAGCTCATTTCACAGGTTTACTTTCAAGACCTACGGCGCGGATGTTAACCACAATGTAGCAGGAGGTAACCCCTTACTAGACTAATTCCTACTTTAATGCGGTTTCAAATTAATATAAGAGAAACTCGAGCTAGGGCATATGAATTATTAGAATGAGATTGATTTAGACAGAATAAATTAGAAGAGAAAGGTTCGCTTTCAGACACAAAAGGCAAGGTGAATGTATCTGTTTTGTTACAGATTACTTCCGATAGATAAAATAATAAATATATAAAAGTGACACCGATATGAAATGTTTTTTTTTTAATAAAAGAAGGAAATAGTTTATATATTCAATTTAGCAAGCGTGAGAAACTCTTTTTTTTATTGAAACAACAAGAAAATCTGTAATACTGCTATAGTATCATCTTCTCAATTACTATAGGCATATCACGACATTTACAAATTAGTTGGAAAGTAACATTCGGTAAGTTGTTCTCGTGTATGAGCATATTATAACAGGGGTCAAACGTGGGCATAAATAAACTTTAAACGTTGAAACCTTTTTTTTGTACAAAGTGCTGTTATGTACTCCGTTTTCATTAAGATATTTCCATTCCCCATTCTCCTTCGAATTCTGGAGGCATTCTGGACATGTTGAAAGGCAGATCTAACGCTGCAGTTCGCCTCCTTACCAGAGCGAGGAAATGATACTAAATATTTCATTTCCTCGAATGAGAATCGAACTCAAAACCTGACGCGTTTACAGCCGCACGCCTGTGACCCTGCGCCACGACTAGCCTAGATTTAACTTTATTTTTCATTTAAGAGGTAAAAATTATGTTGTTTGATTCGAATGCACTGATCCGTTCGCAATGCGATGTTGCAATTATCCCGATTTCATTTGTTATAACAATTATTATTTTCTGAGCGAATTTATTAAGAAAATAATGGATATTTTTCGTAAGATAGTAAACTATTTTAGAAATGAATTTTACTTTATACCTCTATAGAATACGAGAATTATTTCTATAAAACAATGGTTGTTTAACACTAGTAAACGGTTAAAACACATTATATTGTGCCCGACAATAATTAGATTGCATATGAATCACAACAGAATATACAATAAATTTAAATAAGATTCCCAACATTTTTCTTTTTAAATTGTGATAAACGATAAAATAATATAAATAAGCAAAAGAATTACGGTAATATAACTCAATACCAACAAAATCACAACAACAATATGTTTCTACAGGTGTGGAGATAATCTCAAAATTGGCATTAAATAAATATAGGTAACCAAGGCACAGGAAGGAAATTACCAGCAAAATAAATAAACGCCGAACTTGACCTCAAGAAGACGTGCACAGAACAGGCCTTACTTGCTTTGAAGGTGAACTCCATAATCGAGCACATGATACCGCGTACTACCGACTTGGTTACCGCCATCGTGGCACAATATGTAAATTCTTTATCCACTGTGGAGAGAAATTTCTACGTTGTTTGTATGTAATGGAGAAGCTTGGAGAGAACTGCGAGCGAATATGGCCCGCCACCTGACGCCTGTGCGGTTCATTAGACCGCACCAGTAACTCGGGGAGCTCTGGCTATTGTTGTCCGTCCCCTGGGAGGCCTCACATGACTCGCCCTATATGCGCACACACGCATAAATATGAACGGGAAACTATGTATAAAACAGTTTCAGATTTTTATTAAATACTATTTAGTTTTCATTGATCACGATTGGAAACAAATAATTACAAAATTATACGTTAAGTAAAGAACCTTTAATCTTGTATAACGATAGTCATGATATTAAACAGCAGCTGAAAGTAGAAATTTATAGGATATAACTAATATACTGCAAGTTGATGTCGATAGTTTCTATTCAAAGCAGCTTTCTATGGTCAATTTCTCTTTAAAGTAAATGTCAGGTGAACCTTACCCATTTGCAACAACATCCCTATTATTAATGTTTATATCAAAAATAAAAACACAATCTTATATAAAAAAAAATTGTTTATGCGTACCTAATATGTATTTATTAACATAGATTTATCAACATTGAAATTACTTTAGTTTTCTATTCTGCCACATAAATGTTTGTTTATATAGTGTTTATGATTACATAACTAAAAATTTCAATAAAAAAAAAGTTTGTTAAAACTAAGTTTAAGAAAGAGTTTAAGAAAGACTAGAAATAAAAAATATATATATATTTTCTGAAATGTGTAAATTTTATAATAAATAAATATAAAACCTACCATAACCAAAAACTGTTGGGTCATTTTCGCTTATCCTTACTCTTCTTAGCGATCTTTCTGGTAGAGTATAATAAATTGGATTGGATATGCTTTCTGGTTTATAATACTGTCCAGTTCTAGGTAACGTTCCATATATCTGATTTGATGGATCGGTATACACTGGCTGGTAGCGTACAACATTGATTTGGTTTGAACTCTGTATAGGGCCTGAATTTTGTAGATATAACTCAGATGGAGAATATAAGCCATAGTTTCTGTTTTGTCTTGCATCATATTGATTTAATGCTTGGAGACTCTGTGCTTGATATCCATATAGTACGGGCTGCCGCCGATATTTATCAGGTATATCGAAACTTTTGAATTGTGGTGCATTAAAACGATCTGTGGCAAATATTTCTGTCACAGGCAACGCGGTGCTACTGTTACTTATATTACTGCGGTTACTCCTTGTGCTGCTTCGGAGACCGTTGCGACTCAACGAACCATCACCGCGTACACTTAACTTTAATTCAAGTCTTTTTTCTTTCATTATATCACAATTACACTTAAGTCTTTTTTAGTGAAATACAATATTGTACTTGCATCTATCTATACATATTTTAAATACACGCCTATAATAATTAAGGTAATTCGTTTCTGATTATGTTGCTTCATTACGTTTTTATATACCCGGTAAAGAAAGTAAGTTATAATCTCAATTATCTTTATGTAAGATGACTAATGACTGTAGTTATATTCGTAAAATATTACAAGACTGAGAACAACTCTAATTTCTAACCAGACATAAAAGATGGCAATGACTAATGGCAAAAAAACGAATTTAGAAATACTGTTCTTATAATGATGAAAGTCTATTAAAGTATAGCACACTCCTGACAATCTACTCTTGGACAGTATGTATAAATAAATAATTAGCGTTGATAAGATAATATTAGTTCAATAACATGGGTAAAATTGAATATTCAAACAATTGAATGTCAAGATATGTCTATCAAACTTCCTATAGCAAGAAATCTAAAATATTTGCATTTTACTATGAATCTCACTTATTTGATCTATAAATCATAATTTTTATTTTATTAGAAGTATATTTCCAAGAAAGTTTTAATGCTTATTCTATTAGTAGAAACTGTGAGATATTATGGATTCATATATGAATTAAAATATATTTTTTTTTCTACAAAATTTTGAAAAAAAAGAACAAAATCATAAATATCTAAAAAATGTTATCTATTGATTTTATTTTATCTATAAAAGGGCGCGTTAAATCTATATATAGGTATTACATTAATCTTTAGACATCGAA
Source organism: Heliconius himera (assembly GCA_021202915.1). Classification (NCBI taxonomy): domain Eukaryota; kingdom Metazoa; phylum Arthropoda; class Insecta; order Lepidoptera; family Nymphalidae; genus Heliconius; species Heliconius himera. Next base: position 407,329 of record JAJHJA010000491.1, read on the forward strand.
GTTTATTATATCATACAAATTATTATTGTAATAACATATATGTACTAGTTTTACATAATAGTATAATTTATAATATATACATACTATAAATATTTATAACATATAATAATACCTATTTTATCTTATTAATAATTATTTAAAAAATAAGCCAGTAACCAAGCAATATAGAACACAAACCGAAAACAACAAATATAATCTCTCAGGAAATATGTGGCTGTAACACGGTGAAAGTATGCGCTCGAATCAATTATATAGGGTGGATGAAAGAAACAATTGAAAAGTGAAATAAATCACGACTTTCATGTAAGAGCAACAACAACAATGTAGCAAATACAAATAGTATCAACGAGTCACATGATGTATTTACAAGTAACGACAATAAGTTAACAATAGACAGATCTGACCTTCAAATCGTATAGAACTTGAGTAAGTGTGATGTTACGAACGAACATACGTATATATGTATATATGTACGTATGACGAATTCGAGACGACAAATAACTATAGCGCGCAAAAATATTGACTTAAACTATTACTATTCATAAAACTATACGATAATCCTAAGTATATAAGATGCTGAGATTAAAAAAAATAACACAATAATATAACACATCAACGATATCACGTAAACACTATAACAACTAGGTATTCACTTAAATATGTTTTTCTTTTATATATGAATTTATAATAGAAACTCGATCAGAATAAGATCGTCCGTCCCAACCGTCACTGTAAAGATACAGATAATGCAATTTTCTAGTGCATCTACATATGTTTGTGTAATTATTTATAAGTTTTTTTCTCTAATTGCTGAATTTCGGTGTAAACGCAGCACAGGTGATCAGAGCACTGAGTTTACGTTGCAAAATGGCACGTCGAGTGGTTCAGATAAGCTGATAAGGTAGCGATAGTGATTATTCAACTGAGTAAATATTGCGTACAACGGAATTCGTTGTAAGTTGTTTTTTTTTGGTACGGAAAAAGTTTTATTGGTGTTTTTGCAGTAAAAAAAGTACAAAATCATCAATGATACAATATTACTATCAGTTTTTATTGTATTTTTTGTCAGTACTGTCAGTAAAAATATCATCGAGCTTACGTAAAAAAAATTCTCATTGGAATGGCATGTTATTTAGATCCATAAAGTTCTTACAAAACTTACAAAAACTAAAGGTGACGGGATTCATACAATGAACTTGCGCCAGTGACTGACGGGTTTGGAGCGATGTTCGTGATCATTACGGACGAATGTGGTCACGATCGCGTGAAACAATGTCGCAACTGCTATCTAAAGGCTTACTCGGATCAAACAAAGAGGAGTTGGATCTAGAGCGTTCCTATTCTAGAGAAAATAACATTGTTTTTACTAATTTACTTTTTAACATTTTACACGTTAATTATTTAAAATTATTTTCAGTATGAAAATAAAAAAAAAACAAAATAAGTAAATTTACTTAGTTACTGTGGAATGTAAACACGGCATACGCGAAGTAACATCGTGCACTTTGCCAGTGTATCTTGCAATCCTATTAAAGTTAGGTACTTTAGTCGTTAAAGGTCCGTGTTGTGTAACATGAGAAAGTTCCAATCTAATTTATGGACATAACAAACAAAGCAATGCTTTTCCGTTATGTTAAAAGTTTTGCGAGCGTTAAACAATATCCCCTGCTCGAACATGCACCGTGAAATAAAAAGCAAAATTTTTTTTTTCAGCTTCACGCTGTTTCCCGCACACAGTAGGGTAGGCAGAGGGAACCTAGTGTTAAGACACTCCGTTCCCCACTTTCCGCCAATTTCTGGAGGCATTGCGTGTTGAGTGGCGGAACTCATACTTTTTATTTCAAATTTAAAAAAAATCTACTCACCGTCGGGCACGTCTGTGGACTCATCGTCAGTTTTGTGTTCGTGCAACTCTTGTTTTTTGATCACCTGCAAAAATAACTATTTTAGTACTTATTCAATATAATCTCTATTATATTATTAATAGATACAAAAACGCACTGTTGACAAAAACTGACCAATTCAACAAAGCACAAAAAACTTTACAAGAAAAAAAGTAGTTCGTTCACAAGTAAACATTAGATAAGATAGCGGCTAAGTATATGAATTAGAAATTGCACGTTCATGATATTACAAAACAAGCGAGGCAAGCCAAATAAAGTGGAGAGGAATCTAAATTGAAATCTTGTTCTGTGTGCCCTTATCTCACAAACGCATCTCACCCGGGCCAGCCATCCACCCGCAGCTTTCAAGCACCTCATTTTATCATTAAGTACCGGCGATGGCCACTAAGGGAAACAGCAAATTGTTTTCATTATAGATTAATCACTGGGGAAAGTTCACCACACTCATCGGTCAACCAAAAGGTCGTAACATTATTGGGAGGAGCGCGACGCGAGGCGGCCATGTCTGCGAGCCTCTCGGAGGGTCTGCGGCGTCGTGGTCGAGGGCCCGCGCGCAGCAGCCCGTGACAGCCGCAGTATTCCAACAATTACCCACGCTTGAGTCGTGCTTACGGAAACGAAGCAATCCCGTCCGCAATAATGGGTTGCTTATTAGCACACTTGCCTACTTTTGAGCCAGATTTTATTGTATTTTCAAAACTCCAGATAAGAGTTATCACTTCGACTCTACTAAGAGAATATTGGTTTAGAAATAAACTGTTAGCGAAGTGCAAATAGTATAACAACGCGTGAGATGCCGCTCAACAAACATCTCACGGAGCCATTGTTTCATTTTTCACTAAGAATAAGAAATTCTAGCGTGACGGTACGTCAGCTTGCACTCTCACGACGGCACAACTACACCAGTAAAACTGAGTGAGCATCAAGATTAAAACGCGAAGGTATACGCACTACTTCACGAGCACACATTCTATTTAAAATAATTAAATCGCTGAGATTTTAAATAAAGGAAACCTAAAGCATTATTCTAGTATGTGAACAAATAACACAATAGAGCAATATTTTATATATATATTTTAAAACATTTTAAGATGCAATTTTATAGAGATACTCGAAATATATTCAACTATTCACATTATATTAAGTTCAAGGTGAACATTTATGTTTTTAATCTTCAAACACAATAAACGGATGTGAGAAACAAAACTGCATATAAAAAGATGAAAAATTGAAGAAAAAAAAATCTCAATTCCCACAGAACACACAGACAATCATGCGGTTTAGTCACGATAATGTAACGGTAAACAATAAGGGAAAGTAATGGACTTCTATCTCATATAAATTTTGAAACTTCACTTTCCTCGTCGTGTTTATTTTTTGTAATAAATGTTTGAATAGTTTTTGAATTAATTATAACGTACTTATTTAGAAAACGTATAAAAATTTGAACGTAGCTGGACTCGAACCCGCGCCTCCTGGAACCGATCAGGTGGTGAACGTTTGGCTTAGTGGTCAAAGCGCCTGGTCGGTTCCCAGAAGGCGCGGGTTCGAGTTCGAGTCCCGCTACGTTAAAATTTTTATATGTTTTCTAAATAAGTATTTTTCTTTCCTAAGTGTGGAATAACACTTCAAAAATGTTAAAAGTAATTATAACGTTGCTTTTCATGTTAACTATTGAAAGTAAGTTTTTAAGAGCATTCGCGGAATAAATTTCTCTAGATAGGAGTCCAACCATGTCACAAATAATTTGGAAGTGATGACTTAGCATTTTGACAGTAGCAAAGCGCAAAATTTTAGATTAAAAAATGAAATTGTATGTTTTATTTTGTTAATATGTAATGTTGAAAAAAATATTTCCGTAAAAGAATCTTTAAATATGATAAAATGACATTATAAAAGAATATCTTTCGTATTTAAAATAACTACTAAATATAAAAATAAATAGTATGCTAATAATTATAAAAACTCAAAAATAATTATTTATTTACTTATCCAATTTTTATATAAGTATAATTATATTTTATTAATTACCTTTAAATAGTTTTAATATTTATTAAGTATGTAATAATTTATTATTTTTAATGGATATTACAGAATTTAATAAGAAGTAACGACGATGATAATGTAATGATGGAAATACAAGTAATGATTCCAATAATTAAAAACTATTGAAATTTTTATATATAATGATAACATTAAATGTATATGTATTACATATTACTTTATTAAAATCATTATGCTAAATGAACACAGAAAACGACTACAATATCCGGATCTTAGGTTCACTAGCTCTTTAAGTATTCATGATTATCGTATTCGTATATCGTACATATAACGGTGTACGAATTTAATACATGTACATTTTTTTTATACGTTTTCTAAATAAGTATTTTTCTTTCCTAAGTGTGGAATAATACTTTAAAAAATGTTTAAAAATATTTAATAAATAGCATTCTCTCTTGCCATACGATAATTATCTTTGGGTAGCGGAAATTTGTAAAAATCTCCCTACAGAGATGCTAACAGCATAAACAAATTGTAACAAGCGTATAAAAATTACGACGTAGCTTGATGAGAACGTATGGCTTAGTGGTCATAGCGCCTGGTCGGTTTCCAGGAGGCGCAGGTTCGAGTCCCGCTATGTTAAAATTTTTAAATGTTGTCTAAATAAGTATTTTTCTTTCCCAACTGTAGAATAACATTAAAAAAAATGTTTGAAAAAGTACATTTTTCGTGCTATTATTAACTTTATTTGGAGAAAACTGACTTTATTAACGAATATATGCAAACATATATTTATTTATATACACTTTTCTTTTCTAGATCTCTAGGTTCTTTTTATAAATTAGTAGTAGAAATAAAGAAATATTTATGACAGAAAATATATACTGTAACTCTGAAAAAGTGATTGATGCTATGTCTTTAATTACATAATCCTATCCTACTAAAATTATAAATGTGAAAATGTGAAGATGGGTGTTTGTTCTATTTTGATGTAAAATCTATTTAATAGATTTAGTTGAAACTTTAGAGTAATAAACATGAGAATTTCACATGGGTATAATTTGGCTATTACATAATAATACAATTCAGCGCGCTAAAGTTACATTTGGGTCGGTGGTATTTACTATTTTTACTTGAACTTCTAAGTATAGTAAGCTCAAAATCCCAACATAATATTTATGAAGTACGCTAAGCTCAATATATATATTTTTCTATACCATATAAAGCACCTGCACCACAATATGTTTAGCGGAGTCTAGTTTACTAATAGTTAACGTCCACAGAGTATTTACGGAGCAAGATAAGCACACACATACACATACATATACGTATAATAGATAAACCATATGCGCAAATTTAAAAAATGTTAGAAGGAGCATTTACGAAGCAAGCTAAGCACATATATATATATATGCAAGACAGCACCTGCGCGAGGAGGCGCTCGGCGCGGCGCGCGTCGATGTGCGTGACGCGCTTGTTCTTGAGGTGGTGCGGCGTGTCGCGGCGGTGCAGGCGCCCGCCGCCGCCGCCCGCCACGCCCGCCACGCCCGCCCACGCCACGCGCCGCGAGCGCTGGGTTGCCCCAAAGTACTTACTTATATACACTGTTCACTCTATTTAACGTTATCTTTTACATTTAACAAACATCTTGACAAAGGGAAAATCGAAATCCTTATATTTGGTTGGTTTCGCTTGTTGTTGATGTTATGCTTTATTGATTTTTTTTTTATTTACATAAAATCCTCAAAAACTCTCTATAACGGAGGCATGCAGAAAATACTGAGAAATGATTTTTCGGTTAAGATATTTTGATTCGCTTGCACTTTAAAATCTATAAAAGGCTATAATTTTATATAATCCTAATATTATTATAAGATGATTTAAAAAAATCGTACTTGGTTGATATTAATGGTAATAACTTAATAAGAATATTTTTTCATATTATTTAACGACAAGTCTCTGTAACGCCATATAATTTGTAATCCTTCAGTATCGTTATATAGAATTGGTACTGTATATTGTTACTGCAACGGTACTCAAAATTCCGCCTCGCGACAATTTTTAATAAAGCAAACCAAAGTATTGGAAAACAAACACATGTATAAAGCATTAATTATAAATAAATGAATACATATATATATAATTAAATATTCCAGCACCAAAACCCGGTTAATATTATTTCCCATAAAAATATAGCTTTTTGAGTTAATTTAAAACCATGTACTTATTCTTAGGAGGCATCTAAAATTATTTATTTTCTATAATATGATACGTAAAACATAAGTAGCTACCTCTAATTCGTCGGAATCGTCGTCGTCGTTTTCTGCTTCGGAAGATTCTTTGTCTTGCGTTTGTTGTTCACTGTCGCTCTCGTCGTCGTTTGTTTCATTTAATAATTGTTGGGACGGCTGTTAAATATACAAAATAAAATTTACTTTAACTAATTTATTTTACAGATACGTTGAAAATAAATAACAATTACATTTTATTGGAGACTAGTTGATCTGTTTACTACAATATAGTAAAATTTGAAATATTATTTTCCGCTTCTAAGGATTTTTTTAAGAAACTTAACTAACCTAGTAGACTAAGTTTTGTGTTCCAATTATATGTAAGTAACAGAAGAGTAAATAAAATACAGTAAATAAAAATAGATTACCAAGGGAAATTTTAAAGTCACGCTGTACTTCCAGCAGGGTAGTCAGGGACAACGGACCGCCCAAATGTACTGTCTCTACATACGTCGTCATCAACCTCTTCAAATATGCCCTCCGGAGGGTCCTCAGGCTTTTTAGGTGACCTTCCTCCACTATCTTTGATACTGTATTTTTGATAGTAAAGATTCGAGGTCTCCCCCTACATCTCTTACCACTTACTTTTCCATCATAAATCTATTTTGTCATTCTTTCATCACTCATTCGTTCAACATGCCCAAACCAGCTGAGCACGTTAGCAAGAGATCATCTCAAAATTTCATATTTCAAAATAACTATTTGTCTATAAAATTAATAATTATTCCTAAACTATCAAAATTTACTCACTTCCACTGATTCAGTCGGTTGTACAATTTCTGGCGGTGATATAACCAATCCATTGGTCGTTGGGGCTTCGTTTTTCTCCGGCGGCTGTTGTTCCGGCGTTCTAGTGAACAATTTCACTGCCTTTGCCTTAAGCTCCTTTGGATGTGGTGTATTTTGACGCACGAATGGTGTCTGTAAACCAGAAACTGTTGTAAATTTTGTTTTTTATGCTTATAAAGAAAGTATATCCTACTAAAAGATAGATAAAATACATGCACATGCTATTTATATGTCAAATAAATGAAAAATCAGTAGGTAAATGGAGTATACAAAGTAAAACTGATGGAGAATGTAATTTAACAACTCGTAAATGTACTAAGCTACTTAATCTATTGGTAAGCCGCGTGAAGCTCGCGGATTGTAACGAATGACATGGTTCTGACGATTATATACTTAAGTCGATTTTGGACGCAAAATCTATAACTCAATATAAACAGTAGGTACTGGTAGAACTAACAAAATTGTTTTAAAATAGCAAACCTATTATAATGAATTTAATAGTTACAGAAATAATGCCAAATTTCATTTTTTCCTTCAACTAAGAAAATAAAAAAAAGTTTTTCAACATATTAAAATTTGAAATCAGAAAAACAAACACGCACAATAAGATCAACATAACTAACTCTAAACACAAGTACAGAACCCTAATACGAACTATCAAAAATTATAATAGACATTTGACCTAATAAACGTATCATTAAAAAGGCTATACGGAGCGACGTGAATCACAGGATATGATATCACACGCCACTCCACCTCAGCGGCAAAACGACGTGTTTCGAGAATCCAGAGTAATCCATCATAAGTGCAGTGCAAAGAGTGCTACGTGTGGAAAAAAGAACTCTAGTAAATGTATAGTAAAATGATTTCGGCTATAATACAGAAGAGGCTATAATACAATTTAGTGTGTGTATTGTATCCTTTTTAAAATGATTGTATATTAATATTATAAGCATGCGTATTGCTATAAATAAAAAATGTAAATTCAACGGGCATTTCATCATATAAAAAGAATAAAAAAATTGTAAAAATAAAAAAATGAGTGAATTCAATGGCGTCTTAATTAAATGGAATGTCAGACTAGTGTTATCTAAAGTAGTAGGTATAATACCATCTAATTATGTATGTATAATTTGTTCTACTCTCAGCGATAAAACATGTAAAACTTTGTAAAACAAAGGACCAAGAGGCTTGATAGAGGCAGCGATTGGAGCGTAACTGGAGTGCAATCATGGGATCTGTATTTATATTTTTTTAATTATAAATTATCATAAAATGGTAATAAATATTGTTTTTATATATAGATGTATCTAACGAAAATATATTTTGTAAATAGCAATATTTTCCAATTTTAAATATTTGGGCATACATTATATGCATAGCAAAATCATAAATTATTGCAAAATAAAAGACGACAGCATAAAAGCGTACACAATCTGTCTTATATCAGCTATGATTGCACTCCATTCGCAGTGTACCTCTGAGAGGTTTGTTATAGAGGAGGAGAGCCTCTGCAGGGACGTCCTCCGTTGTGTCGTAACTAGCTTGCGAACAACGTCTAATGGCCGTCGGAATCCTAGTATTTGTGCACCGAAGAACGAATCTGACGCTTCCTCACTCTCCTCATGTATCGACGTCACCTTGAATACAATCAACTGCTGAGCAAGGAGCATCGCTAGCTTCTTGTTATGAAATATTATCATAAAGTCCATTTCTTCAAAAACTAATGTTGATTAATTACGGCATATGTAGTAGCTATATTCTGCTTTTTTTTAAGAGTATAATTTGTTACATTTCTACATACGAGTATAAGCCCTGAGATTGATCAAAAGTCAGAATATAAATATTTATTATAGTGAACAAAGCAATTTTTATCCATTTTCTAATAATAAATAATAGTGAAAAATTTAAGAATTCGACAACATCCGATTGATCACCAACAATAGTTATAGTAACATTGGCCAGGAAGCACATATTCTGTTTCAGATTCTGGCGTGGGACGACCATCCGCATTCACTAACAAATCACAGCAATTTAAAAATCATCGAGCATTATAATATTATATTTTGTATTGTTTTTCATTTTTCCCCGATTCCTCATCTTTTTAATATTGAAAATATAGTATATAATATAAATATAGGTGTATGATACATACGTATAGTTTATTTTTTGCATATATCAAAAAGAAGAATTCGTACATCTTTTATCTACAAAAGCAAAAGTGAGATCACGCTTTTTATCTAAGCTTAATGAAGAGATAGCGTGTAATATATTGTGGTCGAGATAACGAGAACATTAATGCGAATATGTAGCAATACCGTACTATGAAATCACCATTCGTAAAATGTTATTTTTAGATGAGTTTAATTTAGTTACGAAAGTGGAGAATGATTTTATATATTCATTGTTAAATTCCAAATAAATATATTAAACTGTTCATTTTATTTTGATATCAGTGCATTCAGTTAATTAAATAACAAAACATTAAACATATTATTAAACAAGACTGCAATTAGGCTTTGACACAACAAGCAACAAAAATAAAAGATATACCATTAAATCGTAATTTTATTACAATATATATATATATATATATATATATATATATATATATATATATATATAATATTTATATATAAGCTTACAATATAAACATTTCTTTTAAGTTCAAAATAAAAATGGCATCTATTACAATTTCTGTTAATAATAAAATGTTATACAATATATTATAAAGCTATAATAAAATAATACTGTTTCATTCTAAAGCTACTAATATCGAGCTGAGTGCTAAATAAGCTCTCTGCCTCGAACCGAGAGTATTATCTCTGAACCATCGTCTTACTTCCCTACATCTATACCTAGTACTTCTACCTACATTACCAAAGACAGGATTATAATCGAATGTTCTGGAAGTATGAAACCATGGTGTTCCCTTAAAAGTAAATGGACAACAGCATAAGCTCACCTCTCTCTCGATAGGCGGGTCTTCTGTGAATTTCACTGATATCGTTCGAGATTGTTCCTTTACCTCCCAATCGTCATCTGAATCTCGATCTCGTGATAAAGTTGATTCTGATAATCATATAATAGAGTTAGTTAACTGTTACAAAAATGTGTGTGTATTATTTTAATATAATACGCATATATATTTAAACCCAGAGGCTAGTCGTGAAGCCGGGGCACAAGTGTCTGACAAGCGGGTTGAATTCCCTCTCGAGGAAATGACATAATTAATATTTTCATTTCTTCACTCTGGTTTCGAGACAAAGCGCAGCATTGAGTTCCGCCACTCAACACCTCCTGAATTAGGTGGAAAGTAGGGAACAAAGTGTTTTAACACTATTCTCTCTCTGCCTACCCTGCTACATTCGGGCGTATCCCGTGTGTAGTGAAATTTAGATGTAATATAATTTATTTAAAGTGGTTAAAACATTGCACATAGCGCAGACGGTACAATACAAATACACACAAAACATAGGACAAAACATAAAACGGTAACATCAAACCCAAATAAATTAGATTAAATAGCATTTTATCAACTAAAATAGACAAATCTCGATTCATATAACATAATTTTTAATTACCTAAAAATGTAAAGATTAGCTAATACATTTTTTTATTAAATTAACAAAATAAATACTCTCAAATTCAGCTTATGTTTTATATTGCACAATAAAATTGCATTTCAACAGAATAATCCTTATAATTACAAAGTGTATTTATAAAAAAAAAAAGTGTAGTGTGAAAGCAGCATTATGTGTATCTAATAGAGATCTCTAATAAAGATTTAAAAATATATAAGAAAAAAAAAATAACCGCGTAAAGCATAATCTCACCTCGTATCCTATCAAGTTCCTGTGATTGTGAATTAAATCTGTGTTCCCTGAACCACGTGCCACTGCCGACCTCTGATGTATGTTCCAACTCTATACATTGTGCGGGAATTCGCAAAAGTGTCTTTTAGTACATTTACACGGCAAAAACAAAACAAACGCTGGCCAGTGACTATTTAATAATTTTTAATAAGAATAATGTGATATATATTATCAACAGCCTGTCCTCGTCCACTGCTGGACATAGGTCTCTCAAATGTGTATAATATTTATTAATGTCTAAATTTTAGTAACTAAAAAGGACAGTTTATAAAGATCATTTTAGTAGTATAGTGCTGTGCTTCATTAACAGTCATAACATAATTTACATCAATATCAATTTATCAAACCATTTCACAAGAACCTAAAAAGTGTCTTATATTCAATTGCGAGTAAAACATTTAAAAATTTTAAAGACTGCAAAAACTTTTTAAATTTATTTATTACGAGGTATTATGGCATAAAACAGATTTAGTACCACACTAAGAATAACACCATAATATTATCTCACACTTTCTAGGACGATTGGATGTATCTTTCAAAAATAGTAGAGTATCTACTTCGAATACGAATAACTTATATGATATATGATAGTTTTTCTCATTACATATTCTGTTTTTTTAACAACAAAACATAATTTAAAATAATTTCCCGTGAACCAAAAAAATAGTCACTGACCTGCTGCATAGTAAAATATAAAAGCACAAGAAGCAATGCGAAGGACCAAATACAATCACAGTTCAAGATCATTCCATTCACATACAACATACATACAAAGTATAATATATACTAATATGTAATGTTTTCATGGCATTTTCTTGTATTATTATACTCGTAAAGATAACACGAGTCATGATGAAATTTCATAAAAAAAAATATCTACACAGTGCATTTAAAGACAGAGATTGACTTTATATTTCCAATATGCTTCCCCTAATAAATCGTAAATATTTTTATCTTTTATTATATACAAATCTCTGTACTTTAAGCAGTTAAACAGTGAAAGCTAAACTAAATAAGCTTTCAAAAGCACATGACAATGTTAACTAAAGTCATTTTATGTTTGAAACACCATCATAATACTTGAAAAATATGCACCAAAAAAGCAAAAACCAAGATTTAAAATATTATATGAAGATTTAAGTGTACCTGGTTGTTGCGTGTAACTCAGTTGAGGTAGAAGGAAGCACGTGAGAACGTTTTCCCCAGTGGTCTCGTCTCTGTCAGTTTGGAAGGTTAGGAGAGGTTGCGCCTGATTCTCCGATAGCCACACTGCTTTTAATTCTAAATTAACTAGTGTGTATGGAAGATACTGTAACCTGGAAATATGTAATTTTGATGTCATCATAAAAAAGACCATATATTTTTTTCTATATCACACTATATTCCGTATATAGCAGAGTATGCAGAAAGAGATATGCTCTAGTCAAGTCTCTGCTACCGACATATCGACGAATGACATTTGGACGAGACTTTGCGAGTAAAGTTCAATTCAACTACAAAAAATATCTACCAAAGCAAGAAATGATAATCATATATATTAAAATTGTGGACGATCGTACCATCGACCAACTACACTGTAAAATTGAACGAAGGATCGAACCCACAAACACCGTATATAAATTCAGATGTTGCTCCGCAATGGTGACTCTGTAATATTACCACATTTTTTTTGTTTACCACCAATATACATACTATAATAAATAATAATAAAATCGACATACCTATTACCGCTGACATCCAAAACATGCAGAGATTTACAATTACCAAGCTCGTTGGGTAATTTCGTTAACTTGTTGTCCCGTAAACTCAAAACTCCTAGTAACGTCATATTGCCAATATCCAATGGAATTTCACCTAAGGAATTCCTATCTACGTTCATTACGGTCAATTCGTTTAAGTTCCCTATTGATTTTGGCAGCTCCATTAAGAAATTTTCTGTTAAAATTAACTCTTGTAGATTTGTACACCTGTAAAAACAACATCACATTAAATATTCTTAAAGATTTATTAATATTATAGACTTTAGAACTCGGCCGAAAGTGGAGTGACTTAACACTAGGTTCCCTACCCTGCTGTATGCGGGATACAGCGTAAAGCTGACAAAAAAATAAGGATATAAAATAATGGAACTGGTGTCTCACCTGCCTACGTTTTCGTTTAACGTATGTAACCTATTTTGGTCCAATTTTAGTATAGCTAATTTAGATAATTCTCCAATGCCATTCGGTACGGTCTCTAACATGTTCTGAGATAGATGGAGATCGGTCAAGGAACAGAGGCCGCCTATTTCTTCAGGTATCTTCTCCAACTTATTTTCGCTGACATCGAGACAGATCAACGCTTTTAAGTTGCCGATTTCTGATGGTAAATATTGTAATTTATTGTGATCTAGCCATAACTCTTGTAGTGCTGGTAGTTCGCCTATAAACCCTGGCTGGAAAAAAAATATTGTTAATTATTTTCTTAGTAAATTATATTACAAAAATAATACAGTACAATGTGTGAAGCTAGATTTACCAGTTCCTCGATTTCATTGTCGCCCAAATCTAGCCTCTCCAGTTTCGTAAGATTTTTTAATGATTCCGGTAAAGACTTGAGCAAGTTTTCCCTCAGCTCCAGTGACTGGAGAGACACCAAACTGAAATGCATATATTTTTAATTAATTTATGTAAGTACTATATGTATAATAAGGCCAGTGGTGGCGCAGGGGCACAAAGTGTGACTGTAAAATCGACTGGTTGTGACTTCGTTCCCAATCGAAGAAATGAAATATTTATTTACATTTATATTTTGATTTCTTCGCTCTGATGTCGGGGCAAAGCGCGGCGTTGAGTTCCGCCACTCAACACGCAATGCCTCCATAACTCAGTGGAAAGTGGGGAACGGAGTGTCTTAACATTAGGTTCCCTCTGCCTACCCTGCTGTTAGCGGGATACACCGTGAAGCTGATTACTATATAATAGTGATTAATATGGTGCTGAAAATGAAACGTAAACTTAAACGAACGACTGTCACACGATATTAAATGAGAAACAAATTCGTAATAATACTTAAAATTAAAAATATGTGAATGTTATAACAAAAATGAAGTACAAAGAAATATATGTCAATCATTAAAAAACAAACAACCTTGCAAAGATTTTAATAAGATCATTACATTACACGTTCATACAACACACACACTTACTAATACAAATCTTATTAAAAAACCTCGCGTAGAACGTCTCGCCACAAGTCTCTGTGACATACAAGATATTAGAATTAAACACAATGGATGACTAACACAGGATCATCGTAATGCACCCATACAAGGTTAACCGGGTAAGCGGTAATATGAAACTTATCATTTTAAGGATAAACCTAATAAGAACGGGTAATAAATACGCCAATAGCTATTGTTATTATATCTTAGAAGTTAGTCAGGATACTGTAACACGATATTACGCTATACACATGTTCCGTCAAGATTTAAATATAGTATCTAATCATTCATACTATACATAGGAACCTGTTAGACTCGCCTGATGCATATTAAGAAGCGAGAACTTAAATATTTTGCTATTCTACGGATTATTATAAAGTAATTGAGACCAGCCGTGGCGCAGCGGCACGAGGTGTGACTGTAAAACCGACTGGTTGCGGGTTCGATCCCCACTCGAGGACATGAAATATTTACTTAAATTTATATTTCCACTTCTTCGCTCTGGTGTCGAGGTTAAGCGCGGCGTTGAGTTCAGCCATTCAACACGCAATGTCTCCAGAATTAGGCAGAAAGTGGGGAACGGAGTGTCTTAACATTAGGTACCCTCTGCCTACCCTGCTGTGTGCTGGATACAGCGTGAAGCTGATTTATTTTATTATTCAGTAATATAAGCACACGATATTGTTTACCTACATTACGCTACGCTCGGCCGTATTCCACGCTCGAAACCTTGACGCATTCCTAAGCAGATGTCAAAGCACTTAAACCGTACTTGCTTACTGATACTCGCTAAATGATGAATCACATTCTCTGATTGACCAATAAGAAAATTTTAAAACATTGTTTATAACACATTTTGATTGGCCTGCTTCTAAATTTAACAAGGATGTTAAAGTTTACCTCGTGCATATTACGAGATCCCACAACAGTTGTAAAATAATATCCTGGATATGAAAAATTGGGTTTATCGTAGCAGTTAAATTTGGTTCAACCAAAAATAATGCTTAATTTTAAGAAACATACTGTTATCCGATTTAACGGTTTGTGCAAAGTCAGACATCTAAGTTTCGAGCGATCCTAAAAGTTAAGTATAAAAAATGTTCTAAAAGTGAAGTGTGCAGATTATGGAAATTGATTGCACAAGAATATGAACCCATGAGAAAATTGATTTCATTACATTCTTTCTTATCATTAGCACAATAAAACTACTACCGTAATAAAGACGCAACAAGTCAGATAAAACGTCGTCTGGTCTGATAGCAAACTTGGCACGCCCCAAAATTGTTATCATTATTATAAAAAATACCGTATCTCATTACTTGATGGGTGATATCCCGGGAAGTTAATTTAAACATTATATTAAGAGTTGAGGCCAGTCATGGCGCAGCGGCACAAAGTGTGACTGTAAAACCGACTGGTTGTGGGTTCGATCCCCGCCCGAGGAGATGAAGTATTTACTTAAATGTATATTTCCATTTCTTCGCTCTGGTGTCGAGGACAAGCGCGGCATTGAGTTCTGCCACTCCACACGCAATGCCTCCAGAAATCGGCAAAAAGTGGAGAACGGAGTGTCTCAATACTAGGTTCCCTCTCCCTCATGGTAGGCACCCTGCAATGTGCGGGATACAGCGTGAAGCTGATTTATTTATTTAATTTAAGAGTTAAACCTTACCATAATAAATCTTAGTATTTATTGTATAAAAATAATTCTGTTTACAATTCGAACATCTGTTACAACTATTTCGTAAGTTATCTGTGCACATGCTAGCCTCAAAAGGAAAAGGTTATAGGCACATATGAATGCGTCGCTTACCTTGACCATTTTTGACTGTAGTATAATCGTACTTTGGGTACTCTTTAACGTATCTTTACAAGCAAAGAATATTGACGAGAGAAGCTCTCATTTTCCCTTTGTTAAATCCACTCAAGTTGAACTAGAAAAGGACGAGCATCTTGATAGCCTATCAAGTGCCACTTTCAAAAAGCGGTATAAGCTTTACGGAAAGGTTACATCGTTTACTACTAAACATTATGTAATTGAAGGATGTTATGTTAAAATATAACAAGAAAAAATACTATAGAAAATATAGCATGTTCACTGAACGTTGACGGTCAAAAGAAAACAACGTAATGAATCGTATTACATATCAATATGAATACATACTTGCAATTATTTTACTACATTACGTGTCGGCCATTTTAAAATTATAATATACAACAAACAATAAAACTTTTTTTACAAAATGGACAACCAATATCAGAATATTTTTGACAACCAATACATAACATTCAAAACTGTTAAATAATTAATATTCTTTTGGCAACCAAACCGTCCCGTGGTCAACGCACCGCGCTTACATAATACCGTTCCAAGAAAGGTACTTCTTGGACAGCAACTTTCCACACAACTTTCGCTTTTGGTTACAAACTAGAACTTTGTACCTATTTAAGACGTAAATTAAACTGAAAGAAATAACGATCTTCAATCAGTTTCAAGGTAAATTGTTACACGTTGTGGATGTTACATAAATTTTGCTTCTCTATTTGCTTTTAGAGGCCAGTCGTGGCGAAGTGGCACAAAGTGTGACTATAAAACCGACTGGTTGTGGGTTCGATCCACACTCGAGGAGATGAAATATTTACTTAAATTTATATTTCCATTTCTTCGCTCTGGTGTCGAGGACAAGCGCGGCGTTGAGTTCTGCCACTTAACACGCAATGCCTCCAGAATTCGGCAGAAAGTGGAAGGAACGGAGTGTCTTACACTAAGTTCCTTCTGCATACCCTGCTGTGTGCGGGATACAGCGTGAAGCTGATTTATTTTTATTTAATAAATTTAAAAACACTCTTCCGACGTTAGGACAAGGGTCCAAGCCATCGGTGGCTATGGCCCCAGAAAGAGGAACCTCCTCACAATACGCTAAAGTATATACAAATCTATTACTGTTTTTAATAATGTAACATTATATACATTGTAAACATAATCAATATAATTGTCTTAGACTGCCATTTTTAATAAGCATTTAGAAAATAAAAATACGAACTGGACATGCAAAAGCTTCACATAATAGATAACGAATAAAGATAAAGAAAGCCAGGTCACGACTTGCCGACTCAAAAAATAGCAACCTTATTCTCTTTGACTCTTGAGTCTGTTGTTCGATGTCTGTAAATCTTATGGTACAATTATTTTAAAAGAGAAAGCGAAATCCTGAGTTATTTCATTTTACAAAGAGCTTTTATACGTATTTATGTAAAAGTATAATATTTTTCTTTTAAATAATGATTATATTGTAAAAGAGATTTTTATTTGTATCGTACTAAAATAAAATATAAAAAGTTTATAGCCATTGCCCAGAATAAATGCCTGATTTCACCTAATTTGTGTTTATGTGTCGTCAAGCACACAACAGTCTTTGTCAAATAACGTAAACAGTATAATTTATAGTGCGATGTTCCCCAAAACCAAGTGAAGACGAACCTAATAGTTACTTAAAAATATCTAAAAAATAAATATATAAAAACAACTCAATAGTATATTTTAAAAAAATGCTATATTTTTTCAAAATCCAATCAAATCAATCTGCTTCACGCTGTGTCCCACACACAGCAGGGTAGGCAGAGGGAACCTAGTGTTTCACTTTCTGTCGAGCTCTGGAGGCATTACGTGTTGAGTGGCGGAACTCAACGCCGCGCTTAGCCTCGACACCAGAGCGAAGAAATGAAAATATGAATGTAAGTAAATATTTTATATACAATATATTTTTTGTGCATAAAATTTCGGTGTCTTAATACTGACCTGCCGAAATCACTGGGTAAACTCGTGAGAGACATATCGTTAAGGCCCAGGACAGTGAGTGCTCGTAGCTGACTAAAGCCAGCCGGCAGCCGCGGGATAGGGTTGCTGCTGAAGTCCGCAATCTGCAGGGCGCGCAGCTTTTTGATATCCTCTGGTATGTCGGGGATATCTGAAAAAAAAAATAATAGTATTTCAATAATTACTAGCATAAAAATTGTTATTTTTATATAAATTCATTCAAGTTTCATTCAAAAACATATATATCTAAAAAATTTAACATTGAATATCAACTATATAAACGCTCAATAATATAAAGTTTATTAAGAAAATTCACAATAATTATTTTTGGTACATATTTATATACTAGGCAGAATAGTTTACATCCTTAGTTAATTAATTAATTAATTAGCTTCACGCTGTATCCCGCACACAGCAGGGTAGGCAGAGGGAACCTAGTGTTAAGACACTCCGTTCCCCACTTTCTGCCGAATTCTGGAGGCATTGCGTGTTGAGTGGCAGAACTCAACGCCGCGCTTAACCTCGACACCAGAGCGAAGAAATGGAAATATAAATTTAAGTAAATATTTCATCTCCTCGAGTGGGGATCGAACCCACAACCAGTCGATTTTGCAGTCACACCTCGTGCCGCTGCGCCACGACTGGCCTCGTTCGTACATCCTTAGTTGTTTTTACTTATTAAAAATATATATATTTAGATAACATATAAAATCTAAATAGTTTTTTTTTTCAATAAATTAATATGTAAAATACAATATGCTATCAACTTGTCACTGTTGTAAGAGTTATTTAAACCAAACCATTTTTGTACAATACATCACAACATAAATTAAGGAAAGCAATAAATTACAATAACTCATATATTTAAATAAATTATTATTTAAAGCTTTTTTTCATTTTCCTGTTTACCACTCAGTTCTTGTTAATATTTATGATTTGCAAAGACAATAGATTTATTTACCATGGTGGGTGTCTCTACAACTGTTTTTTTATTTACAAGTAGTTAAAATACATGAAAAACTACATCTATTTATGCATTTCTATAATATATTAATAAGATATCATACTTTTTCTTGTATGCAAAATTACTAAAAATATTAATAAATAAATCAAATAAATCAGCTTTACGCTGTATCCCGCACATAGCAGGGTAGGCAGAGGGAACCTAGTGTTAAGACACTCCGTTCCCCACTTTTTGCCGAATTCTGCAGGAATTGCGTGTTGAGTGGCAAAACTCTATGCCGCGCTTTGCCTCGACACCAGAGCGAAGAAATGGAAATATAAATTTAAGTAAATATTTCATCTCCTCGAGTCTGGATCGAACCCACAACCAGTCGTTTTTACAGTCACACTTTGCGCCGCTGCGCCACGACTGGCCTAAAAATATAGATACTTTAAAAAAAGTTTTATATAAATTTACAACAGTTGTTTTAATAAGCAACGGCACATCAAATTTAAAGTGAACTCTTCTCCGATTCAATAAAATTATTCACATTAAGGAGGTCACGAAAAAAAAAACAAAACAAAGAAACTAAGTAACAAAATGGGTACAATGGTAATAATTAAATGGCATGTGAAGAAAACGTTAATCCATAAACTCTGAGAACAAGGTCAAAAGTAGTGTATTTGAGCAAACAAAATTTTCTCATTGTCACCTGCCCCCGAAAGATTTAACAAAAAGTTTTTTTTTTTTATCTACAAAAAGGAGTTTTTTAAAAAAGATGTTTTTTATTTTATTTTTAAATATATAGGTAGAAGATAGATACCTCTCAAATTAATAAACAAAATATATTTTTTATTATTATTAAGCCTAATCTATATCTATCTATACTTATAATAAAATCGTAACGGATCGGTGTCTGTACTTGAAAAATATTTAAGAAAAATATTTTAGGGACCTTTTAAAATCCGCTCAATCAGTAGGTGCGGTGATGCAGTAACTAACATATGGGTAGTACAATACAATTATTGAAATATAAACAACAAGTATTTTTGACGAATAGTAGAAACTTTTCTATACAATGTGGCTGTCGTAACGCAAGGGCACAAGCGTGTGACTGTAACGGCTACGGGTTCAATACCCATTCGGGGGAATGAGTTACTGTCTTTTAATATTTTTATTTCTTCGCTCTGGTACCGCCACAACTCGCAAAGCCTCGAAAATTCGGCGGACAGTGGGGAACGGATTGTCTTATGACTAGGTTCCCTCAGCCTACCTTGCGATACGCGAGATACAGCGCAAAGAAAAAAATATACAAATTTTAACTGATTAAACATATCTTTGCAAAATCATACGTTCGCAAAAAACATTTCAAAGTTTTCACAGTTATTGATTGACTCTATCAAATCTTTGAAAATGTGATGACACCAATTATTAGCTTCAATTGGAAACGCGTGAAAGATAAATATAACACTATATGTGTTGAGGTCACATACGAGTATGTATACTATATATATAAATATATAAAAACAATGAAACACGCTTGGAACACGTAAACCGCCTTAGGCAATACTGTTGATAATAATTAATACACCATGACGACACAGTTCAGAACAATGGACTATAAACGGTATATACGGTGGTTGTAAGTTTGACGCAAATTCGGGGGGATTCATATTTAAAAATGTTAGTTTCTCTGATTTGTCTTTACCTTTTATACATTGTTTTTTAAAAAAATCGATATTTTCCGTTTAAACCGTTGCAATGTAACATTTCTATAGTAAATTAAAGATATCGGCAAGAAGCAAATACCTATATTGTTATGCATTACTTTACTACATTCGTAATTTTATCTATCGCTTTTATCTTATCATTAATATGAAAGTTTATATTTTTAATTTTTTATATGTTATTATATATTTTACTTATCAGGGAAACAACCAGTTTAGCTGTGTTATTTGTAGCCTGGAGGCAGATTTTGAATCGGTAAAAATAACTTTACCAATCTGTCGATCGATGTGTGACGACGATCATCCTAATATTATTACGTACTTATCTTTCTCTATTATATTACATATTATAACTGTGAAATTTAATTAATATCATATTCATATATATATAGTATTTTCTGTCAAAACTTTTATATCGAATACATGAAAAAATATAAACATGGCTGTCATTCAGAGATACATTTTCATTTATCGCTAAAGTGAACGCACGTACTTGTCAAAAATAAAATATTAATTACTACCAGGTTCACGCTGTATCCCGCACACAGCAGGGTGGGCAGAGGGAACCTAGAGCTAAGACACTCCACTTTCCGCCAATTCTGGAGGCATTGCATGCTGAGCGAAGAAATGGAAATATAAAAATTTTAATGAATATTACTCGTGTGGGGATAGTATCCACAACCAGTCGGTTTTAGAGTCACACTTCGTGCCACTGCGCCACGACCGGCCTCTATTTAAAACATAAATTAAATTGAATAAAATGCTTTATAAATAGCAAAACGTAAATTTTTAATAAAAAAATTACATCAATGTCCTCCTATGCACCAGGTACAATTTCACAACACAAGTATATCAAGTAACGGTTTTCCGTCTGATTATACATGGCTGGTGTGAACAATTTATACCAGCCAGCCACCAGCCTCGTGTGCTAGCATGCCTGCCACGGACCTATTTTAGCACTACGTTATTATACATAGTAACTAGAACTACGTAAGTTTGTAAACGTCGATTAGTTTACCGGTGTAATGTAGGTCGTAGAGATGATCGTGATTGACGTTAGACGTATAAAACATATTGAAATTGCAGATCAATTTTAAATTTTGCATACTAAGCTCAGATTAGCTTAGGATTCAAGATTTTTTTTTACGTAAGCTACAATAGTTATTATGAAAAAGATACTGTAAACATTTATTATTTTCTTTCTGGAATTTAAAAATACCAAAACTATCAAGAACATAACCATTTATACGACTTTCTTTTTTTAGTACATGCTGTGATTATTTTTAATTGGAAAAACATTTAGTCTATAAATAGATCTCGATGTAATTTGGCCATGTTGTAATGTTTCTTCTGTTGACGATCCTAAATAAATTAATTAATTTAAAAAAAAAACACGACAGCCGAGTAGGGGTGTATTGCAAACAATGTTTAACTCAGATAGTCCATCGTATAATTGAAGGCATATTAACTATACTATAATATATATACATTTATCTATATATGGCCATCGTATCACGGTTGTAACTGTATCGCGACGGTTGTGGGTTCAATCTCCACTCGGGGAAATGAGTTATTATTCATTAATATATCTTTATTATTTTCTTTCTGGAGTTTAAAAATACCAAAACTATCAAGAACACACTATCGAATTTATTCTTATCAACATTTATTATCATATAATTTTCCTAATATCTGAGCAGTTTAAAAACCATTACGAACTGGTTAAACTAATATCACAATATTAACGGTAGTGCACTCTCGTTTCCGGTTTTGCGCGTTGACATACCACCGGGCGTGACGTCATCAATTCCATTTGTCAAGCCGACATGACAGCCGAGTATGGGTGCATTGCAAACAATATTTAACTCGGATAGTCCACCGTAAAATTGAAGGCGTATTAACTAGGTCAACCGCCCGAAAGACACGTAACGCCATTAGCTGACGAGTTGGGAGGAAAATGATGTCATATTATGAGATATCTATATAGGTATTTTAGTATACAAATACGTGTTTACGGCGTTGAGTTCCGCCACTCTACACGCAATGCCTCCAGAATTGGGCGGAAACTGAGTAACGGAGTGTCTTAACACTAGGTTCCCTCTGTCTACCCTGCTGTGTGCGGGATACAGCGTGAAGCTGATTTTTTTTTTTTTTAAGTATACAATTACAAATTGACATACAAAAACCAAATATATATAAAGAAACGCATATAATTTTTTACCGTATTTTTTATTATTAATAAAAAAAACCGCTAAGAACAGTTTAGGTTGCGCTCTGTAGCGGTAAAGTTATTTTTAGAACGGTATGCAAGGTACTATGAATCTGTCTTTAAGTGCTTGGTTTTGTTTATGAGAAGGGTGAATGGCTTTCTAAAGATGTTCGAATACTGCAACTATCGCAATGCCGGATATGCTTCAAAAATAATATAATATAAGTGGGGAACGCAGTGTCTTAACACTAGGTTCCCTCTGCCTACCCTGCTGTGTGCGGGATACAGCGTGAAGCTGATTAATATAAATTATTTGTTAAAATTCAATTTCTACGTATTTAATAAATTGCGGTTAAATATTACATTTAGTTTTAAGAGCTACAATGTTAAAAAGTAACAAATTATTAAATAAATACAATAAGAAGTTACTTCTAAAAACTTCTAAGAAAACCTTCAAATTTATTATTTATACTTTACTGTAAACATTTTAATATAATTGTATTATTGGAATCATATTTAAATATATATTATAACAATGATATAATTTTCATAAAAATATCGATTAGAAACACGTTTAGTAAGCATTACACCCAAATGTGACGAAACCGTTAAAACGGTAGCTGCCAAGCTTACACTATAACAAGTTTGTTTTGGAAATAAATTAACTAACCGTATAATGAGACTACAAATTAGAAGCACATTTAAAATATTTGTACGAGCCGGTATTTTCTGTCGTACGAATATATAAAAAAAAATAAATCAGCTTCACGCTGTATCCCGCACACTGCTGTGTGTAGGCAGAGGGAACCTAGTGTTAAGACACTCCGTTCTCCACTTTCTGCCGAATTCTGGAGGCATTGCGTGTTGAGTGGCAGGACTCAACGCCGCGCTTAACCTCGACACCAGAGCGAAGAAATGGAAATATACATTTAAGTAAATATTTCATTTCCTCGAGTGGGCATCGAACCCACAACCAGTCGGTTTTACAGTCACACCTCGTGTCGCTGCATATAAAAAAAATATATATTTTAGAAATACCTATAATTTAAAATATACTTCCATATATTCCATATATTATTTATTCATATCATATTATAAACAAATAAAAAAATTAGCCCTCATTTGCCCTGGCTGGTCATAAATGGCTAAAACGAAGTCGGCCCTCCCTTTTAAAATTTTTGTTGCTGGTATAATTAAGGACCAAAATAGGTCAAATATATTTTTTTTATTTTTCTGTACAAAATCCTGTCATATTTTTTTTGGTTTCATACTGTATCCCGGACATAGCAGAGTTGGCAGAAGGAACCTGGGTAACTAGTGTTAAGTACGTTCGTTCAGTTTCGTACGTACTTAAGCCGTATTCTAGAGGCACTACGTACTGAGTGGCGAAATTCAACGCTGCGCCTTTGAGAAAATAAAAATATTTAATTTCCTAAAGTGGGAATCGACCACGTCGCATTAGCACTCTCACGGTGGTCCCTTATAATATTGTAAATATTGATTATAATTTAAATATATTTAATAATTTATATAACATGTAATAAGACATCTAAGTACAAACAAATACAAACGTCACCCAAGCGCATAATAATATCCGTCACAGAACACCAAACATCCACCGCAGACTCAAGAACGGGGTCGGAGGAAATTACTAAATAAACCAACGCACTGTGCGTGGCATAAGAACTTTTAACAATAACTAAATTTGAAATTTTGATATTCATTAATATTGTCCAATAATATGAATTATAAAATATATACATTTATTTAATTACCCGTGGCACGGGTGTAAGTGTGTCGTGACGGTTGTGGGTTCAATCCCAACTCGGGGAAATGAATTACTATTTATTAATATATGTTTATTTCTACGCTCTGGCACCAAGACCCGACGTTGAGTTTCGCCACTCAACAAGTAATGCCTCGACAAATTCGGAGGAAAGTGGGTAACGGAATGTCTCAACACTAGGTTCCCTCTGACTACCCTGCATTACGCGGGATGCAGTGTGAAGCTGATAAAATAAATATGTTTATACACATATTCCTATACAGTAGAAAATAGGTGTGAATGCAGATTTGGGGAAAGTGCTCTTGTTAATTAAAAAGAAAAGTTTCGTAATCATATAAGGGAATGCTATACTTTCGGACCGGTTTAATATCAGTATATATTTTTTTATATTAATTATTATAAAGTAAAAGTAGTAGTACCTTATAAAGTAGAATATTTATTGGCAATTAAATTTTAAACCTTCAGTCAAAACTTGTACCTGATATACGATAAAAATAGACTAAAAATACAAAACATAAGCGGCACGAAGTGTGACTGTAAAACCGACTGGTTGTGGGTTCGATCCCCACTCGAGGAGATGAAATATTTACTTAAATTTATATTTCCATTTCTTCGCTCTGGTGTCGAGGTCAAGCGCGGCGTTAATTTCTGCCACTCAACACGCAATGCCTCCAGAATTCGGCAGAAAATGGGGAACGGAGTGTCTTAACACTAGGTTCCCTCTGCCTACCCTGCTGTGTGCGGGATACACCGTGAAGCTGATTTATTTATTTATATAATAAAACCAGAATACACCAAGTTCTATAGTAGAAGGTGTTGGTGGAGTCTCGGATCGCTTATTCTAGACGAAGTGGAATCCTATTATTATTATTATCCACAACAAAAAAAAACACTTTAGAAACAGAAAATATGAAATAAAACCCGAGTACACCGAGTTCTATAGTAGAAGTTGTTGGTAGGAGTCTCGGGTGGCTTACTCTAGACGTAGTGGAATCCCATTATAGCTTTATTGAATTGTTTGCAATACAAAAGCGACGAGGCAAGTGGACTGTGCCGATTCGCCGCCCACAGTAATGGAGGCCGGCTGACCGACGGTATACAATGGATAGCCTACGGGCGAAAATTTATTCGAAAACTGCTAACATACGTATAACATGTACTAAACCAACACACAGAATCGATGACGTCATAATATATGATTTAAAAAAAAAGCTTCACGCTGTATCCTGTGTACAGCAGAGTAGGCAGAGGAATCCTAGTATTAAGAACCGAATTCTGAAGGCATTGCGTTTTGTCTCGACACCGGAGTAAAAAATTGAAAATATACATTTAAATAAACATTTTTAAACAAAAGTGGGAATCGAACCCACAACCAGTCGCGTTTACATTCACACACTTGAGCCCCTGCACCATGACTGGCCTCGAGTAGTAATATATGATTACTGCTCGCAATTTCCATCACATCTCTATTATCTTACGTGACATGAAGCGTGATACCACACACGCTAGTAATAACTTCTGATATGATACGACACTACACTTAATGTAAAAGAACAGAATATTACAGTTATATTATATAGAAAAGAAAAGGTAATAGAGAATTGAGGCCAGTCGTGGCGGAGGAGCACAAAGTGTGCCTGTAAATTGCCTGGTTGTGGGTTCGATCCCCAGTCGTGGACATGAAATATTTATTTACATTTATATTTTCATTTCTTCGCTCTGGTGTCGAGGGGAAACCATGGCGTTGAGTTCCGCCCCTCAACACGCAATTCAAACTCCCGCCTCCAGAAATTGGCGGAAAGTGGGGAACGGAGTGTCTTAACACTAGGTTCCCTCTGCCTACCCTGCTCTCTGCCTACCCTGCTGTGTGCGGGATACGTAGAGTGAAGCTAAAAAAAAAGAATATGAAGAATATCTTAGCCTTTACTCATTGTGAAGTAAATTTACCGTTAATGCGCGATCAGCCTACGCCCTTGAAACAATCGCACGTAGATTTGTTTATAACATTAAAAACCATAGTCTGGTATTTCTATTCGTTTACAATATCGCCCGAGCCGCAGCCGCGTATGGATTAGTCACACCTGCGGCTTTGAAACGCATTTCTCTATAATGTTTCTTGACGTCTTAGGTTTTATGAGTTTTCAGTTGAAAATGTAAAAATATGTTGTAGGTATATAATTACTAAATAAAT
This sequence comes from Heliconius himera, assembly GCA_021202915.1. NCBI lineage: Eukaryota > Metazoa > Arthropoda > Insecta > Lepidoptera > Nymphalidae > Heliconius > Heliconius himera. The sequence continues at coordinate 434,067 of JAJHJA010000491.1, forward strand.
AAAATAAATCATATCGCGTATAGCATGGTAGATAGAGGGAACCTAGTGTTAAAACACTTCGTTCTCCACATACGCTGAGTTTTTTGAGGCATGGCGTGTTCATTGGTGGAACTCTACGACGGGTTTTGACCTTGATGCCAGAGTGAAGAAATGAAAACGTTAATAAATAATAATTCAGATCCCCAAGTGGAGATGCGCCACGACAGCCTCATATAATTACAACACATTTATAAAAAAATATATATTCAATATATTTTCTTTCAAATATTAATCAGTAGAAGTAAAACATTAAGCTGGCCCTTACAAATAGTGGCTTATAATGGTGTCTAATCAAACTTCGTTTGTAATAATCAGCTTCACGCTGTATCCCGCACACAGCAGGGTAGGCAGAAGGAACCTAGTGTTCACACTGCGTTCCCCACTTTCTGTCGAATTCTGGAAGCATTCCGTGTTGAGTGGCAGAACGCCGCGACACCTCGACACCAGAGCGAAGAAATGGAAATATAAATTTAAGTAAATGTTTCATCTCCTCGAGTGGGGATCGAACCCACAACCAATCGGTTTTACAGTCACATTTCGTGCCGCAGCGCCATAACTGGCCTCGACTTCGTTTGTACTATAGCGAATTTTTAAAATAAATAAGGAATGGCCAACAGACTTCTAAATATACTATAATTAATAACCGGTTTGAAAAAAGTGATGTAAGCGTCCAATGATTCCATGGCCTACTATTAAATGTGAAACGCCGCACAAATTATTAATAACTAAAATACCTAGTTTAGGACTACAATTCTTGAATAATATACAAAGAATAACAGTAAAATATTTTGTTTAGATTTAATAGATATTTTTTATTTACTTTGTAAATAAATTATTGTTATAAAATATTAAATCGTCATAAATTATAATAAACTTAAGATGTCAATTCAAAAAAAAATCGCATATTAGAATTTACATGTAAAAAAGAGGAGTAAAAGTGTGTTGAGGGGTACGGTAGAGATACGACCCGAGATTGAGATGAGGCGGCGTGGGAGCGGAGAACAATGCGGTTAGGTTCAACAGCCGAATAAGCCATAGCCATCGAACCGAATAAACGGGTTATTTAAAGAAACTATGTACTTTTATGTTGGCCTACTAAATGCTGAAATTATTACCATTAGAAAATGATAAATTAAGTATTTGCTTCAACACTAGTGACGATATTTTCAATTTATTTTTTTTCTTCACTTCGTTTTATTACGCGCATAGCAGCAAGATGGAACCTGGGAACCTGTTTCCCTACTTTCCGCCGAGTTCTGTGGACATTTGCGTGTTAAGTGGCGGAACTCAACGACGTAATTTGCCTCGGCATCAGAGCAAATAAAACGTAAATATTAAACATTTCTTTTTCATGACTGGGAATCGAACCCACTGCCTGTCGCGTTTTCAGTCACGCTTGAGCCCCTGTGCCACGACTGGCCTCATTTTTTCACAATATAACATTTATTATTATTCAAAATACTTCATCTCCACGTATGGACTTCATTTTATTTGCCGAACTTATAACAAATATTATAGTTTTGTCCAACCAGATAAGGAAAAGACCATAAGTATCAATTGTCCGAGTAGGATTTGAATTTATAACAATCACATAGCATGGACACATTCCAATTGGAGCATAACGCTGTATCTAATCAACTATAAGTAAATATAAATCAAATCATCAGATTCACGCTGTTTCCCGCACACATCAGGGTAGACAGAGGGAATCTAGTGTTAAGACACTCCGTTCCCCACTTTCTGCCGAATTCTGGAGGCATTGGTTGTTAAGTGGCAGGGCTCAACGCTGCGCTTAGCCTCGACACCAGAGCGAAAAAATGGAAATATAAATTTAAGTAAATATTTCATCTCCTCAGTTTCAGTTCAGTCACACTTAGTGCCGATGCGCCACGACTGGCCTCAACTATAAGTAATTATACGGTTATCGCTATCTATGTCGTAACCATAGCGGAAGATATCAAACCAGATTTCATTTTAAACAAAGTATGCTATCTGTCCGTGGTATGCAGAAATCCTATGCAAATTGAAATACAATTCTGAATGTTGGTCTAACAATGGCGATAATATGAATATTTTATGAACGTTTAAGACCTCTATATTGAGGTCAATTGTGGCGCAGTAGCATAAGTGTGTCAGTCACACAGTTGTGGGTTCGATCCCCATTCGAGGATAATAAACATTTAGTAAATTTATATTTTTATTTCTTCGCTCTGGTGACGAGGCATAGCGCAGCGTTGAGTTCCGCCACTCAGCACGCTATGACTCCAGAAATCGGCGGAAAATGGAGAACTGAGTGTCTTAACTGTCTAGCTACCCCTGCTATGAGCGGGGTAAAGCGTGACGCAGATTAGTTATATTAGATTGAGACCTTTATATGTACAAAGTGTAGTATTCAGTACTAAACCTTCTAGCTCTATAACAATAATAGGAACCTAAATCTTAATTGATAATTATTATAAAAAATTGGGAATAATTTGAATTAAAAAAAATAAACAAAAAGTAAGCAAATTAAACAATAACATCTTAACTGTTAGAGTATCTATTATTATATTTATAATTGCAATATGAAAAATACAGTAAGTTCCTTATATAAATTACTAAATTAGATACAATTTTATTACCCACAATATGATTATTTACTTAAATACTGTAATCTTAGATAATTTTGATAATAGCAAAAATTATGTATTTTTAGAGTAATTTTTATTCTAAGAGATTCTAAATAAATAAATACCTAGTATACCACCGTTCTTACACATCTATTGAATTTTTTTTTCGTAAATTTCCCACATTCTAATTCTCTCACTATTAGACTTCCGCTAGTTTTGCAACCATTGCGAGTTTCGTGGTGAAACTTAATAGCACACATGTCTAACCAAACCGACGAACCTATATACCATATATATTATATTATAAGTATCAAGTGAAATAAAGAGAACCGAAGTCATACATGAGTTTCTCACAAAAAAAAATAATCTAAAATCCAAACAATCCGATGGCCCCTAGGTAAAGTATCGAAAGTGAAAAATCGCTACATATTTTTGTTTTTTTTTAACTACTAAGAATAACAGCGAAGTTTTAATGAGTTTCTTTTTAAATTTAAACAAATAGTTATTATTGCGTTTTTAAACGTGTATGTAATCGAAAATTACCCTTGTTAGCAGTTTAAAAAATAATAAAAAGAAAATTGCAATTTTTCACTTTCGTCACTTCACCTGAGGATAGTCGAATCCTTATTTAATTTTTAATATAGATATTTACAATAAAATAGCTACAATTGATTAATTAATATTGTAGGATTAACTGATTAATATTGTAGAATTAATTAATTAATGGCGCAGGGGCACAAAGTGTGGTATAATCGACTGGTTGTGGGTTCGATCCTTACTCGAGAGGAATGAAATATTTATTTACATTATATTTTAATTTCTTAAGTTGCCTCTGTCTCTCTGTTATGTGCGGGATACAGCGTGAAGCTGATTTTATTTTTTTTAATTAAAAATTAAAATATAAATTAAATCCAAACTATCCAATTTAAAACGCATACATATAAATACATATTAACATAAATACCGGGATACGCAGGAAATGTATGTAGTTCGTCTACACGGGTCGTTGGTATTGCAATCAAACCACAAGCCGTGAACTTGGTGTTTCCTATGACAGACTATAATTTCAAATAATGTTTATAATGCGCAATAGTTGTCTTGCGTTTGTACACCGTCACGGTGCTAAACTTAAATGATATATAACAGTGTTTCCTCCAATATAAATCAGCTTGAATCAGCTTCACGCTGTATCCCGCACACAGCAGGGTTGGCAGATGGAACCTACTGTTAAGACACTCCGTTCCGCACTTTCCGCCGAATTCTGGAGGCATTGCGTGCTGAGTGGCAGAACTCAACGCCGCGCTTAGCCTCGACACCAGAGCGAAGAAATGAAAATATAAATGTAAATAAATATTTCACTTCCTCGCGTGGGGATCGAACCCACAACCAGTCGATTTTACAGTCACACTTTGTGCCTCTGCGCCACGACCGGCCTCCTTCCTCCAATATCTATATATATAATTAAATTGTAACTGATCGCTGTTTATAAATGGGTAAATCTATTATTGACAGTTAAAGATCCAAAATAATATTTTTTTAAATATTGTCTACGCGTTTGTACAAGATAATCTCAGAAAAGGCTGAACCAGTTTAAATGCAGTTTTATCTTTTATAAATATTTTTTTTGCAAATTTTGCGTGTAGCCTTTAATTTGTAGTGTTTAAATAACTGTATTATTGAATTTAGTGTTCAAAGTATGGAAATTTTATTAAAAGTGATACTATTAGATCACAAAAATAATTCTGCATTGAGGCAATTAATAATTTCGTTTAAAGTTCAAGCGGGCGAAGCCCCGACCGGGTGAACAAATAGATTTTTAGTAATGCCGTCTTAAATTAAAGATTAATTTTTAAATTTAATAGAAATATGTATGAGAAGCAGCCGAACCAACGTTTTTTATTACATATAAATGAATTTATCCCAGCATAAAATACAATATTTAAGATAAATATTATATCAAAGAGAGTTTCCTTATAAAAGGTGGATTATCAAACAAGGAGAACAGTTCGAGGATAAAAATATAAAGCTTTCATGTCCTCTGTCAGTCTCTGTTAAAAATCCGCTTGTGAGGTACACTTACAAATCACTTTATATTTTATAAGGAAAGAAGGTATTTTTTTTACATTTTTGTCACCAAAATTTCAAATATATATAATATAATAAGAAAATTTGTACACAACATTTAAGTTATTAAATAGCCAAAACGGAGTTTTTTAAATGGTCAAAATAATTGTTAAAAATTACAATTACTTTACAGATAAAAACGTAATTACTTAACCTGAGTTTTGATCAACTTGCGAAAAACAGATTGGTCACCGATGTCGTAACAGTCGTGTCGGTAATAATGATGATATAGAGTCAAAGACACCGATTTTCGACGAAAGTCAATTTGAATTCGATAGGTAGTACTTTTTTTATATATATATTTTATATGTATGCCACGTTACTTAGCAAAGCAAATATTCAATGTGGGAAATTTTATTATACCTACATAAAATATTCACAAAAATGTTTTTTTATGCTTGTAAACGTATTATAGTGCTGAAATGATTTGTTTTCTTTTTTTTTTTGGTAAGCCAAACAAAATAAAACTCTGTATCCCGCAAATAGCAGGGTAGGCAGAGGGAACCTAGTGTTCAACAATTCCAATTAACACATTTATGTTACCCACTAACCGCCGAATTCTGGAGGCATTGCGTGTTGAGTGCCGCAACTCAATGCCGCGCTGTGCCTCCGTTACCAGAGCGAAAAAAATTAAATATTAAATATTTCATTTCCTTGAGTGGGAATCGCACATATCCACAACGCGTTGCATTTACAGTCACATGCTTATGCCTATGACTGGACTCTATATACTGTACTGATGATTTAAAAGAAGTAATAAAATTGATATGACTAAAAACTGCTATTTTTTTACCTGAACATGTAACATACGATATAATGTATCATAAAATACGGTGTACATTTGATAATATCAACCCACCGGTTAACGGTAAATGTAATAATAAAATGGCGGAAGGAATGTAAAAGTACATTAGAAAAGTTAAATCGTTTATATGAACCGCTAATATTGAGAAATTAATTAGTTTTTAAAGTCATTTACATTTATAAATTAATTTTATGAATAAATACTGATTATACTTATATCTACTATTGAAGCCGTCGTGGCGCAGGGACACCTGAGTAACTATAACGCGACGGTTGTGGGTTCGATTCCCACTTGGGAGAATAAATTATTATTTATTAATATTTTAATAAACGTTCTGGCACGAAGGCAAACGTCCGTCTTTGAGTTCCTCCATTCAACACGCATTGCCTCGAAAATCAACTCAATTTATGTAAATAAATGTAAAATTTTGCTATAATATAACAAAAAGATTAGGCGGACGAAGTCGCGTGTGCGCCAATAGATAATTTTCGAAACAATCTTAATTACATTCTAACCAAATCCAGGGTTGTCAACACCTTGAAAGCATCCTAATTAGTAACGTATATCGACACTATACAGATATAATAAAGAACATTGTACCAGCGCGGCGGCTGTTAACTATAACGACCCCGAAAACGCATGACGCGACCGAATGAAGTGCAACGAACAAACGGGACGGGCGGCGTCTTGACAAAATAAACTTGGTTTTTTTTTATTTTAGCTTTACGCTATATCCCGCATACAGCAGGGTAGGCAGAGGGAACCTGGTGTTAAGACACTCCGTTCCCCACTTTCTGCACAATTCTGGAGGCGTGTTGAGTGGCAGAACTCAACGCCGCGCTTTGCCTCGACACCAGAACGAAGAAATGGAAATATAAATTTAAGTAAATATTTCATCTCCTCGAGTGGGGATCGAACCCACAACCAATCGGTTTTACAGTCACGCTTTGTACCACTGCGCCACGACTGGCCTCTGACGCGACTGAATGAAGTGCAACGAACAAACGGAACGGGCGGCGTCTTGACAAAATAAACTTGATGATTTATAAATAAACGTTCGCGGAAACGAAACCGTAAAAATCGAAATTAATTTAAACTTTGATGAAATTTTCGTGTAATCAAATCGTTGGACCCATTTTTTTGTTTGTTTTTTCATTTCATCAAAATACAATATTGTCTTATATTAATTTACAATTTTTTTTCTTCACTGCTCTGCTTCACGCAATATAGCAGGCGTAACCTAGTGCTAAGACAGTCCATTTTTCAGCGAATTTTTGAAGCATTGCGTGCTGAATGACGGAATACAATACCGCGGTTTTGCCTTTGGTGCCAGAAAGAACAAATGAACATATTGATAAAATAATTAATTTTCTCAAGTGGATATCATACCGTTGCGTTACAGTCAAACGCGGCGATATTCTGGAAGTATACTATTAATAAAAATCCATACATATCTATAATCAAACAATGTGAGAGGTATTGTAAGAGGCAGGCAAATAGATCGAATCCCTCGAAGAGGGATTTAATTTCGAATGGCAGATTGAAAATCGTACTCAAGTATATTTGGAACTCTCTGTCGCTCCCCTTAATACCTCTATTACAAGTTGTATATTAAATAGAGTTTTTATAATAGTTTACAAGGCTCTCGAAGCGATTTTGATAATTTTACTATTTAAAATACGTTTTAATATTATTAATTACTACTAACTTTTATAAAATTGCTGTTTGCAAAAAAAAATCCTACCCACTAAGTGACGACCTATATGCCAAATTTCAGCGTTCTACCCAGCGTATTTTCACGTCACTATACAGACATTAATAATAATAATAATCCGACATCTTTAAAATACAAACGGTACGCAAGTTCAAAACCGACGATTTCAAAATACAAACAGAGGCTCAGCACCTTTTTACCATTACCAAGTTAGCACCTGGCCTGTACGCTCAACAATGCGGATGACAAACGAACACGCCACACGCATACAAACAATAATTGATTTCTTTTTGCACAAGGGTACCTACTTCGCACGCCGCGACGTACCGACGTATATTTGGACATCCCGTTTTTAATATTAAAATAAACATGAGATTGAACTTGAAAATATAAACAACATTTTTTTTATGTATTTGCAGTGTGTATTTGGAATAATTATACATAAAATCTACAAAATTGGCAAAAGTTTTTATATGAGCGTATTTATTTTTTTAAAAAGAATTAAAAAAACTGTTTTAATTTGTTTTTTATATTTCAAACCAGTTTTAAAATAGCTTTAATAATTTAGTAAAAAATCGAGTATCGTTTAACATATTATTATTTGTTCAACATATTATGGTTTTAATTTGTTAAATTTAGAGATGAAAAAAGTAATGTTGTCTTGTACAAGAGTACATTTTTAATATGTGTGCTCGCCAATACTCGTTCCCGTTTAATAAAATTCTTTGGATACCGTTACTCAATATACTAAAGTATTATAATAAATTGAAGTACCAAATGGACGGAAATAATAAAACGAAATATTAAGCATGCATTTTTGTTTTCAGTTTTACGCTTTTTCCCTCTATTATCAAGGTAAACGATGTGCGTTGGGTGGAGGAGCTCAACTTTGCACTTTGTCTTGCATTTATATTGCATTTCACTATTTGTATTTATTAAATTAAAGAAAACTTATATTTACGTCTAAAGAATTATGTAGTTCACATAAAATGTGATAATCAATAAGTAAACAATTGTATAAGAGAGATAGAGATAGTCTGATAAATATTTTTTTGACTGTTTAAAGCAACCAATTTATATATTATATTAAAAATTAAATCAAATTAAATCAGTTTCACGCTGAATCCCGCACACAGCAGATTAGGCAGAGGGAACCTAGTGTCAAGACACTCCGTTACCCACTTTTTGTTACATAATAGCATATCAAATACACTGGATATGAGTATTATGTTTTTAGTTTATGGACTTGGTGATATTAAGACATACATACAAGAAAATCTATCATGACAGTATAACTAATTGTAAGTAGATGGTACCTTTTATGAGGACAACCCTAGTATTTTGTCCAATCACATAACAAACTCATTGCACAATATAAATAATTTAACAAATCTATAAACTGTGAATTTTGCTCAGAACTTAAATCATGGGTACCACAAAAAGTACATAAAATTGAACGCCCAAAGTTTTTCAACAATTTTAAACTAATATTTTTTTAGTTAGAGAATATTCTTTCATGTTATCAAAATACAAAACACCTTCTCTATTTTGCCCTGGATTTGAGTATGAAAACATTTCTTTCTTTGCTTTTTGCCAAATTTATTATTCCAGCTAAATCTTTTACTCTTTCTTACCAAAGCAGACAAATTGAATTAAAACATTTTTTTGAGCATTCAAACGGATCTGAGGATGAAGTTGTAACTATTACATTTATAGTCTGATGCAATTCCATGACTTACTATACTCATTTTAACATTAATAATAATAATAACCCTAAGTAGTTTTCTGTAAAGATATAAAAAATTATAAAATAAGAAAAGTAACTTACCATTTCGAGAAACATCTAGCTCAACTAAATTTTCAAAATTCTGTATGTCTGGTGGTAGTTTGTGGATTTCATTGTCACTAAGGCCTAAACGTCTCAACCGATGGAGTCTGAAGAAGTTCTAAAACAAAAATAAATTAATTTTAATATTCATTGAGTTAGGGTGTTAAAAATTTGGCCATAATGGACTTTCAATTGATTTTATTTAGTAAGAAACTTGATTTTATTTAGTAAGAAACTCGCAAGAAATAATAATAAAGACCGAATTATTTGTGATAGTCGACAACTGATGTTTAAATGTTGTTTAGTTTTGTTTTTACAATTTGTCAGAATAATTAGTATACAATACTAATTTTTAGTAAACAGCCCCTGTTTTGAGCAGGCATTGATAGCCGCAACACAGTCTTATAGTAATATAGTTATTTTTTACTAATATTGATATTAGAACATAGATTTTTGTTTATATATCTTACACCTAGACCTAAAGGCATTTAACTCAAAACACTTTATTTTTGCACACCATGGAATATCTTAATTGAAAGTCCATTATGGCCAAATATTGCTAATAAAATTCAAAGGTGTAATAGCTCCTCAGAGATTAAACAAAAGGCAATAATAAGAATACAAAACCATAGAAGTGATATTCACAGTTTACTTAATTCAACTCCATTGAAGTCTGGTCTGTTCTGGAGTACTTACAATTTCAAATGTTTTGGCAGCTGATAAACCTCAATGTCTAAAGTTGAGGGTTTTTAACAATTATGTACTAGTTATAAGTATGGTGTATGGAGGTGAGATAGGAACACTGGTTAACCAGTTTGGAGTAGCTCAGCATATTATAGAAAGGGCTATACTTTTAGTATCTATGCAAATTGGCTAGCAACAGTTGTATGTGAAGAACCTGTAGATGTATGTTGAAGATGGATTATTGTTGTTATTAAATTTAATACAGTAATAACTAAAAAGTACATTTAAAGTTTTATTTCTAAGTAGTCTAATGTAACTGTGATGTTAGTCACAGACCATGAACTATGAATTGGAATAATTATAAATAATACATCATTATGTTGGCTCATCAAGAGAGAATCGACTAAAAAAACTAAATTCAATAATATTGGCTTAAGATGTAAAAAACTTCATTCCTAGAAATCATATTTTGAGCTATCATGATTTTGGCTATATAATAACTAAATTGTTAGGGGGAATGTCTACAATGCACAAATATACACAGTAATCAGTGTCTCATCCCTCCTGAAAGAAGTATTTTTTTGAGTGAACTTATGTTTAGATCTAGGTATACAATATTATAAATATGACAAAATTGGTAATATGAGGAATATTTACTTATTTATAGTTTTACAGTTTGTTTGTTTTAAAACATATGAACCTAGTTGGTCATCTGAATAGTACCGAATAATTAAGGGCCAGGAAAACAAGACTACACTGTACTTTAGGCTTAAAACTTTGTATTTAAAAAAACAACAATATTGTTAATTATTTAAAAGTAATATTAAATATATGACGTATTGACATATTAAATACAAAAAAAAACAATCCAAAATTTCATTACAATAAGTTTTAATAATGACATTGATTTCATCAAATCAAGTATTTTCATGTTTGTTTACACTATTTGCACATTAAAAAGAAATTGATACTTTACTGAATTTAGTGATATAGGTATATATAAACAAAGTTCAAGTTTATGTTTACAAAAAATTATGATGTAAATTATCTTCTATTAATAGAAATAAGAAGCATCTAAACAATGGCACTTAAAAAATTTTCAGCGATATTAGATGTTTTCAATTTTATGACGTACACTAAAGTTAGGTAGGGCTAATAATGTTATTTACATTCAAGATAAGGTAAACGCCCACAATACTAAATTAACCACTCACCTTCGGTAAATCTCTTATATGATTTGCATCCAAAAAAAGTTCCTCTAAACTTCTGGAATAACGTAAAATGTCTTCAGGTACTGTTGGCAACGAGCAATGCCGCTTGTCTACACATTCCACTTGGCGATTACATTTGAACAAAGGTATACATCGAAACATGTTGGACACTACACAAGAATCGAACTATTATTTAATAGATCACTATCACGACACATATTTGAGCACTTTGCCGGTTGTAGCACTACTTTATCATTTCAAAAATGATCAACGACATCAAAATACGCCAAAAAGATATTCGAAGCACCTCACCCTCGAAAATGAAGCCACAAACTACAAGTGTTGCCACTCACGCGTAAGATAATTAAGATAATTATTATTATACACAAGTCATAAATATTATACCGTATTATGTAAAAAAAAATATCTTGATATATAATAAATATAAATATATATAAAACTGCTATTTTATTTTAAGAAACATGCTATTTCACGTATAATTCAAAAAATTAAGTGGATTTATCAAGAAAGAAACAAGTACATGAGGTACCGTAATATTGTTTTTTTAAGTACCTACTGTATATGAACTAATATCATAATATTTAAAATATATGTTTTTGTTTGATCCTTTTATTGTGCAATAATGTATACAATCAGTTACAATTATTAATTTAATGTAATTTAAATTGTACTGTGCCATGTTATAGTCTGCATAATGTAAGTTCCAATTCCGGTTCCAAGCCAGTTAATAATTAATGTTAGAATAATGGCCATATGTATATTATGCTAGTTGCTAAAGTACTACAAATTAACTTAAAAAAATGACACTTTTATAATGAAGTAATTACTGTATAGTTTTATTTTAATATTTCCTAGAAGTAATCTAATAATAATTCAAAAAACTGAGAAATGTGCGATCTTTGCCTTTGGAGCATAAGATAAAAAAATTCTGTCAGTCATGAGTCAAGTATTAGTCAAAATAAAAGTCAAAGTCACAACTCAAATATTCCAAATTCAATACTCAATTACTCAATAGCATATAGTATAGTTATAGAAGTTAAAACTTGAAAATTAAAGAAGCCAATTGCATATTTAAATTTAAACCCAAAACTTTTACATAATATATTGAATACTGATTAAGTAACTTATTCACATATATTGTTGAGCCGTTTTTTTTAAATTATTAAAATAATGTTTAACCTAGGATTTATTGGTGGTGGAAATATGTCCACGGCAATATTCAAAGGAATTTTAAAAAATGGTTTGTTTGCGATTCATTAAAATTTTAAAATCTGTAGTAAATGATACATTAGTAACTTAGTCTTTTTAAACATATTACATATACCTGTATCTGCTATTACTTTTAGATGATCACCCCGCATCTAATATTTGGGTATCTGGGCCACATTTAAATAACCTCCAACATTGGAAAAATCTAGGTGCTAATGTTACTAATAAAAATGGAGACTTACTTAATGTATGTGACTTGGTGTTCCTCGGAGTGAAGCCTGGAATGTTGCAAAATGCAATAACAGATTGCCTTAATACTTTTTGTGATAAATCTGTTAAAAACAAACACATTGTGTTTATTTCAATGTTAGTTGGTATTAATATAGAACAATTACACAAGGTATAGTAAAAATACAAGACTTATTATCTACTAATTAATAAAGAGAATAAAAAAATGTATAGGCATGTTTGATATGATCTATAAATATTTTTGCCATATATTGTCTACTGGAGACTTTTAAATTTATAGTTATATTATAGCCAAATTATACAAAATGTAGCATAAGTTGTAGTCTATGAGCTAATCGAGTGTATAAGCTATATTACTGTAGTTTCATCTAAATCCATTCAATACTTTTTCCATGATAATGGAACAGGCATCCATTATCACAAACTTTTACACTTTAAATATTAATTTGTAGGATTAATCAATGTTAATAAGATTTCAATAATTATGGTGTTCATGCACAAATTACTTTGATACATAAACTTTGATGGCCATTTTTATATAAATTTATATTTAAAAAACCATTGTTACTAAAATTTATTGACTGGCAGTAATATGACTGTATATAAGATAAAGTATCTAATTTCTTTTCAGGCTCTCAAAGTGCTGCCAGTGCAGTTTAGTGTAATTAGAATCTTACCTAATACTCCTATGGCCGTTGGTTCAGGGTCTTGTTTGTATAGCCCAGATAGCAATATATCACAAGAACAGTGTAACATGTTAGAAAAACTACTAAGTGGGTGTGGTGTTTGTGAAAAGATTCCGGAATCTCTAATGGATTCCTTAGGAATACTTACTGGATGTGGTCCTGCCTTTGTAAGTATCCTGTAAAAAAAATATTTATTAGTTATTATAACATTATTTGGTTTTAGATTTTTTTTGACTTTATTTGGCTTATCCTACAAGGTAAAAAATAGAGAAATAATATACTCCTTTCTCAGATTTCTCATATATCAACATATATTGCATGTTGTATAATTATGTATATTTTGTGTATGTGTGGACCATATATGCATCTTTTTGTTTTGTTACCCGACTATTAAGATTTTATTGATTATTTTTACAACACAACTTGCTTCTCATGCACCTCCATTGGTTGGCTGGAAGAGATTTCTTTTAGAAATAAGCTTGCCATTGTAAATTATTTTTACGATTTTATTATTTTATATCTTATTACATGCAATGCAGAATATAAAATATTGAATAATCTAAAAATTTCCTTTCAGATGTATATAATAATAGAGGCTCTAGCCGATGGAGCAGTAAAACAAGGTGTTCCAAGAGCCCTTGCGCTTAGGCACGCAGCACAAATGGTGGTGGGTAGTGGGGAAATGGTCTTACAAAGTGGCAAACATCCAGGCTTGCTTAAAGATGAAGTATGTTCACCTGGTGGATGCACCATTTGTGGTGTTACCGCTTTGGAAAATGGAAGAATAAGGTTGGTGAATTGTAAATAAATGTTAACATTACAGACCAAAATTGCATTCATTTTTATACAAAGTAATTTTTTTTATTTATAATTAATTTACTTTATAATTGACTATTCTATGTAATTAATTATTAAAAATACTCATTAACATGATTGAACTGGGAAAAAATTGTAAAACTACTTTATAAATTCATTGTCTAAGACTGAAATTCTGATTATATTATGATCAAACCATAGAAAAAAAATTAAATAAGAAGCATTCCTTGTGTAAAATTCCTCCAGTGCCTATTAATCATAGTGTTCAGGCCATCTTCTACTACTTTTTCACACATAGCAAGGTTAATAGGTTAATCCTTGAGGCTTAAGAGACACTATTTACCCAACGCAATATTTGTTTATGAAACTCATTGTCACATTATGCTTCCGAATATTAAAGTCTTCCCTAATAGGAGATAAACAACTAACATATTTGTAACATACGCTGTTCCAGTGCGCCATGATGGCCACTATTTGTTCAAGATTGCTGTTTAAAAACACTTATAATTTTAATATTAAGGTCTTCTTAAATTAATCAATGAAAATAAAATATATATATTATGTGTAATAATTTTAATAATAAGCTAAATTCAGGTGATTTTTTTTCAGAGCAACATTAATCAGCGCACTTGAATCTGCTACTTTAAAAGCAAAGGATATTGGTAAAAAATAATTTTCTAACACAATGTTATTAGTGATAATGTTTAAGTGCTGAAAGCAATGTTATTTATTTTTGTTGTTGTTGTGGTTTTGCATATCATAGGTGTTATCGCAGGACCTTCTAAATGAAGTTTTTATTGCCTACTGTTAAATTTTTTTTTTATAGTAAACAGTAAAAACTGCAGTAAAAGTTATGTGAGTACTTCAATAAGTGTGCTTAGAACCTAATTTATCATTGCACCTAGATAAAAGGGACTACAAATATTAATTTTTATGAAAAAAAAAAAATCCAAAACTTGCACTCACAAGGTCCTGCACTGACGCCGACGATATAAGTATTGTGTCTTATCATTTTCACATTTGAAAAATATACAGTTTTTTTTAGGTCCTTTTTTAATATTCAATATACTTATCTGTAATAGGTGAGAATATTGAGTATTACATGAAAAAAATTACTCATTACTATATTACTCATTTTTGAAGTATTATTTTGTTTTACTATCAATTTGTTTTATTTTTTTTGTTTTTATGTATATAAGCACATGTTACTATTTAATATCACTTTTAAAATATTTATTTTTCAATATTTTTTTACATGGTTACATTTATTGTTTTTTCAAACGGATATCAAGATGTCTGTAAGATTACTGGAAATTATCTATTTTCTATTTAAAAAAGAAAACAAGTGACCATTTAATATCCATATTATATATAATAGCAAAGAATATAAAAAATCTTAACAAAATACTATTAACTGGACATTTCCAGACCAACAAACTATTTTTTGAGTACTATTTTGGTCACTACAAATGCCTTGTTCTTTCTTATTATTATTATTATTATTATTATTATTAGTGACGTTAACTTCGTTATTAAGATTATGGGTCAGAAAATGTCATACACAAATTACATGATTTGTGAAGTTCAAAAATTTAGTTTTTTATATTATATTTTGAAATTACACAATACCACTCTTCATCAATCTCGATTTCTTAATATGTGACGAAATTTATTATATTTAAATGGCCACTGAGTAGTTGTATGGTATATGATGTAATTATCTCTTGATGCATTCTCATTAATCTAGTAGTAATACCACATGTGATAATATGATATTATATGGATATATTTTCTGATATTCATATTAATTTATAATATTTACTATTGTATTTAAGTTTTGTTTTTTTTATTTAAATATGTAAAGTATTTAATGCCAAGGACAGTTCATGATATGTATTGCTCTCTTCCAGTATTATAAAGTATTTCCATTCACTCGAATTGAATATATAGTCAGTATATAAAAATATGATATGAAAATCTCTTCTCTCTTTAATTGTAATATCGTCATGTAATATCACCTCTTAGATAGAGGTGATCGTGATTTATGTATTTGTGTTGTGGTGAGATAATAAAAAGAAGATTAAGTATTTATTTTAATTTGAATATTAATTTAAATTGTTGCAGTAGCATTTTGACACTTATGTAAATCCAATACCATAATGTACTTAATGACTTTTTATGTAGCTATCAAAAAATTAAGGTGACTCATTTAATATAAATGTAATTTCTGTTTTACTACAACTGTTTGATTTTTGTGTTATTCATTTTAAATAATGAGAAAATAAAAGCCATAGGTTAGTAGATTTTAATAATAATTTAAAATTCACAGCTCTAAATGCGAGTTAGTTACTTCTTAGAATGTGTATTAAATGTAACCGTTAAGAGTATTAACACAGCCCGCACACTATGTGCGGGCTGTCGGCGCAGAGGTACAGCGTCTAACTGTGAACGCGATGTTTGTGGGTTTGATTCCCACTTGAAATAATTAATTAGTTTCATTTTCTCACTCTAGCAACCAGTTAATGTCTCGAAAATAAAAAAAAATAGTACGTTAAAATTAATCATATAACAAAAATAGAACCACGTTTATTATAATAACCAGATAGCTATTGTAATTAAAAATGACAATTGTTATTTTATTTGTTGTATATTGTATGTATTGTTACATAAGTGAGTCTCGTTGTATTTTTGTACCTGATTCTGATTAATTTATATTATTTTGTCTCTGTGCCAGTGTATCAATTTACTTAATGTATATATTGTTATTTAATTATTAACATTATAATGAGTTCATAATATTTTTAACAAATTATTAATTTTAAATTAATATTTAACTTTGGTTACTACAGTTATACATATAAAATTGAACGAATATTTGCGATAATTGGAAGATGGAAACTATATTATTTTTGTAATGTAATTCTATTTATTAAATTGTTATTCTTAGGAGCCATCTATAATTAATATCACACAAATTTCAAGATTTTTTGACTCCTCTACCATTCTTGTCAAAGTTACCACCAAATGTAACACCGTTGGCAGGGTGTGTACCCTTAACGTGTGACATAATCTTTAGATGGCCACTTTTAAAAATTGAATAAGTCTTATTTGAGTATCAAGCGTACACTACGCTACGTATTATAAGTACTAAACGTATTTTTAAAATGTGGGCAATTTAGGTTTTTTCTAAATTTTATTGAAACTTACCAAGTGTTTTAGTCAATAATAAAATTATTTTTCCTATCTTTGTTTATCGCGTATATCTCTTGATAGTATATTATTTTATAAAATACCTGACAAAATTAAGCCAGGAAAGCTTTAATTTGTCTTTGTTTGTAGGAAAATGATTATGATAACACATTACTATGTATCTTGAACATTCTTAGTTATTTGACTAAATTAATTTCTATTAGTTTTTTTTCTTTTAAATAACTTTTTTCGATTGTTGAATTGTGCAAGAATAAAATAAATGTGTAAAAAATATAACAATTTATTTGATTTATTAGTTTTAGATTTTATATATACAAAACTTAAGTAAAAAATTATAAATTATTAAATTTTATATAAATTTAATAATTTATTTATATGATAACAATTACATTAAAATTATAATTAATAACTTATATTAGTCAAAATAAATATTTTCGTATCTAAATCAAGATTGCTAAGCAATATATCTAATTGAATTAAATACCTGTCTGCGAACAAAATAAATTAGATTTAATAATGGAGATCAGTTTTTTTTTCTGTTTGTTGTGCATAACAATTTTTTGTACTGTCTAAATGTTATAAATATTTACAGGGTTTATAACTTATTAAAAGTTATTATTTAGTAATAATTTAAATTATTTTTTGAGGCCGGTCGTGGCGCAGCGGCACGAGGTGTGACTGCAAAACCGACTGGTTCTGGGTTCGATTCCCACTCGAGGAGATGAAATATTTACTTAAATTTATATTTCCATTTCTTCGCTCTGGTGTCGAGGTTAAGCGCGGCGTTGAGTTCTGCCCCTCAACACGCAATGCCTCCAGAATTCGGCAGAAAGTGGGGAACGGAGTGTCTTAACACTAGGTTCCCTCTGCCTACCCTGCTGTGTGCGGGATACAGCGTGAAGCTAATTTAATTTAATTTTTTTTTTTTTTCGTACACTATATTGCACTCTTAATAGTGCTTTTTGATAATGGTTCCTTAATACAATGTAATATAATAGACTGCATTTTGCGTAGATATTTTAATTTACATTATTGACTTTAATAGTTTGTGCTACGAATTCATTAAACTATTTTTTTATAACTTTTTTTAAACATGTTTTTATATTAAATTGTAAAGCGAGATTCATCGAGAAAACAAACAATGTCAAAAACTTTTAAAGAAAAAGGACTCTTATTAAAACTACTTATTTATCAGATTTCCAGACCATGTTCTTGTTTTTATACTTCTATAAAATATAAGACAGGTCCAACCAATCATCGAATTAAAACTCACTCATCATGTGATAAGTATATTTTTCTGGTAGTTTGCTTCGGCGTAAATGGGTGATAGGGATGTATGCACACAGATTTTTTTGTGAACAGGAAAAGAGACATTTTCCGGGCCAGCCCCACCCCGATGTCTATACTTTTGTGCCTAGGAATCTCCATCATGGGGATTTCGTCTTCTTCACCCCTCAAGCAGCTAACTTTCCTCACGTTTCTGCGAAAACTTGAAAAATTTGTCCTCAATCGAAAACTTGGCAGCCGGAAGAACAAGGAGCGCTTCTTAGCACGTTCATCGTGTTTTCTTTTTTTGTGGTCACAAAATTCCGCGTCACAGTCTTCTATAATTGGTCTGACGTATTCCTTTGTGGTTTCCGCTAATGCAATCAGAGCGAAATCTTCGGAAGTCATCGCTTTTGATTTATGGCCATGTTATAAATGCGTTACACTCACGTATACCTATACCGGCGGTACCTATACTGTGGTGGTGTAATACAGAAGAGATCCCACTTAACTTTGGCATTGATTGAGTGTGACGTATGTTTGTGATAAGATTATTAAGATTAGTCGCCGTGATTGGGTACATTATATTCTTGATATCTTTATATTTATTGTCAAATAATATTATGTATTAATAGAAAATATAATAAAAATATACAGCTACAGCAGTGTTTAATCGATAGAAGTGAAAAATTTATAATTATTGATTATGTAACAATGTTGCTTAATTATAAAATCACATGTTAACTAAAAAAATATTACTTGCAATAATTCTAATTAATATGCTTATTTAGTTGTAACTTTTATCCTTTATAAACATTATTGAAGAAATATATAAGTCATATAAGTACCTATTTATATAACATACCTCTAATATATTTACATTTGAGCTTAAATACTATAGTGTGTATTGTTATTCAAAATTTAGGTCCGTCGTGGTGCAGGGGCACAAGCGTGTGACTAAACGCGACGGATGTTAGTTCAATTCTCACTCGAGGTAATGAAATATCAACTGTATTCGTTGCAGTCCATTTGTTCTAGTGTCGAGGCAAAGCGCGGCGTTGAGTTCCGCCACTCAACACGCAATGCCTCTAGATTTCGGCCTAAAGTGGGGAACGGAGTGTCTTAACACTAGGCTCCCTCTGTCTACCCTGTTATACTCGAAATATACTGTGAAGGTGAAAAAAAATAAGACCTCTAATATACTTACATACATTTTTAGCTTAAACACAATTAATAGTGTGTTCCTTATATGTTAAATATGACTCAAAATGCTTTTATAATATTTTCGAGAATTACAAATTACAGTGGGTTTTTTGTTAACCTACATTGATAGCAATATTTCCTTATGTTTCTCTATATTAATGCTCAAATGGAAAATATTTTTTTATTTAATGTATGTCAATATAAACTAATTATAATTTAATAATGGTTTCATTTAATATGTTTTATATCTCCAACCTACCTAATTTGTTACAGTAAGTCGTGTTTCTTTTAGAATTTAATAAAATTAAATCTTTTGAACAAATATTATTAAAGTAGGCAACAAAGCGCCTAAAATAAATTGAACTGTAAAATCTAACTTATGCACTATTGCTTACTACAATCGGTTGTATTATTAGAGACGATCAGTCTATAACTTATTAAAACAGTTCAAATAACGTAATTTACTTATTATTATTATTTGTTTATCTGTAGGAGCTACAAAATATACATAACATTATTATGTTGTACTGCGAATATATTATTAATTTACATATTTATTATATTAATAATACATCGTCTCATTATTCATTATAATGATTAGATACACACTCATTTATGCTTAAAAATTCAAATATTTGTACTACTTAACTGGGTGTCTTTTTTTTTCAAATTTAAATAAATTTAACAAGTATATTCTGCTCACTAAAAGTTTTTTGCAATAAAAACTACAGGAAAGAATAAGATTTGTATATTGAAACCAAGGTTTTAACCTTGTGCTCAGTATCCATGTCAGTAGGTTGTTCTTTCTGTTTGTTGCCTTCATTTATTCTGTTTTTACTGTTCGAGGAGTTTGCTTGAGTGCTTACGCTGTCATTTTCAGTTGTTATTATTTGTTAGTAAAACTTCATCGTCTCTATTCGACCATATAATAATTTGAAGAACTATCTACTATTTATACAATTTAAATTATTGCATTTAACCATCTCCATCATGGTAAGGTAAGGTAAGATACTTTTAAATTTTCTGTATTCTCGAGGTCGTCGTTGCGCAGGGGCACAAGGGTGTGACAGTACCGCCACGCTTGTGGGTTCGATCCCCACTCGGGGGAATGAATTATTATTTATTAAAAATTTGATTTCTTCGCTCTGGCATCAAGGCAACAAACAGCCTGGCGTTGAGTTCCGTCATTTAACACGCAATGTCTCGAAAAAAATCGGAGGAAAGTGCGGAACGGAGTGTTTTAACACTAGGTTCCCTCAGTCTACACTTCTATGTGCAGGATACTGTGTGAAGTTGGTTTTTTTTTTTTCTGTGACTGCGCATTAATTACGAGCAATAATCATGAACATTATTTTATCTAAACTTATATTATATATTAGTAAACGAACAACTTAAAAACCAGTCACTTGAAACAAAATTAATTATATTTTAATTGCATGTATCATTTGTGGGACCTTATTTTAACATTTTTAATGAATTTTACATATAACGGTGCAAGGCCGTGTAACACGTTCAATTTTCCTTGCATAGTCATCAAGGCAATATGGTTTTTCTCTTTGTAGAGTGAGCTCTGTGAAAGCGAAACGGCTAGAGTTCGTTTAGTTGCGCAGGCGCACGCGTCATTGTAGATTTTA